>CM061535.1:75068038-75668038 GCA_030545055.2 Neoaliturus tenellus | reverse complement strand
TACAGTGACACGTAACACACGGTGTTGCATAAGGTGGGCTTTGCAACAAATCAGTCAATCAGTGGATGGAAAACAAGAAATAAATGGAGGAAAATTAATTTATAAATTGAGTAAAAATACCATGATATAATAATATTGTCACTATAAACTATTTACACCGTATAGCTTATTGCAGTAGTAAATCAGACTTTTCGGAATTAAATATCTAATTCAATTAACTACTGCGTACGTGTAAAATAAAATATTCCATTCATAACTGATAATGATTAAACTATGATGGCAACATTACAAAATTTGTAAAAATAGCCCCGCGTGTCCTTATTATTATTTAAGTAATAAAATAGTTAAGTTAGCAAACTCGGCACATCATTTTTGTACATAAAAATTTACAATTTGAAGGCATTTTCAGTTTAAGTGTCAGGAGGACGGTCCACCAGGAAACAGAAGAAAATCTTAAATGTAAGCATAGCTCAAAATAAGCTTTTAAGCAAAATATGCATTTAAAATTAATGTTCCACTTACCAGTGTACAATGCAACTGGAACTTGCAGTTGCATTGTCATATTAACACTATGATTATCACTCTTGATGGAGTCTTGGTTGATTCTTCATTGGTACAATTTTGGACAACAGCAGTGAAGGAAGTCATGTGACTATGACGCCATATTGTCTCTTGTATTATTGTCCACCATTTTGGTTCTGTCATTCTCTCTTTGGGCCTCATGATGATCGGTGTGTGCGGTCGAAATCGATTGCCTTTTTCCATCTTTTCATAAATTTACCTTTTGTATTCTTTGAAGTATAAGCTTAAATATATTTTTGAGTGTTGTAGAAGTTTGTTTTTTATTGTCAATATAATTTGAATGAAAAGTTGATCACACTTTGCATTTACGTATTGGTCATCCTCTAAGGTCCTGGGTACGGCATTGCACTCTGCTAAGAAGGACCTTTTCTTTGAAGTCTATATCGAAAAATACTTACATTAAACATTTTACTTCTGACTCCTGGAGAACCACCTCCCTCACATGAAAAAAATTTAAAGTCCTTTTAAAATGTGGAATTGTAAGTGGTGAAATCATGTGCCAAGTTAAATTGCTTTACCTGTAATCGTTCAGAAGGCATTAATCGCTTACGGGATTTATTTTATTCCCAGAACTAAGTGAGACATTATAATGGTAAAAGTATTTGTATATATATTAATAGTATTACTTGAGATCAATATATTATACCTATATTACAACAAACATTGAGTGATTGATATGGAGGATAAAAACTAAATCACCCAAACCATGATTATTGTTCGAAGAATATATTCGATATTTCTAGGATTTACAGTTAAATCATGTTTCACGCAAGGTCCAAAGCTCAATGAATTGATTATGAAAGACAACTAGATAGGTTTTGAACTACCTTCATGGCTTTATAAAATGGCCTTCACATACAGTTAAATAGAGAAACATTTCTAAATCGCCTCTTTTAATAAAACAACTTAGTCACAAAATGTGTTAAAATTAAATGCGTTTTATCTCATGATAGAAAAGACTGTGAAGGGTTACTTTGGTCAAGACTGGGACTGCGTGGACTTTATCAGCTTGAAATCCTGCCAAGACACACATTGCACCTTTGGTTACGGTGTAAACATTTGACTAAAATGTAACTAACGACAAAATTGTTGCTTTTATATAATTATTTATTTTATTTTATTTTATTTTATTTTTGTTATGTGTATTTTTACAGTAGGCTAATAGCTTTTTCCTCCACCTACTATCTAAAGCCGTATTTTACTCCTTGGAATAGAGTACTAAAGTACTAGTTTTTATCCCATGTGACTTGAAGACTTAATTTCTCTACCTAGAGAAAACTCAACTTTTTTGTACCACGGGGCTAAATTTAGTTACATAAAAATAACATTAAAAAAAGATTAAAGAGAACATGAGTGACAGTCAGCTATCACTTGTATTTGTTTCGTTACTCTTCGTTTACCAATATCAGCTGTAGCATAAGCCATTCTGTCAGCAGTGTACGTGTTTGTTTACATTTCGCTTGGGTAGGCTATTAACCTTAGAAGTCCAAAACCTAGGTGTCAGAATTTTCACTAGGCTTAAATTCTGTTTTGTTTTTTTGTGTTATTGAAAAATGATATAGCCTACCGTGTGTTTTTTATGTCGACGTGACTGATCCATCTTGACGGAGTAAGGGATCATATGAAGTCAAGATAAAATATATATTTTAGGCCAATTGTTATAGGCCTAAATGTTATTCGTGTAGGTGGAGGAAAAATGTTGTGTGCATGAATGGACTAAAGTACTTTTTCTCCCCCAGGGAAATTGTCGCCCTCGGCTTTGCCTTCAGGCGACAACAGTTTCCCTTCAGGGAGAAAACAGTGTACTTTTGTCCCTAGAAGCACAAATAACTATTTTATCATTTTAGGTGAAATTGGCTGAAAGTGGGAAACTACGCTTTTATATCAGATGATTCCAAGCAGAAATCACCAATTGATTGGATCCACATAACTATTAAGCTTATCCGGGTACATATATTTCGTAAATTACTCAGGTTTCTTTATTGTGTTTGCTTCACTCGTATTTTCTTCACTTTTACCGTGAAGTTAGGCTAGAAACCCATATAGAAATTACTGTATTCATGTTTTCTAATAAAATAATTAAACAATAACAGTTATCAAAATACTCTTCTTTCGTTGATATATTTATATATTTTTAGAAATCATGCTAATTTTCCATTGGTGAATTCATAGATGACGTCAAGAGTTAATTTTTGTATTTCTAAGTTGCGTGAATTGTATTCAACGTCACTTATCTTTATAAGTTTAATTAAATTGTTGTTGTTGTTATAGATAACTTATACTATACTGTAAATTAACAGAAGCTCAACCTATATACACAATTGATATGTTTTTAAACTTACTAACATATTTCAAAATCTCT
Source organism: Neoaliturus tenellus (assembly GCA_030545055.2). Classification (NCBI taxonomy): domain Eukaryota; kingdom Metazoa; phylum Arthropoda; class Insecta; order Hemiptera; family Cicadellidae; genus Neoaliturus; species Neoaliturus tenellus. Next base: position 75,665,094 of record CM061535.1, on the reverse strand, counting down.
CACACATATATATAAGTCGAAGAATGAATTGTTTTGCATAGTCAATGAAATTTAATTATTCAATGTTTATTAAAACCAAATAAACAAATTAAATAAACAAATTAAATTCGAAAAATTAAACTAAATATTCAGAAATAATATTGTATTTATAATAACTAGATTGTTAAAAATATACAATCACAAAACGGTTAAAAAGAAAAAAATAAAACTGAGTCACATAAATGCCCTTAATAATGTAAAATATATTTTTATATAGAAGTATGTGAAACAAAAAATCAATTATGAAAGGAAAACATTTAAAATTCAATGAAAACTCCACCATATTTTGATTACAGTGCATTCAAACCCCCCTAAAACCAAACTAACATGGAACAAACCATATGTAGTAACTGTAACGAGATAGAATAATGCTTATCATTTTGATTATGTACGTGGTCATGTGAAATTTATCAATTGCTGAAAATGTTTAAAGCATCACGTTTCATACCCGGTCCAGCGTAGGATCGTAGCCAAGAAGATTGGTGACATTCAATGTAATGGCTGTGAAAATTTCCAGTAGATGATCTATAGCGTTACCCTCTTGATCTGCTCACTAACCCACCAAGTCAAAAAGGAATATTATGTATTTAACTAAGAAAATGTTGTGTTTTGTTAAAATTTATCATGTTTGGATTTATTAAATGAAGTATTTTTATATTATAGGCAACGTTTTTCACAATTCCGGCTAGGAGTATTTGGTATTGAAGAAAGCTGTCCCAAATCAAAGCATCTTAAGAATGTGTTAAGGCTATAAAACAATTTTAATAAATATTAGTGACATTGTTTTACATGATACATAAACAGTTCATTATTAAAATGGCACATCTACAAACATCGTTGCAATTTCAAACTGCACTTCTATTTGCTGAAACGTAAATGGGTTTTGTCTGTTCGATAGGATTTCAAATTAAATATACAAATATACTGACTAACATTTACCATTGATTAAAATATCAAACAAGTGGCTGTTAAAATTTCTGTTTCGATATGGTGTTAGTGTGTGTATATCAAGTGGTGTTGGAAAATGTATTTGATCATTTTTCATATTTTTAAAGGATAATCCAGGTTTTTCACAAAAGATTTGCCTATTGTTGTGTTTTCACACACATAGAAACCGTAGACACTTCCGTCAACCTAAAATTGTTCCTTGTGTAATCAAAGGTTGATTTTAGATGAAATAAAATTTGAGTAGAACATTATAGAAATGTTTTATTATAGGCTGGCTCAGGTTTGAACCTTTTCAATCATAACTACTTGCGAAAAACGATGATACAAACTATCCAGTTGGTTTTTTGATTGTTGCCTTCCGAATTACTTTGCAATTATATTATACCAGTAGACGACCTCGTAGGAGGAGAATTTCACGCCCTAGGCTCGACAATGACACCTTTGATGTGTCGAAACCGGTAGCCTGTACTACTGGAGGATAAGGATTACTGTGACAACTCAGGTATTTAACCTCTTGTATAATATATCCAATTGGCTTAAACACGTAAGGATGAAGCTTGTAGGTTATGTGTAGTTAAAAAGATGGAAAACACCTCATAACACACCACCTACGTATTGTACTCCTCCTTAGCATTTCACGGGAGGGAAGAATTTGAATGCCTCGATAAACGCAGTAAGGCATTTGGAGGAATTCTTCTTCTCCAAAGGTGGTTAACGCCTATGCTTGCGACGATAGGTTAACGACCAGCTTGCCAAGATAGGTGTGGGATGACGCATCTGTTCACACAAGTATAGTTTCCAAAAACCATAGATGGGTTCCCTTATGGAAAATATTGCGATTTTAATGGTTATATTAGAATGAAACGGGAATGAGTGGCATTGTTTTACATGATACATAAACAGTTCATTATTAAAATGGCACATCTACAAACATCGTTGCAATTTCAAACTGCACTTCTATTTGCTGAAACGTAAATGGGTTTTGTCTGTTCGATAGGATTTCAAATTAAATATACAAATATACTGACTAACATTTACCATTGATTAAAATATCAAACAATTGGCTGTTAAAATTTCTGTTTCGATATGGTGCAATAATTCAGGAAGTAGTCAGGAGAATGACTTTTTTAACAGCAATAAAAGTGCATAACTCAAAGCTTCCATGCAAAAGGAAAGATTTGTTTACAAATAACAAAATTATGTTACAAACTCGTCCGCCGCCCCGTCAGTAAAAACAGGAAGAATCTCTTTAAATTTGTGCCAAACTATAATGATTCGAAGAGTAAAAGTTTAAGTATAATATGCGCCATAACTATTTTTTCACGATGAAAATCTACATTTTGTTGAAGAGTATTTAGGTAATAAATTAAAATGTGTTTTGCAACTGTGTTAAATTTTTATGAAGAGCAAAAAATAATATAAGAGTAGTGCCCCTATGAACTTTATTATGGCCTACTTTATTGTGTAATTTCTAAATATAGTGTTTATGAAAAACATGATGTTGAATAAAAGTTTCAAATTTTTAAAACAGATATTTTCAAATTTGAATAAATACATTTATTACTAAGCTGTTTGCCTCCCAAGAAGTACGTAGGGAAGTACATAAGAAGTACGTTAAGTTGCAAAATAGTATAGATTATTCAACCATGTTTGTGATTATTACGTACAGAAATATATTATTTCTAAAAGGTCATTGAAGAAAAGTTTATGTTTCTTTTATTTTCTCTTACACATAATTTATAATAATAATTTTTTGCCTCTCTATATACTGTTACACTATATGAATATTAAACCTGTAATATTTTTTTATTTACAAATCCTCAAATACATAAACAATTCAGAGTTGATGAAATTCAATATTGTTTTAGGAAAGGTATAAATACATACAATCGTTATATTTTGTTTGAGTGGATTTCAAAAAAGGTAATCGTTTTTAGGTTAAGCCAATGCTTTTAATAAAAATGAAAGGCTAATAATAAAAAATATTGTTGATTGGGATTGAAATATTACTCTAAAATTTTTCAAAGCTACTTCGAGAATCAGGGACAGTTTTTGACAATAATATAATGAGACTAGTATACTAGTATATAAGTGAGACTTAGTGTAACTCACAGAAGTACATTGGGTTCCTTATTGCTTTTAACCTATATCATTGGTGTTTCATCACACTGCATGAAAAGCTGATAATTTCTTTACTAGCTTAAAAGGTGCAAAATCACGTTTTCACGTCCAAGAGTAAAAAATCAGCTGGAGATATTCCCACTCTAGTTATGATATTTTTTTACTTTAGTTGCTATTCTTGTAAAGGTGGTGCTAGAGAATATTAACTAGTGGTGATAAGAGTATATTATGAACGATCAGCTTTTCGAGTTGTAACCAAATTTTATTAGTGTTGGTGTTATTGTACTGGCAAAATTAACTGAGCATCAAGTAGGTTGGTAATATTGTTTAATTTATTTTTACTGGTTGATTAATTTTAGTGTGATGAAAAATATTAATAATAACTCAGATCTAATGTGTAATTTCGTGCCTTTATTGAAATTCTAAAGGTAAACGACATTTTTCGCCGTAGTTATGAAATATACCAATCCTAAATAAAAACTGTCGGCAATCTATTATCTAAGAGCGTCGCAATAAGCACCTATAAGGATATTAATAGGAAAATCATCACAAAAACTCTGTTTAGTTAAGCCTATTATTACAAATTAGCATGTTTTCTTTAAAAAATTTCGTTTACTTGGTTATTTGTAGTCCAATGTTTCTAATTTAGGTGTTATTATTTGAATAATTTTTTTTTATAGCAGTTTTGTAAGTTTTAACATTTTTAAATACTTAATTCTGAAAAATCTAAATGACCGTAATTTTTTAACCAGTTATCTTGATGCCTGTTATTTTGAAATTTTTAGTTAAAATGTTAGTTATACTAACATGCAACACGATGCCAAGTTTCAGTTCAGATCTTTAACAAGATAAGGAATATTTATTTAAAAAGACATACAGACATGCAGACGGAAAACCAAACAATACAGGACTATGCATTACATAATGATTATCGTTGATTTCAACCTAAGGAAGAACGTGTTGAAGTTGATGTCGATTGTTTTGGGACACACCAATGAATATACCGGGTGTAAAAAAAACCGCCCCCCTCTTTAATTTTTGTATTTGTTAAGATAAACTAATATTATTTATTTATTTATTTGCACATAAATGGTATACACCATTTTAAAACAAACAAAAAATTCTAGGGGGTGATATTAACTTAACCCAAGTACTTTTTGACATTATCAATAATTTTTAGTTTTGTTAGTGGGACGGCCCACCAGGAATCAGAAGAAAATCTTAAATCTAAGCATAGGTTGATATGTACATCAAATTAAAGGTCTCACTTGGCAGAGTACAATGCTGCAAACCAGACTTAAAATGGATGACTCAGACGGAAATGGCAGGCGTTCAAAGTTTTTATTTAAATCATGTGGGTAAAACTTAAAAATGCAATAACTTTCTTAATACTCAACCTTTTGACGTCGGGTTTGTGGCTAATTACTCCAAATGCAAGAACATTTTAAAATGATGTATGATGTGACAGAGGCTAAAGAAGTTTCAATTTAAACATCCTCATGGGGCGTCCCCCATTGAGTTCTTACAGATATATGCTTGGGATTTTGTCACATCATTACTCTTAGAAAAAATTTGTGATCTTAATAACCGTCAATCGTTAAAAAATTTCAATTTCCTGTTCAATGATACAATTGCCATTGAATATTTCTAGAATAAAATATTGATGCAACTCATCGCAAATATTGAACTATGAATATATTACAGCCCCAGAAATCGCTTTTAAGTGCTGTGACTATAAGTCGCTATTTTCCAACTTTCATTAAATTAAATATAATATTTCATAACCCTTGCAGCCTAGAAGCTTGACTCTGGTTATGAGCAGTTTTACGTGCTACATGCTGACAATTAGCAGTTTGATTGGAAAACAACTGCAGAGGCACGGTTTCATGACCTGGGTCATGGGTCATAATTTTGATCAGAGAGCTTCACTCTACACTGGACACCGACACCAGCTGGACCATGTAAGGCCAATTATATGTTCATATTTATATCTTTGGCCATAAGCCCGGTATAATATAGTTGCATATTCCTTAATTTAATTGTGTCACTATTTAATTTTTCTATTTAATTTAATGATAATTTTATTCTTATGTCACATATTCACATATCATAACACGCTATACTTCTAAATTAAAACACACTCACATATATACACTTTGCTGGCCAGTATGAATAAGGACGTTGTAATCCAATAGCAAATGGCATACGATCCTCGTGGACACTGTTGTGAACCCCTTAGATCACGCCACCCGGCTAACGTGGTTTTTTCCACAAGCGGAAAATCGGCAGTCTCCTCTAAATCCGCGCTGGTGTACCGTCGCCGTGTAGCGTGTCTCTAAAATTTCAAGTCTCTTTCTCTTAAACAATTGTGTCAACCACGGTTTTATTAAGACTCAATTCAGTGCCGCTCTTTAAACACCATTCATGGTGTAATTTTAATGATAATTAACTCATGTGCTCACCGCGACCCTCATAGTGCTTTCCACTCAGTGTCTGTGAAGTGCCTCAAGATTCAAGATCCCTCAGCGAACCAGGGAGCTCCCTGTACAGAACTGTGGAAGACGGCCAAATTACTTCCCCCTTGGTCCTGGATGTTAAGCAGCCGACCACGACATCACTCTGGTGCCAGGAATCCCTGATAGACAGCTCAACCCATGGATGATCGTACCAATGGTAACTTTAATTTCCTTTTTGCACTATTTAAAGTGAGCACACATTTAAACCGGCTCTGTGATTATCATTGTGTCTAAAATTAGGACTTTCATACGTCTCTGCTCGGTGATAGCATTAAAATCACTTGGCCCTTCGAGTATAAATATATTTAAATCAACTTGTCTCAACCTCATACCGCACAAATATAATATATAGATCATTTACATACATACACTTTATTAAAATTGTACTTTTAAAACTCAGCTCAACATCTCTCCACTTGAATTGAGATTCATCTCTCCAGAGATTGTAATTTATATTTTTCTGTACTTTTCAATAGGCCTACATAATAAACTATTATTGTTTAAAAAAAACATGAGACAAGATACACACTAATAAGTGTATCTCTCACGAGCGAGTAACTCCAGTGACTATTTAAGATCGAGGAAAAGTAATAGCTATTTCTGAGACGTAGTTTAAGTCATATATGGTTAAAGATCCCAGTTCATAAGGCCGTGACAATAATTCGTAACCAACGAATTCATTGTTTAAATTATTGTATACTATTTTAATGTCGAATTATAAATGAAATATTCTATTTACATTAAAATTTGCCTTACACTACGAAGAATGTGTCATCGAAATAGAATAGGAATAAAAATCAACTATCCTGAACCATGGATAAGCGAATCCGGATAAGCGAAATTTCGCTTTGTTTGAACTCACTGGCCACCTGCCAACTCCCAGATTAAGTTTCTCGAATCGAAACCGTTTACTTTGACCCATCGTTTAGGTGGGTCATCCCTCTTCCTTTTATACAACTTCTCTTAATAATATAAAATATATCCAGAACCCCGCGTCCACCAAGTCTCGCATTTGAGTTTCCTAAAACCCTCCCTGCCATTTACAATTTGGTACCTGTAGATCAGAAATGTAAAGTTTGTTTGTCTTTAAGCTAATTAGCAATTGATATTGTCATATTTGGGTGCAATCGAAATGTATTGTCCACTTAGCAGCAATCCTTCATGCACCGATCACTAAAATAAATCTCTTATAAATAAAAATTAATTATCTGAGTTTAGAACAATACAAGAGTGGTGGGTGGAGAAAGGAAAAGGTCTTAAAATTTTCATGAAATTGAGCGATAAATAAATACGCGCAGTTCACACACATTTAATCAGCAATTCATGCAATAAATAAAAACACATGAAAATAGTAATAAATAGGCTACATGCTAAAAATTGCAATAATGTCTAGGGAAAAATGTTTATCCTCTCTATATTTAAAAAAATCATCTACAAGATAAAAAGGATGCCCAACTAAATAGTTACACACCTGTCGTTTAAATGCATCTAACTCAAAAACTTTGACATACTGAGAAGTCTTATTAAACTGCTTCTTGCATATTATATTACATGACTATTCTTGAGTTTACTCAGTCTCGCAGGATGTCAAAAAAAGTTCTATTGTATCTCTAGTGTAGATTTTGTGAAACTTCCTGAAATCGAGTTTTTTTTTTATGAAAACATAAATGAGGCAAGTTTATTACCGTAAGAATCTTCAACTGTCACATTTTTTTTGTATGATAAGAGCTGTTTGCAATCAGAAATGAAACACAGATGTCTAAAACACTAAAAATATATTTAAACTTAATACTGCATAAAATACAGAATCTAAATATATGAAAAGATGGAAAGTGACGATCGATTTCAACCGGACACACCGATCATCAATAGGCCCAAAGAGAGCATTGTTTGTTAGGAGGATTATCTCTTTTGGCCTGATTATGATCGGTGTGTCCGGTTGTTTTTAAATCGATCGTCATTTTCAATCTTTTCATACAATTGCCGTTTATATTTTTAGGAGTATTAAGTGTAAATTTATTTTTTGTGTTGTAGAAATTCGTGTTTTATTTCTGTCTTAAACCGTATAAAAAGTGGCCCATAGTGACTTAAATATTCGGCTTTAGCAAAAAATCTTATTATTTTCTTTTGCAGCGAAAGTAAATTACTTAATTTATTGCCATTGTCCCAAAATATGATTCCATAACTCGAGAGTGATTGAAAAAGACCAAAGTAGATTGACCTGGCATAGTTGACGGAACCCAATCCACGAGTTCCTTGTTCTAATCGATGAATTCTAATGAGGAAAACAACCCTGGATAATCCGGTACAGAGCTCATCCGGTCAGGGTGGGGGGCATAAGACAGCTTCTGATCTAGGACAACACCTAAAACGTTCCATGTTTACTACTTAAAACTATGTCAGCCACCTTCTGAGACTAAAAACTACGTTCTTAGGCTACATTCCGAGTTTTGTCTGTATTCACCTTAAAAAAACTGTTTACAGCAAACCAAGTTGAGACATGGCCTATTAAATATAAGAAACTGTCTCCAAACTGTTATATCATGTGTTTCTAATGGTTCGAACGGAATATTATTAAATAATAATCATTATTATTTTAATAGTGATATTTTAATGATTACTTTTTATTGAAATGATTTTTATCATTATTATAAGACATTATATTATTATTGACACGCTTTCGATAAAGAGTTATAAAGGGTGGGACTCGCCCGGGTTCATCGTCAAGCGGGGCTCCGGGTATGTTCCGCCTACCGGACAGTGTCCGAGCCTGCCGTCTTGGTGGTCGCCGGAGTCATTCCTGTCAAGCTCTTGGCAAGAGAGAGGAAGGCAATTTATCAGAAACAAGGCGAGTTCGGCAAGGACACGGCAAGAACAGAAGTCCAGCAGTGGCAACACAGCTGGGAGCACGACACCCGAGGACGATGGACTGCGCGACTTATAAAGCAGGTCTAACCATGGGTGGAACGGCGGCATTGGGAGGTGGACTACTAGCTGACCCAATTCTTGACAGGTCACGGCTATTTTCGATCGTACCAGAACCGGATGGGAATAACCGGTTCACCGGACTGCGTTCATTTCCCGGGCGTTCCCGACGTTGCGGAACACACATTCTTCCACTGCCCCCGTTGGGAAGGGCCCCGCCTGGAGGCCACACAATCTTTTGGTGCATTTTCGGTGGACTCGGTCTGCCAAAAGATTTTGGAGGATGAGGACAACTGGGATTGTTTATCACTGTTCGTCCGGGGCATCCTCCTGGGAAAGAAAACCGATCAAGACCTCGAAGTGGCCCAGATCCCTTGATCGAGCGGCTGTATAACGAGCGAGCCCCAAGGTGTAAGCCAAATTTAGCCCTAGACTGACGTAATGTGATAAACAATTCCAGAATAGAATCCTAAAGAGTAGAGGATTTTTTTTAGTGGGTAAACCCGTTTTTTAGGGGAGCCCCACACTACAGGCTGGAAACCTGTGTGCGTAATGCATTTTTCGTGCCTCTCCCTCAAAAAAATATAAATAAATATAAAAATACAAAAAATTAAACCATAATATATCGTATAAAAAGTATAAAATATAAAAAATATAGGCCTACGTATAAAAAGTGTACGTCCAAGAACGTTTTTGGCAAAAAAATTGAAGTTACCTACATTAAACCTGAGTTACATCAATGTTGCATCAAGTGTTATGAAGCAATTAATAATGTGAGTAAAATAAGAACAAAACACAACTCAATTATTGAACAATAGAACTGTAAATCAATAGATTAAATAAATTTCTTAAGAGATGCTTCAATGACTACTATAATAATTGTGATTTAAGGCACGTTCATCATTAAAAAGACGTAAATTTATTGAATATCCACTAATCCTCATGATCGGTAAAAATGAATAGTTTCAGACATTTGTATTCGCTAAATTGTTTATGGTTTTTTAATAACCCTGAACAATACAGTTTGTAATTTGAACTTTTTACTTTTTAGGTTCGCCAAAGGAGGAGGTTTTTTTTATAAAACAAATAAATCGTACACAAAAAATACTGTAAATTGATATTTTTTATAATACATAATATTCCAGGACCTTTTTTACAATGTAGTAAAAATGACCCAGAACCTAATTATTGATAATTTTTCGATCGATTTGGTCACAGTACCATTTAAATTTAATTCTTCAGACATGTCAAGCTTTTTAACATCGCTAGAGTATGACCTTTAAAGAGCAAGAAGAAAGTCTTAGAGTTGTAAATTGGATAAGATGTACATGAAATTAAAATTCTCTTTTAGTAGAGGAGAGCGCCATAAATCATACATACTCGTATTAAAGATTTCCAAAGTCAAAACTCCCAATGAGTCAAACGTAACATTAAAATCATATTTCCTGGTAAAAAGGCAATAGCTTGTGGTATATCTGACTTTTTTTAGGAGGATTTATGTTGTTGCTCAAGATGTAAGCTACTTTCATATTAAGTGTGATGTAACATGCACTTTTACCCACAACTTCCTTTAGAGGACGTCCATTTAGGAAGTCGAACAGGAAAATTGATCGACTCATTTTTAATCAAACCTCTTTTTAAAGCAGTTTAGCTTTGCATTCTGGGAAATGTGCAAATTACTCTGTATATCTAACCTTGTTTTAGGAGGAAAAGCATTTAAATACACGCACTTGCTTTGTCAAAACCTTCCAAAAGATGTCGTTTAGTCATGTGTCTTGTAACGATGTTATGGAAGAAATTCGAAAATAGTGTTAGAAAAAATCAATAAATAGATAACAGAAAATGTTTATCAGAATTACACATTTCTGCAAATGAAATAATATCTATATATTTGAACAGTAAAGAAAGAACACCTTTGGACAGTTCGTATGTGACTTCTACTGAACCGGTTTACATGAGGGTTGTACGTAAATAAACGTTTTTGGTTATATACTAGCAGGTATTAGGAAATCATAAAATTTAGGAAATCGAAAATTTCCAAACATTTGGACAGTTTGAGAATTTCACTGGACCGATTTACATACAGTTTGTATCAAATGAAAGGTTAAGTGTTTCATTTTAGCCATCATCCACTGAATTTACTTTAACGTTATTTTACTTTTTTAAATCACAAAAATGTACATTTCAAAACCTTTGAAATTAATTAATTTTACAGGCTTTCAATCAATTGATTGCATACACACGGGGTATTTAGACTAAAAACAGTAGAATAGCAAACACTCAAGAAGAATTTATTTTATTATAGCCACAATTATAATACATTATCCCTTAAATAAACAGAAAAAATATACAGTTTTATAGTTGGTATAACGAAAAGTAAGTAAGTTTTGATTGTTAAATTGTTTAATACTATGCCTATACCTAAAGATACTTAATTATGTAAAACAGCTGAGTAATTGGAAGGATACAGCAATTTTAAAATTACAATGTTACAAAATTACGATCTTTCGCACCATCTGTCTAAAAAACTCTCAACGAATTAATTGAGCTATACCTGTCGAGTATGGGTGGGCACAACGACTCGTCTACGTATATAGTAGTAAAGTGGTGTTAGTTACACTATCTATATCTCATGAACGGCTGAACCAATTTGGCTGAAATTTGCTGGGGGGCTAGCTTAGATCCAGGAAGAATATAGAGGATACTTTTTATCAAGATTCCTCCATAGGATTTTTGCCCCACAAGTCTTCAATGTTGCCATTTTATTCTTATACAAGCAATTTATTTTATTGAAACATATGAATTAATTGATGAATATTAAATCTATAAACAGCTGCTTTCATTGAGGGAAGATTGGTAATAAAAAAAACTAGAGGATATCATAGACTTGCGCTGAGTGAGCGGAGCGAACGAGCTAAACCTGACTTCGAGTGAGTACAGCGGACGAGTTCGCCTGAATTGCAAAAATTCCTCAGGTTGGCATTGCAAAGGATGCTGGGTAAGATAGTTAAAATTAAGATTCATACACTGCAAAAGGTGAACAATTTGTTGACAAATCCAAAACTAAAACTGAACTTTAAAATTTTAAAGAATTTTAAATGTACAATTGTTCTTTAAACAATTTTAAACATAATTTTTGCTAATTTTTAATAGGGTGAAAGTTTTTCATTGTTTGGTCCGATAAAACTTGTCATCAAGTTTTAACTAGGGGACGGTAGAGGCGAAACTGAAAGAAAACTTTTGTTTGGAAGAAAAAGTTTCTATTCCTAAAAAAAAGTCGAGAAATATCTATTTCCTGTTTGATAAGTTAGAGGAAATTAAAAAATATTATTTAAATAAAAATCCTTTTTACAAAGATTATTTTGATACATATAAGAAAATGATCTTATATTTTCTTTCAGTTCATCCTAATACACATTTAAGATGCATTAAAATAATTTGTGTTCACCATAGAGTAGGCTACTAGGGAGTATTTGAGGAGTTGAAATAATATTTTTTATGACACGTCGGGAACACGTCTAACTTTGAATCATAATGAAGTTAATAAAAATACTCTCTGAAATCTTTTTTAGTGTCTGTTAAGATAGTTGCACAGACAGTTATATGATTTGCACTTCAAATTAATCACAAACTTCTCATAATTTCATCATGAAACTTAACCTATGGTTCTACTCTTTAAATATAGTTTTAACTGGTCTACATGTATGCATCTAATAGTCTACAATTCAATTTTGTTTATGTACAGAGTATTATCTCCTACCTTATCTTCACTATTTATAATTTCATTATGAATTTTAATTTCTTGCTTTCATTATAAATTTTAATTTTAATTTAGTTGTTCATAATAGCTCATATTATATCCACTTTTTCTTCAAAAGATCTTTGGGTAACACAAGTCATAACCTTAAAAAAATTAAAGTAAATGGTTTGGTATCTATTATTATAACATTTATTCATCGAACAGAATAATATTAAAAAAAAAAACTATCAACATCATTTATCATTTTTATCATTTTCTTTGCATTCTAAAAAATGTGCAAATTACTGTTTATAACAAGCCTTGTTCTAGGAAAAAAGATACCAATTTACAATTATTTTTACCGATTATCTTATTGCTTCAAGTGAACCAAACTCTGGGCCTCTGATGGATTTAGTTTATTCAACTTCCCCTCCGCAGCTCTGCAGGCCTTGGTTGCACCATCTCTCTCCCATTCCTCACTCTCAACCTCCTCAGGTCATCCTACACTTCATCAATCCATCTTTTTCTCGGCCTACCTCTTCTCCTTTCCCCTTCCTTAGTTTATTCTATACTGTTACGTAATTCTTCAGATACTTTTATTAAAATAATTTACAAAGAAACACTAGGAAAGTGGCCTTTTGTTGTGTGAGTGAGGCGAAACCGAGCATTAAGCACAGAAAGCACACAAAATCAAATTTTCAGTACACGTGATGAACAACGTTTTACATCATACAGAAAAAATATAAAAGTAATAACTAATTTATAAATTAAATAAATAAAATTTAATGATTTTCTTTTTGTAGTAGTTGACTTACACCTTAGTTCAACTGCAGTCTGCAAGTCATTTTTTATGTATATTGGGCTAATTTGATTTGGATTAGTACCACTTTTAAGAAGAAGAAAAAAACACTTTTGAGGATAGCTGATTATGTTTATTCGGGAAACTTTTAAAAGGCTATAGAAAACGCCACCTTTGAAGACTAATTACGGGCCAGACTACGCTGTGCTGCGTGCAGAATGATGAAAGGATTTTTAAGATACTAACAACAGAGGATTAATCAAGAACTAAATACAAAGCAATGCCATCGGCATCGTTTTGTAGGTTGAATTCTCATATTAATAATTATTAACCTAAGACTTATGTAAGCCAAAATTTCGGTCTCAATATTATTCAGCTGTTGGTACTCTTGCTTTTTATCTTTGACACGAGAGATAGACAGCGCACGATGGATGTTACATCCCGAACGTCAGCAAAAAATATCAGTCATAGCAGGAGAGCAGGGAGATGGACTGCAAGACTCATCAAGCAGGTCCAACTCTATGTGGAGTGGCGGCATGATGAGGTGGACTACTCCTCACTCAATTCTTGTCATGTCATGGCTATTTTCAAATGCACCTGCTCAGGATGGGCAGCACCGGTTAGCCTGACTACATTTATTGCTCAGGCGTTCCCGACGACGTGACACCACGACGCGAACGCACCCTCCGTCGTTGTCCACGTTGGGATGGCTAGGTCTGGAGGCCATACACCACCTTATAATGCTGTCAGTGGAGTCAGTCTGCTTAAGCATGATAGAGGATAAGCTGGGGTTGCTTGTCTCATTTTGTAGAGAGTGTCCTTCAATCTAAGAGGACCAATTTCGACAGATTCGCTGTCTGTTCTTTTGGAAAGTTGGATCTAGAGTAGGCCCTAAAAGGGTTGAAACCTAATCAGGCCTGGTACTGATATATCGATAAGCGATTTCAGGCTAGTTTCAAAAAGCGAAAGGAGTTTTTATAGTGGGTTCTGCTACTAGACTTTGTTGCAGGGTTCCCGCATTACAGATTGGCTCCCTTTGATGGTATAAACCATTAATTCTTCTCTCCCTGAAAAATGGTTTTGTGTTTAAGATAGGTTGTTTAAGATGGCAGATAGAGGCTCGTTAAAATGTTACCGTAATTCTTAAATTTAAGATATTGAACACCGGGGCCGCAAATAAACACCCCGAATTCCATTAATGTACTAAACCATTGATTCCATTTCTATTGCAATTACTAAGAAGACCATTCTTGAGTTTTAGCTTCTACGAGTATGTAGATAAAACGTAAACAAAACTTGCACCTCTTGAAATTCCGTAATTTTGTACATTGCAATAACACCATTGTGTTACATTGAGTGCTCCTGTTTTGCGGATTGTCGATTAATAGGAGACCATATTTTACTTAACTCGATGAACAATCGGTTTTATACTTTTGGCAGACATTAATTCAACAATATTGCAATCCTTTGTGCCAGGACTATACCACATCCATTAATATGAAAGACATTATAGGTTACTCTAATAACGTAAATTTTATGGTTCAAACTATCAATCCCACGTGGAGGGACCATCCAACAGCTGATTCGATATAAGCATTAGCATACGGCAAGAAAAAGGAATTTATTTGACGGAATAAAGGAGGTTCTATACTGTATTATGTAGTGGTGACGGCCGTCGAAGATCTTTGAAATTTGAATTTCTAACTCTTTTTGTTGAATACAATAGTAGAATATTGCTTTATTTCATTAATAAAGGTTACACTAGAAGTATAGAATATATTTGCAGCAGTTTTTACTTCATGTCCTTAATTTTATTACTATTTTTCTTTCTTACTAAATTCGCAAAAAACTTAAATCATGTTTATTATCTAACACTACATAATATCTATAAAAATAATTTATGTGAGAAAACCCTGATAAAAAGTTGTTTTATTCATTGTTATTGAAAATATTTGCAATTTCACTAAAATATATGGATGCAGTATGGCTTTGTATTTTCCCATACAATGGAAGTACAAGTAGAGGCCATCAAAGATCTTTGAAATTTGAATTTCAAACCTCCTTTTGTTGAATACAATAGTAGAATATTGTTTTATATTATTAATAAAGGTTACCTACCTTCATCACCATCAATCCTGTCGGGTTTTCGATGACTAGTTTTTTAAATAAAGGTCCCATATTCTGAAAGTCGTGTACTCCTCTACTGAAAATAGTGTCATGGCCATTAAATTTAAACTAACACACATACACAAAACACAAACGAACCATACAAAAACATTTCAAATCTAAACTTAGAATAAGCGTGGTAGACCAAAGGAACGTTCAAAGTAATAAGCCAGGGCCCGGGTACTCCTTCGGTCAACATTTATATGTTTTGTGTTTGTTTTAACTTCATAACAACTATACTATTCAACCATGGACTACACGACATAGTGAAAATTTTATATGTGGACCTTAATTCCGAAATTGGGCATCGAAAAGCTAGCATCAGGATTGACGATGGTGAAGGTGTGACCTTCATTATTAATATTCTGAAATCAATCTAGGAGGCAATTAGTCATAAATAACGTTTTTTTGTCCTGTCTCCTGTTCTTCTATCAATGCATTTCGTAATCAAGGATTTTATTGACACTCCAACACTAAACACTTTGAGTATCCTTCAAAAATCTCTATTATATTTGTAGCAATTTTTACTTAATTTCTTAATTTTGTTATTCTCTTTATACCTTACTGAATTCGTTAAAATTTAAAATATGTTTTACAGTATTCAACTTACTACAGAATGACCATAAAAATCATTCAAGTAAGAAAAACCCGATAAAAAGTTGTTTTATTTATTATGTGGCCATAAAAACTATGCGATTTCTTTAAAAATATATTTAATTGGATGCAATATGGCTTTGTATTTGCCTCAAACAATTTTCAGTACAAGCAGTGGGTAAATAATTATATTTATTAGAGATAAAACACCCATATTTCCCAGGTCCAAATTATTAGGTAAAATTGTCTTGTAAATATATTTGGCTGATAATAGCGGGGAAAATGCAACTACTACTATCCATAACACTTTTATTATCAACCTTATATATCAATAATTTAAAATATACAAATATGATATAAAATTAATTCAATCCAAATTTTTTTAATATAGTACTATCCATTCTGAAAAAGGTACGGAGGCGTAGGACGATCCGAAGACAAAGAGGTGATGCGCCAGTGGCCTGAAAGTAATCAACAAGGCTTGATCGATGAGTTCACCCTCTTCCACGGACGCACGCGCGCTCACACGCACTGGGACACAAGGGAACACACTCTGCAGCAGACCTGTCACTTGCTACCCCCACACACGCTAGTGCTGCCACCCACAATCTGCAGCAGATCTGTCCATGACCACACACACACACACACACACACACACACACACACACACACACACACACACACACACACTAGTGCTCCCACCCACACTCTGCAGCAGATCTGTCCATGGCCACCCACACACACACACACACACACACACACACACTAGTGCTCTCACCCACACTCTGCAGCAGATCTGTCCATGGCCACCCACACACACACACACACACACACACACACACACACACACACACACACTAGTGCTCTCACCCACACTCTGCAGCAGATCTGTCCATGGCCACCCACACACACACTTGTGCTCCGACACACTCTCTGCAGCAGACCTATACCTGACCATCCACAAACACTCTGAAGCAGACCTGGCACTCACCACCCTAACACACACTGAGCAACAACAGCTGACCTACCATTGTCTACTCACACACACTTTGCAGCCTGGTTACCCACACACACTAGCGCGCTGCAAAGCTGCCACACACACTGAATGCCTTACCTACGTTTATTAATTTATTAGCGTGGCTTTTATCAACGTAGAAACTTTCGCTTGAGTGAATAATAAAGTAGTCTCAGACTGTCATATTTTTTCATATGACATCGGCCTTGGTCAACTTCATCAGTTAGAACCATCTAGAACGCAATTTGAGGAATTCCTTTTTATGAATGATGGTTAGAGATTTTCAACGCTATAGTGAGAGCGTGGGAGGTGCTAACCAATGGAATGTTCCTGATGGAGATTCCACCGAGGCTGACGTAGAAGGGAATACGCCTGGTATGGTTAATTGACGACTCGTTTAGCTGAGGTATAGTATATAGAAACGGAAGCGTCAACACTAGCATTAGTGGAACATAACCACTACTACATTAAGGATACAACTGTAAGGAATTAATGAAAATAACTTGTAAAAAAAGAAAAAACAGAAAGCTAAACGCAGTGTTCAAGATCGTTGTGCGTCCAAAGTCATATTGGACCAACTTGAGATTGTGAACATATCCACTACATCTAGAGCAGCTTCGGGAACACCTTTTCAAGCATAAAAATGTCTCAAGGATGGTCTCTAGCGAGAAATGCATATGATTTGGGGGCAGTCATCAATGGTACGAATGTTGGTTCATTCAATGGCAATAGCAGATTATTGCTGTAGTTGTGTCTACCAACCCACCGGCCCAGAAGAGTGTATCTGATAACTCACACCAGAGATGGTAGAGGTGGAGGCAGATATAGAATCATGGATTTTCTTCTGTCATACTAAGGTAAACTGGCAACTCACACAGTTCTTGATGGGTCATGTATACTTCTGCCTGTAACTTCACCGAATGGTTAAGGTAAAGTCTTGGTGACTTTATGCATTTACTGCAGTTACGGTAAAGATTTCAAACTCCCAAATAAAAAAAATTAATAAAAACTTAAAAGTAGGTTTTACCACATATATACATTATAGAGTGAATTCTATTGCACTCCAGACCCTCTCTTACTTCGGATGGTAAAAGCATAAAAGGGTGAAAAGAATCTGGTGAAAGAAAAAAGGTGATACAAATTTGATTTTAACTAATGGACCTTGTACTTCCATGCAGTATATTTTTTAACAGACCATTTCTCCTTTACATTTGAAAGTGATAAGAAAGGTTCGACTTAAGAAGAGCATGTACCTTTAATTCATGAAGGGGATCAGACAATAGGGTATTTGATGCTAAACCCCTCCCCTATTAGCCAACACCACCAACCCTCTTCACGTCAGATTCCTTCGTAGTGTGCTTCCAATTGGGATGAGAGTTTCAGTTTTTTGAAAAGGTTTTTAATTTTTGTGAGGTTTGTTATTTTAAATTACATTCAAAGTAGTACACTTGTTATAATTGAGTGCTATGTTTATAAATATGAAATTAAAGCCCTGCTAACTTTGATTAAACTATCATGTTTATAAGAACATTTTACATTTTATACAGTAGGCCTATAATAAAAACTCTTGCAATATTGCCATTCTTCACACTCATGAAAATGACTATCATATTAGAATTTCATTTCAAATAACACTGGTCTCTAAACTATATATTTTTCATTTTAGTTCATGGTTCTGTATTACAATAAAATCTCATAAATTGTACAAAATATTTAAGCAAAGAAATTATAGGGTATTTAAATACTGTGCGGTGTTTCTACCTATTAGTCCGCAATCGCAACATTACTGGAGTTTTTCCCTTTCAGTAGTATAATTATAAGTGTATGTTTATTTCACCTTTTAAAATTTATAGAAATGAAGCTAATATACTTAATTAATAACTCAAATTTATTAAAAATTAATTAACAGTTGTAAAATTCGAATCTGTATACGTTGCCTAACTTCTCAATCACATCAAAGATCTGTGACGAACTGAGTATTTTCATTGATGATGTTGATGTCCGTTCCAAACAAGAAGTAAAATTAATGGGTCTACTTGTCGACCGAAATTTGAATTATTCCCCCATTTTCAAAATGTTGCAAGGAATATTTGTTCTGGGATTTTTGTGCTCCGTAGGCTTACAACCTTCACGGACTCATCAGTGCTTCTTTCTGCATACTACACCTTAGTTTTCCCTTATCTGTCTTACGCTGTTTCAATCTGAGGCTCTAAAACTTCACAAAAAAAACAAGTTTTCATCCTAAAAAAGGTTGTTAGAATCATTTCTGGCGTTCGTCAAAGGTAGTCATGTGAGCCTCATTTCTGAAATCATAACATTCTTACATTTCTTAGTGTTTTCATCTTTCAAACAGTAATCTTTTTCAACAGAACCATAGCATTTTCCAGCCCCTTGTTCCACAGTCAAAACACAACCTTAGATATACCACCAAACTAAATATTCCTCTTCCTCATACTTCCTTGTTTAAGCACCATACCTTTTACACCCCCACTATATTGTTTAATGCCTTACCTGAAATTATACAGTTAATTATTTTAAAAGAAAGGTTAAGGCCTTCCTCATTGACAAGTCTTTTTATTCTGTTAAAGATTTTATTGAGAATAGGCAGATGTACTTCTTAAGTATTCTTAAGTTAAGTACTCTCATCAATTTTGTAATCAATTTTGATCTGTTCTTTCGCAAGCATATGCATGTAAATAAGTTTTTGTGGTAATAAAAGAGATTTGATTTGATTACCAATACTTATTTTATGTCCCCAATCTTAGTAATACTTTTAGGTACCCTTTAAGCTCATAAAACATCGTGCTCAGTACTGCTGAGGCAAAAATTATTTTTAACACGGAAATAGAAGCATATTATGTAAGTATTAAGTAGTATTATATGAAAATTATTATGTAAAGTACTGATGTTCTATTTCATGGTTAAAATGATATTCATTGTCCATTTCTATGCGTGTCAGGTGACTTATATCCAAATATTTCTAGACACATTTACATCCACTTATTTAGGATGTGTAATTTAATTATTTAGTTATAGGAGGCCTTGACATGATAGTAAATTTACTCGTGTGTACTTAATTGCCTGGCATTTATGAACCAATTATTGAAGCAATGGCCTTTGCGTGTTCTTGAAGGGTGGGATGATACAGACAGTAGACATTTTTATGGTTTACTTTGAGTATTTTTCATTTTACTATAAAATCAAGGAAAACTAAAATATTGCAGGAAATTTTGTAACTTGATATCAGAGTTCTTGTTATTAATTAACAAGGTGTTAAATGGTGTTACAATAGTTCTGTTAATTGATACTATAATGGTTGAAATTCATTTCAGAAATGAAACAAAAAATTCTACAAAAAAAATTAAAGATTTACTTCCAAGCTGTATATATACTGAAAGATGGAAAATGGAAATCGATTTAAACTGGACTCTCCAGTTATTATGAGGTCCAAAGAGAAAATGAATATGGCGACATAGTCACATGACATCCCTTAATGCTATTGGCCAAATATCAAAATAATGAAACAGTTCTATTAATGAAGAAATACTAAATATGTTACAGTCTCACATTTGTCACGACTATTAGAATATTAATAGTGGTTGTAATTTTAAAATTTTGATATGTCTTTCATTAAACAGTTATTTTTGTTTTCAACGTTTTTCCACAGTTCGTTTAGGATAGTCAGCTATCACGTCACTTCGGCCGAGCAGATAATCAGAAGCGACCTGGACGTTACAACTGGACATCTAATTATTTTCCATTGCTCAGCAATAGGACAAAAGAAAAGAAATATTTTTTAATTGATAACAGAAAGTCTTCTTCTATGGTTGGAGTTCAATGAAAAGATACTTATAGCAAGTTAAATAAAAAACATAAAACGAAAAAATCTATGGAATGATTATCAAACGAAGAAACAAACATATTGGTAAAGGAATACAGACATAATAATGTAATCTTATTGCTTACCGTCAAACACGATCCAAATTATATCCTTGTACGACGGCCGTTTCGGAGATTACTCCATCGACGGGTACACGTCGCAGCACACTAAACTATGTCATCAGTTAAAATTGTCTTAGCTTTCGCTGCGTCAGTTCGATTAAAAATAAACACAAAACACATATTACAATTAACACGACACGAACAATACATTGGAGCACGTGCACGGCTGTAGACGACAATCGACCGATTACGGACCGGAACTTGGTTATCACTGGATCCGTGACGTATGCCTGCTGGACAGCTGATGTTATCAGTGTGCCAACCCCACGATCATATTATATCAGCACATCTTTGATTTTTTTAAATTTCGTCAAATATATGATTGGCGGATGAATTTATCTGGGAGTTCATAACTAGGTTGGGCTCTTTTTTTGTGCTCTGGTAAATGTGAAAATTCTCAATGCAATTTAATTTTCTGCTTTTATTGCCGATATGGAGAATTTCTAATTCATCTATTTTCGAATAATCGTGTTTGTGTTGTTGGATGTGCTCTGCATAATTTGAATTAGGATTTAGTTTTTTGATGGCATTTATGTGTTCTCTGTATCTTTTTTTGAAACACCTACCAGTTTGGCCGATATAATAGGCGTCACATTCACCACATTTCAACTTGTATACTCCAGGTTTCTCTACTTTTTGAACGGGTTTCTTAGGCTGTGCATTTGACAGTTTACGCTGGAGGTGGTTACTCGTTCGATAGGCTACTCCATATTTGTGTCTATTCAAAGTGCGGGAAGCCAAACGTTGTGTTCAAGGGCAAAACTCCATTGTGACAAATTTTTCAGTTTCCAGTTTCTCTTCTTTACGATTTGCAAACAATGCAATAAAAGTGTCAAATGAGTCTAAGAATGATTTTAAAGCTGTTAAGAGTATAACCAATAAACTTAGCACTAATGATGCAATAGTCACTAAAGCCGATAAGGGCAACGCTGTGGTAATCTTAAATAGAGATGAGTACAATAACAAAGTTGAGACTTTTATTGAGGACAATAACATCACGCTTCTAGTGAAAGATCCCACGAAACAATATCACAGTGAAATAAACAAAGCAGTAAACCAATGCAAATATTTAATTAATGAAACTCAAAAAAGACGGATTAAAGTTATGAACCCATGTGCTCCAAAAATGCGTGGCCTCCCAAAAATACATAAAGACTCAGTACCGATTAGACCATTAGTAAACTTTATCAATGCACCATCATACAATGTGTCAAAGTTTCTTGATAAAATAATCAGAAATAATATTAATCTCAAAGCCAACTGCAATGTTAAGAATAGTACCGAGCTTGTAGATAAGATAAGGAATGTAAATATCCCTGCTGACGCACAATTTGTTTCATTTGATGTAACAAACCTTTACACCAATGTGCCTGTCGATGAAACGATTAAATTAGTGGAGGAATACACCAAGTCAAATGGCACTTTAAATAAGGATGAAATATCAGAGTTAATAACGTTATTGAAAGTGGTATCGAAACAAAACTATTTTGTTTTCAACGATAAATTTTACTCCCAAGAACAAGGTCTAGCCATGGGTTCGCCTTTGTCGTCCATTTTATCAGAAATCTTCCTTGACAGCATAGAATTTTATTATATTTTGTCTGGCACAAACCCCCACTTAGGAAAAATGGTATATTGGCATAGATATGTAGACGACATACTATGTTTGTTTAAAGGCAACAACAGACAAATCCAGATTTTTGGCAACTACTTAAATAGTATTCATCCGAGATTAAAATTTACCATAGAGTTTGAAAAAGAAGCTTCAATAAATTTTCTGGATCTCAAATTAACAAAATCTGACAGCAACCATACGTTCAATATTTTTAGAAAACCTACCAATACTGACACAATCATTCATAGTAGTTCCAACCATCCCCATACACACAAACTTGCAGCCTATAACTCAATGATTCACCGACTCGTCAATATACCACTAAGTGAGGAAAATTATAAGACCGAACTCAACACAATAAAATACATCGCCACAAATAATGGGTACAGTGTAGATATGATTGACAAGCTACGCAGAAAAATTAAATACAAAAATAAAAACAATAATCGTAAAGAAGAGAAACCGGAAACTGAAAAATTTGTCACAATGTAGTTTTGCCCTTGAACACAACGTTTGGCTTCCCGCACTTTGAATAGACACAAATATGGAGTAGCCTATCGAACGAGTAACCACCTCCAGCGTAAACTGTCAAATGCACAGCCTAAGAAGCCCGTTCAAAAAGTAGAGAAACCTGGAGTATACAAGTTGAAATGTGGTGAATGTGACGCCTATTATATCGGCCAAACTGGTAGGTGTTTCAAAAAAAGATACAGAGAACACATAAATGCCATCAAAAAACCAAATCCTGATTCAAATTATGCAGAGCACATCCAACAACACAAACACGATTATTCGAAAATAGATGAATTAGAAATCCTCCATCTCGGCAATAAAAGCAGAAAATTAAATTACATTGAGAATTTTCACATTTACCAGAGCACAAAAAAAGAGCCCAACCTATTTATGAACTCCCAGATAAATTCATCCGCCAATCCCATATTTGACGAAATTAAAAAAATCAAAGATGTGCTGATATAATATGATCGTGGGGTTGGCACACTGATAACATCAGCTGTCCAGCAGGCATACGTCACAGCTCCAGTGATAACCAAGTTCCGGTCCGTAGTCGGTCGCTTGTCGTCTACAGCCGTGCATGTGCTCCAATGTATTGTTCGTGTCGTGTTAATTGTAATATGTGTTTTGTGTTTATTTTTAATCGAACTGACGCAGCGAAAGCTAAGACAATTTTAACTGATGACATAGTTTAGTGTGCTGCGACGTGTACCCGTCGATGGAGTAATCTCCGAAACGGCCGTCGTACAAGGATATAATTTGGATCGTGTTTGACGGTAAGCAGTAAGATTACATTATTATATCTGCACACGATTCGTCACACTTGAGAATATGAATACAGACAATTAACATGTCAATGCTATGTTAATTTATTGAAAAACTTCTCTAGTTTTGTTACCAAGTTCTTACAATATAAGTTTCTTGTAAAATTGAAATGTATAAATAAATAATAAATACATAAGAAACAGAAAAATACATCAGAAGACGACGGTTGAATTAGTCTTATGAAGCACCAAATTGTTTAGGTATTAGTATATTTGTGTAGTTTGGTGTTATAAATTTCTAAAATAGATATATTTCAATTGCAAATATAATATGCAATTTATTAATTCATTTTAAATCGAACGGCTTAGCCACTATTTTTACAAAAAAAGGTGTTAATAGCCACAAAAATCCACAAATTAGTTGTGAATAATTAATTAATCGATTTTTTTTTTTTTTTTTTTTTTTTTTTTTTTTTTTTTTTTTTTTTTTTTTTTGATGGAGAGGCGGAAAAATGCATTACGCACACAGGTGGCCAGCCTGTAGTGTGGGGCTCCCCTAAAAAACGGGTTTACCCACTAAAAAACCTCCTCTACTCTTTAGGAATCTAACCTGGAATTGTTTATCACATTACGTCAGGCTAGGCCTAAATTTGGCTTACACCCGTGGGGCTTGCTCCTTATCCAGCCGCTCGATCAAGGGATCTGGGCCACTTCGCGGTCCAGATCGGTTTTCTTTTCCAGGAGGATGCCCCGGACGAACTGTGACAAACAATCCCAGTTGCCCTCATCCTCCAAAATCTTTTGGCAGACCGAGTCCACCGAAAATGCACCAAAGATTTGTGTGGTTTCCAGGCGGGGCCCTTCCCAACGGGGACAGCGGAAGAATGTGTGTTCCGCATCGTCGGGAACACCCGGGCAATAAATGCAGTCTGGTGAACCGGTCTTTCCCATCCGGTTCAGGTACGACCGAAAATAGCCGTGACCTGTCAAAAATTGGGTCAGGTAGTAGTCCACCTCCCCATGCCGCCGTTCCACCCATGGTTGGACCTGCTTGATAAGTCGCGCAGTCCATCGTCCTCGGGTGTCGTGCTCCCAGCTGTGTTGCCACTGCTGGAAGGTTCGGGAGCGCTCTTCTGTTCTTGCCGTGTCCTTGCCGATCTCGCCTTGTCTCTGATAAATCGCTTTCCTCTCCCCTGCCAAGAGCTTGACAGGGATGACTCCGGCGACCACCAGGACGGCAGGCTCGGACACTGTCCGGTAGGCGGGACACACCCTGAGCGCAGCTTGACGCTGAACCCGGGCGAGTCGCAACCTGTAGCACTCCTTATCTAGAGCGCCTGCCCACACCTCTGCCCCGTAAAGGAGCACGGACTGGACCGCGGACATCAACAGACGTCTTCTGCTGGATCGGGGACCCCCGAGATTGGCCATCAGCCTACTAAGGTAAGTGACTACCTTAGCGGCCTTGTCCGCCGTACGGAAGATCTGATCCCTCCAGCTTAACTTGGTGTCCACCATAACCCCAAGGTATTTGGCGGCACGAGTTGATGTGACCACCTCCCTTCCCACTCGGAGTGGGACGACGGTGTCGATCCTCTTTTTCGTGAGGATCACAATCTCCGTCTTACTGAGAGCAAGCGAGAGACCGTGATCTGACATCCAGGTGTTGACCACACGCATGACTCGGTTCAACTTTAGTTGGTCCAGCTCAAGGTTGCGTGCAGCAATGAGAGCTGCGACGTCATCGGCGTACCCAACCAAAGTGGTTTCCTCAGGCATCTCGGACCTCAGGAGGCTGTCATAGGCAACGTTCCAGAGATCCGGGCCGAGTATTGAACCTTGTGCGGCACCAGAAGTGACTTCCATCGTCCGCATTCCGTCCCTCGTATCATAAATCAGGCTTCGAGAGCGTAGATAATCCTCGATGAGCCGCAACAGATATGCAGGAATACGAAAGGTGTTGCGAAGCGCATCCAACATATCGACCCACCTCGCCGAGTTGAAGGCATTCTTGACATCAAGCGTAACAAGAAGCACTACTCGGCGGGAGAAATGGTTGTGGCTCTCGGCTCTCTCCACAGCTCTCTGAACTTCGGTGACAGCGTCGATCGTTGACCGTCCCTTTCTGAAGCTGTACTGACGGGGGCAATTAATCCTTTTAACAATATGGGGAGTAATAATAATATTATAAAACCCCCTTCCCAGCACACCCGTGGATTCTAACAGAATTCAGTATTTTTAATTTTCGCCATAAACACTATAGAAATGAGGATATAGGATTCCTGCCATGAGGGTATTGTAGGAAAATATAGGATAACTAAGTCCCATTGCAGGTACACACTAAATTTTACCAAATTCCGTATTGTTTTTATTTTCCCCATACACCCTATGGGGGGAAGTATGTAGGTTTTCCACCACATTTAGGTTGAAAACAATTTTAAATTAAACCCTATGTAGTGAATGTATATATATATATATATATATATATATATATATATATATATATATATATATATATATATATCGTATGACAGTAATAGCCAGCCACCAACTTCAGAAAAATATAATACATTCTCTGAGGTGCTTAGCACCTGCGTAAAAAAAATAAAAATAAAAACTAAACTAAAAACATAAAGTTATGATCTCTCTTCACAAAGCTAAATCCAGGGCGCTAAGCCATTGCAGCCCAGCTTCACTTGCACAATGCAGCCCAATCAATCCTTCGGGGAAAGCACTCAAAGGGTACTCATTGACTATGTGAGTCATAGTCTGCAACTCCGCTCCACAGCGGCATGACTGGTCTTCTGTCATTCCCCATTTGTATTTCCAATAATTACATCTTCCCACACCAGTGCGGAATCGATTGAGAACGGTCCACTGCTTCCGAGGAAAATCCATACCACTTACTGCTAAGGTTGGGTCAGCAATTAAAAATTGATTCCGGCCTTGGAAAGAGGCCCAGGAGGAAGTCCAGTCGGTATGGATGGAAAAGTTTGTCTCCGTCAACTGGGATGCTGTCCGCAGTGGTGAAATGTGAATGTAAATACAATTGTATCAATTTATGCAAATAAATAAGCGAGATAAAGGGGTTTACTAATTTGCGATAAAAATAACATGGAAAACGTATTTTGAGATTTTTTCCGTAATCTGTTAAGCCAAGTTAAAGATTCAAAACACTAAACTGTTTTTTTGTTCATGCTCTTAACACGGGTTTAGTTGAAATTGTTAAATTATGAAAGTTGAGGTCCGAAAATGCCAAAAAAATTTGTTACTCTTTTAAAATCATATAAAACCCTGTTCCCATCACCCGATTATACTGGTTTGCGAACTCATGAAAATATACCTGGTGATCATTTATTTATTTTATTTAATGGCATTTTACAAAAGTTGTATATACTATTATGATACATGTGACATATGAAAAACAAAATTAACATACTGAAATAGTGCCCAATGCAGTCATGAAGAGTATAACAGTAATGTGAAGTGCACTGTAGTTAAATTAACAATAGTCAATAACAATAATTAAACTGATAAAAAATAACAATAATTAAACCGACATTAGTAAACCAATAGTTAAACAGTTATCAGCAGACATTGACAGTAATGACTAGGTTATTGTAGATTATATTTCTTCCAACGTTAAATATTGAGTGAATATTTTCTTAAAATGTATTTATGACCCTACAACTCCTCTAAATTCTTTTACGTCTTGATAGTTGGCCAAATAATACGGTTTCACGTATAATTTATCATGACATAATTCAGTAATGTATGTATTTCTATTTATATTACCAGGCTAAACAGTATATAAATCGTATGGCTAATTTATAGCCGGCCAAGAAATTTTAAGAATAAGAAAATACATTCTGCGGTGCAGAGCACCTGAGTCAGTATATGTAAAAAACTAAACAGTAAAATGAAAATTAGATCTCTCTTTTGTAACCAAGTCACAAAAAAGTACAACGCAATAAGCCCACGCCATATTTCCTGTTTGTTCCACATAGCAAAAACCAGCAACCATAGCAATAACTCAACAATTCAATCTAACTGCGCAATGACAAGTCAGCGGGGTCATCGAAGTTTATTGTCTCCATTGCCGGTCGTGGACACTCTAGAAAGTTCCAGAATATTCCCACCAATCATTATCTTCCAAAATTAAATCACGCTCTCCTATTGGCCAATAATAGTGTGGAAGGGGAAAGAAGACAAAAAGGGAGCCCTGTGGACAAGAGGGAAGTCAGCTCGGGAAATTCGGCGGAAGACGGTCTTCTTTAAGCTCGGGGACGACGCCACTTACGCGAGTGTAGTGAAGTGTTGTGTTTTCATGGCCTGTGGCCTTAAGCCTCTTTTTTATTGTGTCATGTGAATAAGGAGTGATCCAGCGTCATTAGAGTAAGATATTCTTTCTAATTTTTGTAATGATAGGGCCTGTCTGGCGGTGTTAAATTCCTCAATCTTTATTTTCAAAATTAATTCATTTATCATGTACCATCCCTTCAGGATGGTTGTACAAAACCCTTCATGATTACATCTAACTAACGATGTTAAGAATTTTGCAATCAATCTCTCTCTCCAACTGCTATTCATTATATTAAATCAAGAATCCAAATTTTGTTAAACTTATAAATTGATTGTCTGAAATGCAATTTAATTGAGACCCTCGTGCTGGTGTAAATATTAGTTTTGGTAATGTAAATATAAATTAATATAATTGTTATTGCGGCAATTTATACTTGATTGTTAGAGATTGTTATTGAACTCACTTAAATACATTTTGGTTAAAGTTTATTTAGGCTTTGATTCCAGTACCCTCTCATTTAGCGAGTTTACAGTAGCATTCCCTTCTTAGGAACGCCCCTAAGCTTATATGGTGGAGGACGCTAAATTCCGTTTTAGGGACGATTATAGCCTTTGGAGAGAGATGACTCTAAATTCGAAGCTAGACAGGCACAATTCAGTCCCTCAAAGGTAGCATAAGTTAGGTTTAGGTTACTGTTTTTTATTAGGCACCTTTATTTTCTAAAAAAAAGAGAGACAATAGAACATAATGATACACTACACTATATCACATTAAATTACTACGAGGTTTAAATAAACTTATTAACTAAGTTTAAATAAAGTTCGGTGAAATATGATTTAAAATTATAATAAAATTAAAAGGTATAGGGTGATTAATTTAGACAATATAATTTAATACTTAAATAAAATTCTAATGTATTTATGGATCAATCAATAATTGACGTTGACATTTATAATCTCAAAAAGGAGGGTTTATTACAATTAGCCAGTGACTACAATGTCAGAATCCCTTCTGATCCCTTGTCCATAACTGTCCATGAATTAAGGCAAAAATTATCACTTGTTAAGGAGGTTGCTCGTAAAGCTCAAAGAGATAGTATATTTAGGGCTATATTAGAGAAATCCATTGAGGAAAACCAAGTTTCAGAGGTTAATGCAAGGGAGTATCCAGAGCTCAAATCATATTTTGAACTTCTTGATCCAATTTACGATTCAGTTTATGAATCAAAAGATAATGAGGGATATGAGAAACCATGCCACAGTTATGCTAATGAACCGATACAGCACCTAGGGACTGCTTCAAATTTTCCAACTCACAAAGAAACGGAACCTAAGAATACTTTAACCACTACTGCACTGACTAACTTTATATCTGTAAACACCCAATCACCAATTACAACACAGCAATCTTCACAAACGCAAATTGAAGTACCTAAATTCAACAATACTACGACGATACAAGTTAAGTCACCGGAAATTATCACACCTAACTTGAATACCACAATGGCTGATTCGAAGTCAGAAAATTTACCTTTGGTGAAACCAACTATTTTTGGTGGCCAACCGCATGAAAATGCTTTAGAGTTTTTAAAGAAATTTGAACTTGCTGCTAGGTGCAATCGTTGGTCGGACAGAACTAAATTAGACTTGTTTGGAACGTATATGACGGGCATTGCATACAAATGGTATTCGGATTTTATGGACCTAAATCCAAGCACATCATGGGAAGATTTACAGAATAATTTCAAAAAATCGTTCGGGAAATCAGGATTCTTGTTTGACATTCAGAATACATTAGATAGCCGAATCCAAAATGAGTCTGAGACCCCTCTAAACTTCTTTTTCGAGATCCATAATCTATGTAGACAGCTTAAGCCAAACATGCCGGACGAAGAAATTATTAACTATACAATTAAAGGACTGAGGCCAAATTATTTCGATGAAATCGTCCGTATGGAACACTCTAACCTTAAGGAGTTTCAAGACAACTTATCGAAATTGCAGACAAGACTCCAATTAAAACAACAAAACTCCAGGAAGTATAATTTGCATTATGGTTACGACTATGTTCAAACAATTGACCAAAACAACACACCAACAACATTTTCTCATAACACTAGAGCAGTAAGTTTCCGTCATTCATCTCCCAAAACTGATGATAAAACACACCATCTATTGAATGCAATCTCGGATTTAACTAAAGCGGTTCGAGACATAAAGACTTCAAGTCAATCTACGGCGAAAGGTTATAACGATAGGCGTCATGTTTCACGGAGGGATGACTCCAGAACCCGCAGAGACAGGAGCCAATCCAGAGACAGGAGCCAATCCAGAGACAGGAGCCAGTCCAGAGATAGGAGCCAATCCCCAGTGCAATATCGCAATAAATCTAAATCACCAAATAGATACTTAAATAGGAGAAACTATCAGTCATATGGGAATGTAAACTCAACTCCAAGGAACTACTATTCACCAGGTAGGAACATGTACCAGCGCCAGAATAATCACCTAAATTATACGACTAGACGTCACAATTGTGACATCTGCCAAATGGACAATCACATGACAAGGAAATGTTATTTTAACATGAGAAACCCTCGTGCTCGGAACCAAAACAGACAGGAACCTTCTAAAGAATTAAAATCTAAATTTTCCCCAAACAAAGCGAACCAATCAACACCTGATGATACTAAGTATCATAATCAACGACAATCTAATGCAAATTACTCTTACAGAAAAAACTAGTTTATGGGTGGGTACCCAGAGTCGAAATTAACAGAGGTTCTCACCCTAATTACAGTGTTAAAACCCAAAATCATTGCAACAAAAAAAGGTACTATGTAAGTACTAGGAATGTAGCTTCCTACAATTTACAATATAACAACACAAAATCTCACTACCTTATGAGAAATAAAAATGATAATCTTCACAATTTCACTCATGGCAAAACTACCCCAAATAAAAGAAATTACATTAAAATCTCTAAGTTATCTGACTTTCAACAACATGTAATTGATGACGATGAGAAACCATTTAACGGCCAGACATTATACTATCACAGCAAACATTTTCAAAATCAGGTTTTATTCCCAAACAAAAGCTACGATGAAGAGTTTCCACCTCTAAATGCGTCATGCAGAGGCAAGCAAAAGCATCGACCTTGTGACGTTGCCGGAAACCTAACGCCTCAGAATGCACCGGTCATGTTTGCCACGTCAACTCCCGAGTCGCCAGCGCGTACGCAAGTAACGTCACAGCGACACACAATCGCAGCCTACCAAGTGCCAACATCAGCCACTTCTTCAAACTCAGATCCCAATATAGGCTGTATTACTAATTGTACTTCAGCGACAACTACGAATCAATCCACTTCAGACAATGAAACTTTAACATCACCGCAACAGTCCAAAGAGGATTTGGTTTTAATTTCAGAGGAACAGAGCGACAACTGTTTACTCTCGGTTAATGAAGCCCAGAATTTATATCTTACTATTGACAAACAGCAGAGGTTAGACGAGATTAAGTCCTACCAGTTAAGAAATTTACTAAAAACTAACAGTAGGGAATCAGAAAGTGTGTTGTCCTCAATTTACGACATTTTGTTTAATACTACTGAGCAAGCACCACAACCAACATTAAATTTTAATGTTAAAATACAAGGCATAGGCGACACCTTGAAATGCTACATAGATACTGGCACTAATTATTCGTTTATTAACCACAAGTTAGTAAAAGGGTTACCACTTTCCACAGACAAACTTCCAACCATTGCTGCTGCAAACAATGAAATACTACCAGTATTAGGTCGAATACAATTGCCTATGTTAATTTGCAACAGGCAATATACAGTGCCATTTTTAGTCATTGAACAGCTTGCATTAGACATAATTATAGGAAACAAGTTTTTATTAGAAAACCACATGGAGATCTCATTCAAAGATAAGCACATTCGTATATTTAACAAGAACACGAACACACATGACTTGATCCCTATGGACGAATCATGGGTAATTAATATGCAAAATGCCAATACCCTATCAGTTATAATGGACTTACCCACATCAAACAATTTAACTGAGGTAAGAGCAGATAAAGAATATTATGTCAAACCAAAACAACACCTCAAAATACTAGAATTGCCAATAAATTCGGATAATCTGGAATTTGAACAGAATTTGAATTTGCAAGATAAGAGAAAATTACATGCATATATTGCTAGTGACATTGATTCTAACATAAAATGCATCCAAATCTATAATTCAGGAACATCACCGAAGAAAATTAAACAAAATTCATTGTTAGGCTACTTAAAAACCTCAAATAACAGTAAGATTGAACCCATTAAGAAATTACTTCCAGCAGGAATGGAACTCTCTCAGACACACAGTCCTCAAAACTCCAACCACGCTAACACCAAGTCTACTCACTATAATCCTGACAAAATTCAAGTATATGACCTTAATGGAGACAGACTTTCCATTAACCCAAATCTCTCGGTTGAACAACACAATCAAGTTGCGAAAGTTCTTCATGAATTCAGACATTTATTTACTAACAAAACGGAAGATTTAACGAAAGCTGAAGTTCCACCGGTGAGACTAAAATTGAAAGAAGATGCGAAACCTATTCACATTCCACCATACAAGCAACCACTCACAGAAAGAAATGCTTTACAAGAAGAGATTGAGAAATTATTAAAGTCAAAAGTCCTGGAAGAAAGCGAAGGATTTACAGACTTCCAATCACCCATATTTTTGGTCACGAATAAGGATAAAACACGTAGACTAATATCTGACCTGAGACAAATTAATAGTAGAATAATCCCGGAACAATATCCACTGTTGTCTATTGACACTGTTTTGTCATGTTTATCTGGAATGCAGTATTTCAGCAAAGTTGATGTAAAAAATTCATTCTTCCAAATTGAAATTGATCCACAAGACAGACATATTCTTACAGTTGCCACACAGACAGGAAAGTACCAATATACCAGACTACCACAAGGCCTTTGCAACAGTACAGCAATATTTCAAAGGGTTATTAACAAAATACTCTCTAAGCATTTGTTTTCCAAAGTCATAAGCTACATTGATGACTTAGCTATTCTTGGTAGCACATTCCAAGACCAACTCGACAATTTGAGGACAATTCTAAGCGAACTAGACAAATATAACATTAAACTAAATACAAATAAATCACAGTTTATGTCTGAAAACATTGAAATTTTGGGTCATGATATTTCAAAGCATGGCATCAGACCTCTCAAAAGAAATGTCGATGCTATAAGACGTATTGAAAGACCAAAAACAATAAAGCAAGTACGTTCAGCTCTCGGGGCATTTAATTTTTTCCGTCAGCACATAAAGAATTTTGCTGAAATAGCAATACCTTTAACTGATTTAATTAAACAATACAATAAAACGAAACAATTTAATTGGACTCAAAGATGTGAAGACGCTTTCAATCAGTTAAAAACTATCCTAACTACAGCCCCAGTGCTAGCCCACTTTGATGTTAACCAGGAAACACGCATATATACAGACGCTAGTGATTTTGCTGTAGGCGCTGTTCTCTGTAATTTTGACACCAAAACTGGAAAGGAACACCCAGTGCAATATTTTAGTAGGAAGTTAAAACCTACTCAACGTTCATTAAGTGTTTCTGAAAAAGAATTTGTAGCATTAGTTACAGCATTAAACAAATGGAGGGAATTTTGCTTAGGTCGAAAGGTTCACGTTTATACGGATCATTCCGCACTCCAATTCTACAAGAATTTCAAAGGGTCATCTTCAAGACTGACAAGATTAGCATTACATATAGTAGATTACGACATTGAGATACACTACAAGTCAGGAAAAACCCTAACACTCCCAGATTTTCTCAGCAGGAATCCAATCGATAATCAAGATGACAACATACCTACAGACATAGACCGAGAAACGATTAATACGTTAGTACATGTCGATGTTGCACAACTTCAACGAGAGGACGACAATCTTCGTAAAATTATAAATGCTATTAATGATCCCCAGAACAGCTCCAAAGGAGACATAAAAAAATCACTTCACTTCAGGATATTCAATGACACACTTTATAAACGCAAACCTGGAAACAACAGAAATTATACTCTAGTATTACCACAGAAGTTAAGAGCACAAATTCTACACGATTACCATGACGATAAAATATCAGGAGGACATTTAAATGCAGACAAAACATACAATAAGATTAAAGATCGCTATTACTGGATGCGAATGAGGAGAGATATTCAAGATTATGTTAGGACATGTGATACTTGAAAAAAACGGAAAACTCCTACCAGAAAACCCTTTGGCTACTTACAACCTATATACCCAACCTTACAACCATTCACCAGAATCCAAGCTGACATTGTTGGTCCACTTTGCCCAAGTAATAGATATAAATATATTTTATGCGTAACATGTGTTTCAACAAGAATGGCATTTGCTTTCCCGTTGATCAATGCTGATGCTATCTCTGTGACAAATTGTTTATTAAAATTGATAAGTATTTATGGAGTATTTAATGTTCTACAAACAGATAGGGGAACTACATTTACAGCTCAAGTTGTTCACCATTTACATGTTGCGCTAGGTATGTGTCAAATATTAAGCACAGCTTACACACCAAATGTTAATGGACTTGTAGAATCATTTAACAAAACACTAGTAAACATCTTATCGCATTATGTAACTGAAAATCCTTCAAAATGGTCAAACTATTTGCAGTATGCAGTATTTGTATACAACAACACACACCACTCTACTCATAAACATAAGCCTAGTTATTTATTTTTAGGATTTGAACCCCAATTACCAAGTGAAACTCTGTTAGTTTTACCTAATGCTGAACCAACACTAGTGGAAAGATTGAAAATAATTGAAAATGTACGTAAAACCATACCTAAGTTAATTCAACAACAGCAAGCAAAACAAAAGTATTACTATGACCAAAATAGAACTGACTTTGATTTTAAGGCAGGTGACGAGGTTTTAATATGGTATCCTAAGAACCTCAGGGACAATTCAACTAAATTTGCATATAAGTACAAAGGACCTTACACTATAACAAGAAAGGTTTCCCCTGTAACGTATGAAATTGAATTACTTTCCAATGGAAAATTAATTCGTGACGTAGTTCATGTACAAAGATTAAAACTTTACTATAGGAGGGACTGAATTGCAGAAGCAGGCAAACACAACATTTGTACATAGTTATAAGATAAGTTAAACTTTCATTATATACCTGATATGCATTCAATTACAAGTCTTAACTCCAAAAAATTTAGTATGAGGTAATCTTAGTCATTCTTAGTTTCATTGGAAGCTTATTGTTCACATAAGCATTAATTCTATTGATATCTTATTAAATAAAATACTAATTTAAAGTAATAATAATAATAATTCCTTCATTCTTAACTGAACGTAATCAAAGAAACAAGAAGTAATTAAGAAATATTGCAAACAAATTAACAATTACAGAAAGCTAGCGTAGGTCGTGTCGAACCGAGCTTGACGAAACCATTGTAATATATTTTGTAAATAGTGTGCGCACACAATAGGTTAAGAATCTCATATTAACGACTTATTAAAATTTAATTATAGAATAGGAAGTGTAATGTAATGAATTTCACTTAGAAGAAATTAAGTTGTGAAAGAGAAAAAATGCTCTAGCATTATCTTACGGACTCTTAAAATAGTAGATTTAACATGATCTGAATTTAGTATAAGTGTCATTGTATAATTGTGTAACAAAACCATTGTGGTAAACTAACACTACGATTACAACACGATTGTGACATAATATTTGATTACGCACTATAATACAAGACTGATCACCTTGTATTAGAAAATGTGCTTTAACACTTTGTTTGGCCAAACATAAGGAAGTTAATGACAATAATGAACATTGCTCTTATGAACGTGACAAAGCAACTCTGCGCAATCCATGATTGTGACCTATATATCTGAGGTATGGCCCAGAAAAATTCTCAAGGACGATAAGTTTTTCGTGTGAAGAACACTATGAGGTCCATACAATCAGACATATACATGTATATACCTTTAAACAAGTCGCTTATATACAAATACATGCATTTTATAATAAGTATTCACTTATGGGTATAGATTTTATGATTTATTACAGGTATTCACTAACTTGTAGATACAAGGGAAAAAATAATAGTTAGAAGATAAACAAAAAAATCGTAAAAAAGCAAGGAATTATTATTATAGAGCCAGTTTTTGAATGCATATCAAAATGTAAACATAATAAAATTTATTGCAATGACAACACATGGTAACTTGTAAACACCAGCATGAGCACCAATCGGACAGGCATAGTCAAAATTTATTTATGTCAATTTCAGCAAGATATCCCAGGCGAAGACGACACATCGCGGCGACCTTGCGACTGAGAGAGCAACGTACCCAAGCAGCATACAACACCACACCACCAGTCTACAATACAGAACTGCCGACTAGCCATAACACAACTGACACTGTCACCATGTCAGCAACTTCCCTTCTTCTGATCACGCTACTGATGTCGACCACGAGTGCGAATATACCAATACATATTATATCTGGAGAGCAGTTTAAGGAAATTGATACATTGATACAGTATCACTCTTCAACTCAACTTCTCTTCAAGTTTCCCTTTCACAAGAAATCTAAATTCAGTTTACCCACTACCACCGCAGTTACTTCTACATGTCATAACTCACTGAAAACACCCAACATATTTTGCTCAGAAAAAGAATATCTATTAAACATTCAAAACGAACTGAACAAAATTTTCAACACTAACGATTTAAACTTAGACCCCCAATATAAATTAGGAAATACAATTGACAAAATCAGGAGCAGAAGAGCCATCGACTTCATTGGGAACGCTTTATCTTGGTGTTGCAATACCGCCACCATGACAAATTTACAAGACCTCTCAAAAAACGAACAACAGGTTGATGACAAGATGAATGATCTTCTAGACTACGTGAAAGCAGAACACATAGACATTACATCAGCTGAACAAAAAATGAACAATTTTACTAGCAACGTAGACCACATTTTAAGACAACTGCATTCTTCACTATCGAAGTATGAAACAAACCTCAACCTGCAAATAAACAACACCAGTTCCACTATAGACAACAAAATTCTACACAATAACCTTGAAATTATCTCTTACATTTATCTGATGACACATTATCACACTCTCTACAAAGTCGAACATGACTGTCAGCATAACTACATCCCCGAAGATTTGATCAGTATACCGACACTAAAAAAAGAATTACTCCAGTTATCAATGAAACTAAAATCATACAACCTAACGATTGCATTACCTCTAGATAAACTGCACAAGTTGTACAACTTACCGATATCAAAGTGTCACTACGAGAATGAAAACATTATACTGCAAATTAAGATACCACTATCACAATTAAACACAACATATAGAGCTTACAAATACGAATCTTTGCCTTTGCTGTGGGAAGACAACATATGCAAACTAGCAGAACACGACTTCATTATTATAAAATCATCATCCGACTCAACTTATATAATCAACACACAAGATAATCCCAATTGTAATTTACACTCTTCAAACCTATGTCTAATACCGAGATACTCTTCTTACACATCCATTGCTTCAACATGTGCGAAATATCTTCTAAATGGAAATAACTTATCAGAACTTAAACTACACTGTCAATTTCACTGCATCAAAGCACCAAAACATCCTATTGTGACACAACTTCAAGTAAACAAATTTCTTATTACAAATTTTGGGAAAACTCTGTAATTAAACTGTGACAATAACATGCTTCAGGACA
The DNA here is from genome assembly GCA_030545055.2 of Neoaliturus tenellus. NCBI lineage: Eukaryota > Metazoa > Arthropoda > Insecta > Hemiptera > Cicadellidae > Neoaliturus > Neoaliturus tenellus. The sequence continues at coordinate 75,627,177 of CM061535.1, read as the reverse complement.
GCATCCCGGAAGTCAATCTTGGAACTCTAGAAATAGAATTACCATGTAATTGCAAACTCATGGATGCTTCAAAAACAATTATCAATACAATAGTCCCATGTGACTCTAGAGACTTCTCTTCACCTTCCATATACCACCTAGTTCCGCTACCTTGGACCAACTTAGATCATTTGAAATTGGACCCCTTCAATGAAGACAAGACTGAATTCTATAACATCACAAATTACCTACTTCCAAAATGGAATCTTACTGTACCGACCTTCATCTCTACAACACTAGACGAAGTAAAATTATTCAAACACATTCATCAAGAAACAACCTGGACTGATATAGTGGACGACAAAAGAATTATGCTGTATTTTCTTCTTTTATGGTGTAGCATGCTGACAATATTATTGGCAATAGAAATATACAAAATTCACATCTTAAACATCAAGCTAAAATTGAAACCACCCTCATTACCACCAAGAAACTTTAACCATTCAGATACTTCTCTCTAAATTTCTGCAACGGTACAAAACCAGTTTGCACCGACTTAAACCGGGGGATGTAACCAAGTCACAAAAAAGTACAACGCAATAAGCCCACGCCATATTTCCTGTTTGTTCCACATAGCAAAAACCAGCAACCATAGCAATAACTCAACAATTCAATCTAACTGCGCAATGACAAGTCAGCGGGGTCATCGAAGTTTATTGTCTCCATTGCCGGTCGTGGACACTCTAGAAAGTTCCAGAATATTCCCACCAATCATTATCTTCCAAAATTAAATCACGCTCTCCTATTGGCCAATAATAGTGTGGAAGGGGAAAGAAGACAAAAAGGGAGCCCTGTGGACAAGAGGGAAGTCAGCTCGGGAAATTCGGCGGAAGACGGTCTTCTTTAAGCTCGGGGACGTCGCCACTTACGCGAGTGTAGTGAAGTGTTGTGTTTTCATGGCCTGTGGCCTTAAGCCTCTTTTTTATTGTGTCATGTGAATAAGGAGTGATCCAGCGTCATTAGAGTAAGATATTCTTTCTAATTTTTGTAATGATAGGGCCTGTCTGGCGGTGTTAAATTCCTCAATCTTTATTTTCAAAATTAATTCATTTATCATGTACCATCCCTTCAGGATGGTTGTACAAAACCCTTCATGATTACATCTAACTAACGATGTTAAGAATTTTGCAATCAATCTCTCTCTCCAACTGCTATTCATTATATTAAATCAAGAATCCAAATTTTGTTAAACTTATAAATTGATTGTCTGAAATGCAATTTAATTGAGACCCTCGTGCTGGTGTAAATATTAGTTTTGGTAATGTAAATATAAATTAATATAATTGTTATTGCTGCAATTTATACTTGATTGTTAGAGATTGTTATTGAACTCACTTAAATACATTTTGGTTAAAGTTTATTTAGGCTTTGATTCCAGTACCCTCTCATTTAGCGAGTTTACAGTAGCATTCCCTTCTTAGGAACGCCCCTAAGCTTATACTTTATAGAGCTAAATCCATGGCGCTAAGCCATTGTAGCCCAGCTTCACTTGAGCTATGCAGACCGGTCGATCCTTCGGTGAAAGCACTCAGTGGGCACTCTGCGACTATGTGCTCCATCGTTTGATACTCCGCTCCACAGTCGTAAGACTGGTCTTGTGTCATTCCCCATTTGTACTTCCAATAATTATCTTCCCACTCCAGTGCGGAAATGATTGAGTACAGTCCACTGCTTCCGAGGAAGATTCATCCACCTACCGCTACGGTCGGATCTGCTTTCAAAAAGTGGTTCCGATCTTGAAAAGCGTCCCAGGAGGAAGTCCAGTTTGTATGGATGGTGGAGTTTGTGTCCATCACCTGGGAGGCTGTTCGTAGAGGTGGTTTTCGGGAGCTCAATCGGCCCGCATTCTGGGGTATGTAATCATGGATGGGCAGCTGTGGGGCAGATAAGATCTTAGTGTATTCCCTAATGAGTGCATCCCTTCGTATTATTTCAGGTGGAGCGATTTACACAGCACTGGGAGCCAGGGTACATGGGTTGCCATGAGTGTACAACTAATAACTCTCATGGACCTGTTTAGTATAGATGGACGTCGATCTCTCTAACATGCACATTATTTAACAAAAGGGAGCGCAATACTCAGCTTTTTAATATAAAAATGACAGAGCAGTGATTCGCAGAACTTGTGCGATAGCTACCCCTGTGGAGCTACTGAGGTGATGGACAATGTTAGTCCTCGTTCTCAACTTAATTAGCTACAGTTTTTAAAGTGTCTTTTAAACGTGGGAGACCGTTTAAAGAGGATTTTAATGTGACTCCCAGATACTGAGGGTGGTCATTATGATTTAGATCAACACCGTTGAATACGATTTTAAGTTTTTTGTTGGTCAGTCTATTATTGCAGTGGAAGCAAGCAACCTTAGTTTTTGTTGGGTTTGGATTTAGCTTCCAGGCTTCAAAGTATTCACCGAGGGTCGTGAGGTAATTTTATAGTGTTTCCTTAGCCTGTCAAAAAATGCTGGTGTTGATATGCCAATGCAATTTTATCTGCATAGATAAATTTTAACTACCGAGTGACAGGAATGTAGGCAGTATAAAATTAAAGAGCACTGGGGTGAGCACTGACCCCTCTGGCAGGCCATTTGTTAGTTGCTTAAAAATACTTTCTCTGGGTCCCAGATATATTTTTATCATAATATTGGAGAGCATCGAGTTGAGGAGACGCAACAAGAAAGGGCAAGGAATCAGGTCGTAAAATTTAACTTGGAGGCCTTTTCTCCAGACAGTGTCATATGGAGCAGTCAGATCTTAAAGCCACTGAGGTTTTCAGTCTTCGCTCAGACCATCCTCGATGAAAAGTTAGAGCAAGAACCTAATCACAACAATTGCGACCTGGCCTAAATCAAGCTTGTTCGATAGGGATACTGTCATTGAGAATATGGAGGATTCTGTTATAAATTAACCCCTCGACCACCTTATAACAAACGCTTAAAAGAGCTATAAGACGATAACTTTCAGGCCGATTTGAATATTTTCCGGGCTTTAAAACAGCTATAATTTTTTATTTCCTATGTCGCCAGTTTTCAGAGTGGTGTTAAAAATCTCAAGAAGCCACTGTCTAGCCTTGTTACCCGAGTGTTTTATAAACTCCGGGAAAATATCATCCAAACCTGCTGCTTTGTCAACTGGCATCGCATGAATTACCACTTCCAGCTCATCGTAAGTGAAGGGTCTAGAGACTTCCAACGGTGCTTGCCGACTCTCCTTTATCTCATTAAGCTTAAAATAAAATTTTCTATCTGCAGACGTACGCACAGGTTTTGGCAAAACGGAGAGGCGTTTGTAATTTCACGAGGACTAGGCTGTTAGGCATCGTGTTTTTTACTTGACTTACCAGTGGAGAGTTTCCTGAGCAGAGACCAAGCTTTCCGTGAGTGAAGTTCAGGTTCTCGACAGTTTTCGCCCACTTTTCTCTCCTGGAGTTGTTGAGAGAGTTAAGGAGTTTGTCAGCTATATCTCTGTCAGCAGTGTCTGTGAACTCACTGTATAGGTTTTTGCACTCCCTGCTCCATCCCTGTGTATATTCTTTTCTAAAACCTTTCGGGAATGACGTTTTAATGGAAGACAGGACAAGTCCTGTGAACCGGTCATTTTTTTTTTTATTATTTTGATCTCTGATACCACTGAGAAGCCTGGAGAAGAAGGCCTTCCACTCACCTTTATTAAAGTTTCACCTAGACCGAGCAAAATTTCTTACTAGTGGAATTTGTATTTCTGCTGATATTATTATATGCCTGTGCTGAGAGAGAGTGGGAGAATGCACCTAGGACCATCCTGGAAGTAGGTACAAGTGTTACTGATTGTTCACGGGAGCAAAAGCACAAGTCTGGAGAGTACCCAGGACGCCATCGGGTAGAATGAAAGGTGTGCGGGTCCTTGGCATTAAATACCAAGAATTGGTTGTTATTTTCAACACAACTTGAAAGACTAGTGCCATTGTCATCATTAGACGAGTATCTCCATTGGGTATGATGACTGTTGAAGTCACCTACATTTACTACAGAACCACTGGATGGTCGGTGGTTTGTAGACATTTTCAATAGTAGTCTCAGAAACCTTAACGACAACAATTTTGTTATCACAACTTTTGTAGGAGACTGATACATCGTCTATGTCCTGTCAAACGTACGTCGCCACTCCATAGATCCTGTGACCTATTTCATCCACAAGCTTATATCCTGGGATGTCGAACCCTTCCACTGGTAGATAAGTCTTCTGAATGTGTTTCTTACAGTGCGAGGACATCGATCTCAAATCAAAGTTTTAACACGGTCGGGAAGTAAAAATGGACCTAATTTGTTGAACAGAACAGATGAAATTGGATAAAGCTGAAGGTGTTGTAATAAGCAGAACTGATTAGGTTATATCAGGCAAGAAATAATATGTTGAACAATTTTGATCTGATTGAATCAGGCTAGTGCTGATTTGTAAAAAAAATACCAAATCATGTTGGATCATGAAATAAATTTATAATCACTGTAATGATTACTGAGGGAAATTATTTTTCTCTAACCTTGAGGGATTCATAATAATCATAACGGCTTTATTGTGTTCAATATGTCTCTTTAGGTTGTAATCAGACAAGAGAATGTGTTGACCATACCTCATCAGGTCATATCATGCTAAAGCCAATGTGTTGAAGAGACCTGATCAGGTTATATTATATCTAATCAGTTTGGATCAAACAGGAGTTATTATGATGAACCAACCTGATCAGGTTTGTTCAGGATACAGCTGAAGAGTTGAACGGTCCTAAGAAATTAGATTCTCTATCAGGCTAACGTATAGAACAGAGCTGGTCACTCCTGATACAAAAATTTGCATATGCTATAATGCCACTTTGATTCAATTATGAAATTTATATTGAAACACATAGGTTGGTTTAAAATTAAGAAAAATTTGATAGGTTTTAACTATTATAAAGTCAAAATAATGTTTTTTCTCTCAATTAGCATTTAAGCTAGAGAGGTAAGCAATCACTGTTATGTAAACCAATTGCGCTTGGGATAATAAAACGAAATGAATTTGAATATGTGGGTGTGTGTGTGTGTGTGTGTGTGTGTGTGTGTGTGTGGGTGTGTGTGTGTGTGTGTGTGTGTGTGTGTGTGTGTGTGTGTGTGTGTGTGTGTGTGTGTGTGTATTTTTTTATCGTTTTACTTAACAGAACGCAGATTCGCTGCCATGGTACCGTAGCCCAGTGCGGTAAACACAACGTAACCGACTCACCCAATATAAATGAATATCAGGGTAAAATATAGTAAATCTGATTTTGTATTACACATAAATGATTCGAGACATTTTTAGCATATAGAGCTCCAGACTCGTTATCAAACTCCTTTTAACAGTAGTTAATATAAGTTTCCTTATTTGATTACGACGTTCTTAAGAGAGAAGGCAAGTATTGTGGTGTAAGTGAATAATTCATTTATCTCCCTAAATTAAAGGAGTCCTGTGGAGTTGCCAATGTGGTTCCAGAGTATAAAAGAAATTGCCATAGCATTACCGAATGGATAAAATAAATGAATTGAGAAATGTTCAATTAAACATTACATTCCCCTGTAAATGCTTTCCTTTAACTTCTTACGTGTTTTATGCCTACTCAATGGCTGACACTAATAAATAATATGTAAAATAAAACACGATAGGAGGGATTGAATTCTAGGAGGTTACAAAGGAAGGTGAATAAAATAAATGGCAGAAAATCTGAAAGAGCTTTCCTGGCTGGCGGACGTTAATTAAAGAAGGATTCCTTCGGCTCGCCGTATTTTCAAGTCAATATGAACTTTTTACTGCTCAGTCTTCAAGTAAATTTAGACTTTCTTTAAACATAAAGTCAAACTATAATAAACATTTGTTTATTTATTTTTAGGGATTCGGGAAAATACCCATTACATCAATAAAATATAGTTGTATGTTCTTTGAGAAGTGTTTAAAAAGACTAACCAATACTTTTTAGTGCCATCTTATGGGCTTTGACGATCCGGCAATAGCCTATAATAATGATACTGGTGGACTAACCATGTGCTCCATACACTTGATCACAGTTAATATAGGTTAATAGAGTCATTCCTGAAGTTTTTATACATATCAATGGAATATTACTAAGGAATATGTAATTATATTCAGCCATGTCGATGGCCAAACCACGTCAGGTTGTGTACTTACGATACCAGAGATCAATACTTTTTCCTTATTTTATAACAAAAGTGACGTCCTTCGTTTATAGTTTATTGTCAGTTATGGTGAGTTTATATTATTGTTTGGTAAATTATTGCGGATATTTTCCATCATTAAGCCAGGCTTACGTGCCTGGCTTTGCTAGCGTGTCGTTGGCTCCAGTGTGCTGTCTTCTGATTAATGCAGTATATTTTGATTTTTGTGCTTTGTTTGACTGCTTTGACAGTTTTCTGTTTAAGCTTTGTGCATTTATTCGTACTTTATTAGTAGTGTAAAAGTAAGGCTTTTAAAACAGTTCAAGGTCACCCGAGCGATGACGCCATCGATGACGTCATCGAGGTCAATGACCCCATCGATGACGTCATCGATTGCATCATCGATGACGTCATCACCAATGACGTCACTTCCTTGACGTCACACCCATGACGTCACAGAAATGACGTGCTGATGACGTCATCACCCCTTACGTCACCAAGATGACGTCATCGATGTCACAAAGGTCAAGGTCACGCTGAAACCTAAAATTTTTTGGCACTTTTGCTGTTTCTCGCACTACGCTCCGAGTTTCAGTCACAGTTACCATGACCTTGACAACTTGGAGCGAATTTGCGATGAGAAACAGCAAAAGTGCTGAGGAAACTTGAAGTTTGCAACGTGACTCTGCCTAAACCGTCATGTGACACCGCTCGGGTGACCTTGAACTGTTCCAAAAGCCTTACTTTAACCATTACTGCAACCGCGATGTGCACCCTACGACAGACACCGAGCGACTGACTGTCCGGCCCCGCGCACTCTAGGTATATTGGCTTAAGAGACTAAGACTCTAAACTGTCAGGAATGGGAGTAACTAACTGAATTTTTGCAAGGAAAAGTCATTTCATCCAATATTCTAAACAAATCTTCATCAGTAAAACTGACATTAGTCTGTTTGGTATAAAACCTAGGGTGTCCACGCAACAGTTTGCGCCACTTAGCTAAAGTCGAAACCTTCTTAACTTTGAGTGGTGGACAGTGAGCAACTAACAAAGTCTTAACACGGCCAAGTTTCTTACCTAAAGCGTCCCGCGACATGGCTTCCCCTCACAAAAGTCCGCACAATACTGAGAGACTGCTTGTAGCGCATGAGTCAAGGGAAAAGAGGTGAGGGAAACAGCAGGAGTGGGGGAAGGTCACAGTGGCGGGGGAAGGTGAGGTGGTACGCTGGAGTATCGCATCACTTCACCATGAGCTGTCCTACAGTCAACACACTGTTCTCTTGGCCCGAGTTGGCACTAGAAGAAACATTTATGTACAGCTTAGGCTGTGAGAGCCGAGGAAGCAAAGTCAAAGTGGAAATTGTGTTAAACTCCAAGATGAAGAGTCTCCTAAATAAACTAATTGTATCCTTGCAATCTCCTATAACTTTAGAGAAATACCACTTTATTAAGCGACACCTTATACTTTGGCAAAACGAAGCGGAAATGGAAAAGATTACAGTAAAATTAATTTAACTTAAAACTTGGACTGGACACTCATGGCGATACCACGTGGCGTGCAAACGCCACCCTAAACATTACAAGTTAGGCTATTGAGCACCTCTGGTACGATAACCGATGTGCTAGAGTTAAAGTGTGATGACCTTTAGTCAAAACACTGAAATACTACAAGTCGATATCGTCCCAGAGTTAAAGTGTAGTGACCTACATTCAGAACTTGTAAAATTACTTACATATAGAGAGCTAGAGAACAGCGAGACGCACCGCATGGAAGCCGGAGACATACTGGCGAAGCGGTGTTGTGCAGCCTAGGGACCCAGTTGTGGTGGGGGTATAGCCAACACTTAGAGTACAAGTGTTGTGGGTGACCTTGACCCACTTAACTTACCTGACCCCCCCCCGATAAAAAGTGCGAGCCCCCCCCCCGACAAAAAGTGCGAGCCCCCCCCCCCGACAAAAAGTGCGAGCCCCCCCCCCCGACAAAAAGTGCGAGCCCCCCCCCCGACAAAAAGTGCGACCCCCCCCCCCACCCACCCCCACCCCCACCACCACCCCCACCCCCACCCCCACCCCCACCCCCTCCCCCACCCCCTCCCCCACCCCTGATATCCTGGGCGTGGCAGCCCCGGTGGGGATATAAGGGGGCCCAGCCAGAGCCGGCTCGCAGTCCGCTCCCGCGCGTTGAACGTGAACGATCGGGACGGACCGCCATAGGCATCACTAAACATTGAATGGCGCCTTCAGTGTTTAGCGAAGTCTACTCTAACTTTAAGACTTGTATTAGTTGTAAGATATTGCGCTTGCGTTTGGGTATTGCGAATTGTTTTATATGAGAGTGTTTTACTTGTACCTTATGTCTCCTGTGTGTCTTTTATCCTTTGGGTCTTGTTTGATATATGTGCTTGTTCCAGCATTGACTACGTTGAGCTCAATTGTGTGTTGTAAGTGTGTTATATTTTTCTAAAGTGTATACGCTTGTTGTAGCATTTCCCCCTTGAGCTTTTGCAATGCTCAAAGTAAATCGTAAAGACAGGGAACGGGAGTAGGCCCCCGTGTAAAGTTACTTTTGTATAATTGTTAGGCTCCTCTCATGCATGCTTTAATGCGGCTGAGAAATAGGAGTTGGTCCGTTTGTACGCCTATATGGGGGTAATAAGCCGATGGCCTCTGCACTCGGATCGAGGACGTAAGCCACTAGGGTGTCCTCAGTTAGTTTCCCTTCTGGAAACTCAAAATTATGTAAATGAAACTTTGTTAGCTATTTGTGTTTTTTTGTCCCCAAGGCCCCCGAACATTCGTGGTTCGCCATGGATGTACGGGGGCCGAAATTTTTTAATGTCCGTGTGGCCTTGACCCACATAGGACTTGTAAAAATTTACTGCATTGCTAAATTAAAAATATTAAAGATAGGGTTACGGGAGTAGGCCCCCGTGTAAAGCCACTTTTTACAATTGTTAGGCTCCTCTCATGCATGCTTCAATGCGGCTGAGAAATAGGAGGTGGTCCGTTTGTATGCTTATACGGGGGTAATGAGCCGATGGCCTCTGCACTCGGACCGAGGACGTAAGCCACTAGGGCGTCCTCAGTTTCTTTCAAAATTATGTAAATGACTTTTTGTTAGCTATTGGAAAAGTTATTCGTTAGAAATGCAGTAAATGTTTACAAGCCTCGCGTGGCGAAGGGTACACGACATTGGATGTTGCCTTGTTGTCATAGTTGGGTCTCTTCGGAGGCTACAGCGATGACAACCCAAGTGCCCCACACCCCATAGGGGGTGTGGGGCTTAATTTTTTTAAAGTTTTTTCGTGACCTTGACCTAAATATAAAAGTTTTCAAAATCTTTAACAGTCAGGTCTTATTAACACAGTTTATATATAGAGGTCTTTTAAAAGTTAACAGTTAGGTATTAGTAACACACAAGTTTGGAATTGTTTATAGTTGGGTCTCTTGGGAGGCTTCAGCGATGGCAACATAAATGCCCCAAGTGGGGCTTATTTTCTATTCCCTTAGAGTAGAAGTGTTGTGGGTGACCTTGACCAACTTAACGTACCTAACCCCCCCCCCCCCCGACAAAAAGTGCGAACCCCCCCCCCCCGACAAAAAGTGCGAGCCCCCCCCCCCCGACAAAAAGTGCGAACCCCCCCCCCTTGATACCCTAGGCGTGGCCGCCCCGGTGGGGATATAAGGCGGCCAGGTTGCACGCACTTCTCATTTACGCTCCAGCTTTCGTTGGAAGTGGTTGTCCAGGAGCTTATTCTTAAGAAGACCGGTGACCAAAAATGTCTCGTCGTATACCTTATAAACCTTCATACTATAATATGATTGGTATTAATAATATTACAGACAATGAGAAGAAATTGTATAAAAAATTTTGTTGTTTACTTGACAGAACGCACAAACTACCGCCAAATACTTTCACCTACAAGCTACCCCTGATAGACAAGGATGATGTAAGCAAACTAACATCAATTCAACTGAAATTGGTGGAAGACAAAATTCTTGTTTGTGTGAGAGAAGTGTTTCATAATGAATATTCAAGAAGATTGGCTTTTGACTTTATTAAGGAACATGCAGGATGTGAAACAAAACAGTATCCAGGACTATATTATTTATATCTTTTTGAGAATGGAGCAAGTGTAACGGTAGAAATAAGTATTAAACTAATGTAAGTCTCCCAACCAAGTGTTAAACTAGGACCTGAACTTGGACTTGATTGAGGTTTTGTAGAACAGAGCGGGGGATAGATCACTTTGCGGCAATGGACTAGCATGCTGCTTAGTGGTTTATCCCCCGCTCAAAGGGTATTTTTACGCGACCTTGACCCACATAAATGCATAGTTTGTGGGGGGTATAAAAAAGGGGCAAACCAATTGGATGGATACACCACTTCTATACCATGGCTCTATTGCAGTGCTCTATCCCGCTAAAAAAATAATAATTCCAAGTGACCTTGTTCCACATAAACTTGCTCAAACAGACAACTTTCAAAAAAATTTGTACAAAGTAGTGGATTTAGACCAAACATTATTGGTTTATCAAGCCTGTTGAAGAATATATTGAAAATGGGTGTTTAAAAGCCAAATTTATTAAATGAATGATAAACCGGATGTATATGACGCCACCTCCCCCCACCCTTCAACCTCGGGTATAAAGGGACCTGGTTGAGCGCGCTGCTCATTATTGCTTGGACATTCATCGAGTGCACACTCAAAGCCAAACTGTAAAGAAATGGCTCTTTGCGATATTTGTGGTGAGTTTTTCCAAGATGAAGATATCTTTGTTTTACACCGAGAATTGCATCATGAAGAGAACAGAAAAGAAGAGATTGTTGTAAGTGAAGAAGACTTGGATGCGTTAGATCGGTTATTGGAAAACTACCAGAAGCAGATGGACGACTGTGATAGCTATATACAGTTACACCGAGAATTGCATCGTGAAGAGGACAGAAAAGAAGAGATTGTAGTAAGTGAAGAAGACTTGGATGCGATTGATCGGTTTTTGGAAAAACCCCATAAGCAGAAGGACTGGGCTAGCTATTTACAGTTAATGCAAAGAAGAAGACCAAGTGTTATTCAATTTGCCGGAGCTGGACCATCTACAGCTGGAGGATTTATTCAAGAAGAGAAAATGGAAGAAGAAGATACGGAAGAAGTGGAAGATGTAAGACAACTGCGTACCCAAGAAGAGGATATGGAAGATATAAGACAACTGCGCACTACAGCCTTGCCAGGACCAGTTGTAATTCATTTCAAAATTAATAACGTGCAATTAGAATTGGAAAATTTTATAACTCAAGCTAAAAAACTAGTTGTAAAAACATTGACGGAAGAATTGGCAAGATTGAACTTTATTAAATTTGGATTGGTGTTGGAGGCTATGTTTACTAATACCGATGGTGAAAATTCACTGAGAGCATTCATTGCTAAAAACCGAACCCTTACAACCACATCTGATATCAACGAAATTTTAGAAGAATGTTTGGTTGAACTGCTAGTGAAACTTCAAGAACATGAAGGAAGAGGATCCGGCTGGACGCTATCATCAATTGAAGGTATGGATGTGAGGGTTCACAAGCATGGATATGGTATGAGAGGAAGCAGCTTTATCCCTCTACCAAAGGTGATCCGAGATACAAGATCATGTATCAATGTAAAAAATGAGGATAATGAATGTTTCCGGTATGCAATGTTAGCAAAATATGTGGAACCTAATGCCTGTAGACCTAGCATAGCATACGAAGCTGTTCAACACCGCTATAACTTCCAAGGTATGTCGTATCCTGTTAGTCTTAATGATGTTGCTAAATTTGAAAGAAAAAACCCAGGAGTTTCAGTTAATGTGTTTGGTTTAGACGAATCAAATAACGTATACCCGTTACGAGTTACAAAGACTGAACGTCAAAATCATACGGATTTACTGCTATTGACCAAAGGTGAAATATCACATTATGTTTACATCAAGAACTTTGAAACTTTGGTTGGACGACAAGTGACTAAAAATAAAATTAGAGTAACAGTGTGTAAGAGATGCTTTTGTTTCACAAATAAAGACTTGAGACGTGGAGGATCAGAGTGGTTGTCAGAACACCAACGTCTTTGTAATGACAACTATGAAGTGAAGATTAGTCTGCCACCACCATCTAGAGCATTTGTCCAGTTCAATAAAACAGTTCACCAATACCGGATTCCACTAGTTATCTACGCTGACTTTGAATCCACGTTAGTGCCACAGGAACTTCCGGATGGTGAAGTAACTAGAAGAAGCAAATATCAATTGCATCAACCTAACAGTTTTTGCTTATTGGTGAAATCTACTTTACCTGAAGAACAATTGCAAGACTATGGCTTAACATCCACTCCAATACTCTACCGTGGTGAAGAAGCCGCTAAGTATTTTGTAGACCAGTTGTACGACATTGCTGAAAAGGCGCAACGCTTATACGGTAATGTTGTACCTATGGAACCTTTGAACCAAAATCAACAAGAAGAATGCAATTCGGCAACAAGATGTTATTTATGCAAGAAGAGCTTCAGTGAAGAAAATCAAAAAGTAAGAGATCACGATCACCTGACAGGGTTATACAGAGGAGCTGCTTGTAATTCATGCAATATAAATTACAAAGCGCCAAACTTTATCCCTGTCGTGTTACACAATCTTAGCGGCTATGACTCTCACTTTATTATCCCAGAGTTAGGACGAGATGATGGAAAAATTGAAGTATTAGCTGAAACATTGGAGAAGTACATCAGTTTCTCAAAAACAGTAGGTAAAATTAAACTTCGCTTCGTAGACTCTTATAGATTTATGTCATCTAGTTTGAGTAACTTGTCTGAGAACCTAAGAAGAGAAGACCTAAAAGAAACCAGCAAAATTGTACCTGAAGATAAATTGGACTTAGTAATGCGTAAAGGAGTGTTCCCCTATGATTACATAACTTCTGTAGAAAAATTTGAAGAAACCAGTCTGCCACCGATTGAAGCCTTCAATAGCAAGTTAAATGAAAGTGCAATCACCGTTGAAGACTACAATCATGCTTGTAATGTTTGGAACCAACTAAACATTCAAACCTTAGGGGAATATTCTGACTTTTACATAAAATTGGATGTAACTCTGCTGTGCGATGTGATGGAAGAATTTCGAAACACCTGCTTCTCCGCCTATGGACTGGACCCTCTACACTCGTACACATCTCCAGGATTAGCATGGCAAGCTATGCTAAAGTCAACCAACTGTCGATTAGAACTTCTAACAGATATTGATATGGTGCTCATGATAGAATCTGGTGTACGAGGCGGTTTGACACAAGCTGTAACACGTCATGTGAAAGCTAACAACAAGTACATCCCAGGCTTCGACGAGAGACAACCATCGGTCTACCTTGGCTACTTTGACGCAAACAACCTTTATGGTTGGGCAATGTCAAATCCGCTTCCCTACGCTGACTTCAAATGGATCGACCCAGCCACCATCGGTGACATCTCACAGATTCCAAAGAATGGTTCAAAAGGCTATATTTTGGACTGTGATTTTGAATATCCAGAGCACCTTCATGATCATCACTACGACTTGCCTCTCTTAGCCAAGACTGAAGTTTCACCAACAGGAAGATGGCCAAAATTGATGATGACCTTGGAGAATAAAGATCGGTATGTGGCTCACTACTGGGTAGTTCAACAAGCTCTTGAATTGGGTCTACGTTTAGTAAGAATTCATAGAGCAATTGAATTCACCCAGTCTTGTTGGTTGAAACCATATATTGATTCCAACACTACAAGAAGAGCAGCAGCAACATCAGCATTTGAAAAGGACTTTTATAAATTGATGAACAACGCCATCTTTGGGAAGACCTTAGAAAACAAAAGAAAACACAAGATTGTAAAATTAGTAAGTGATCCTAGGAAATTGGAAAAATTAGTGCAAAAACCAAATTTTGGAACATCCATGATTATAAACGAAGATCTAGTCGCCGTTAGTATGAAGAAAACAACAATAGTGATGGATCGTCCGTTATACATTGGAATGTCGATTTTGGATATAAGTAAAACTCTGATGTATGATTTCCATTACAACAAAATGGTTAAACACTACGGAAGAGACAACATTGGAGTTGCATACATGGATACCGACGCGTTCATCTACTGGTTAAAGACTTTGGACATGTATGAAGATCTAAGGAGTTTCCCATACAAAGACGACTTTGACTTCTCTGACTATCCAAAGAACCATCCAAATTATAATGAAAAGAATAAAAAAGTAATTGGAAAATTTAAAGATGAAGCAAATGGAATGCCTTTGGAGGAAATAGTTGCGCTGATGTCCAAATTATATTCCTTCAAGATGTATATGGAAAATGACATACCGACAGTGAAGAAAGCTAAAGGAGTCAAAACATCATACTTAAAGAAACATGTGACATTTGACCATTACAAGACCTGCTTGTTTGAAGATTCTACAATGTCTGCAACGTTCAACACTATCAGAAGCTTTAAACATGAGGTCTACAGTGTCACTGAAGTTAAAAGAGCACTATCAGCTCAAGATGATAAAAGGCATATTATGCCGGATAAAATCCATACTCTTCCTTTCGGCCACTACTCTCTAAACCCTATCAACTAGTAACCTATTCTTCGTCCTTCTACAACTTCGACCTTATTCCTTTCTCCTTCCGTAAAAAAATGGGGAACACGGCAAGTCAAACGCCGTGTTCCCCATTTTTTTACACAAGTTTGGATGACCTTGACCTATATAAATGATGTGAATATTCAAGACAACATTCATTGTGATTATACATATGATACATGAAACATTCAAACCTGCAATATGAAGAACTTGAAGCAAGAAATTGTCAACGAACTTCATAAACCTGCAAGAAGAAAGTTTCCACGAAGAAATACAGTGATAAAAGGAATAAATGATTTATATCAAGCGGATTTAATCGAAATGATTCCTTATAGTAAACAAAATAGAGGATTTAAATACATATTGACTATTATTAATTGTTTTTAAAAAATGGCAGATGCTTTACCACTAAAAGATAAAAGCGGCAAAAGTGTTACAAAAGCAATGGAAACAGCTATACAAAGAGACAAACATACTATAAAACATTTACAAACTGATGATGGAAAAGAATATTTTAATAAGGAATTTGCAAATTTAATGAAAAAACACAACATTAACCATTACTCAACCAATTCAGAGGTAAAAGCATCAATAATTGAAAGATTTAACAGAACTTTAAAAGGTGCGATGTATAAAATGTTTTCCAACAGAGGATCACACGTATGGATTGATGTGTTACCAAAACTTATAAGCGATTACAATAACAAGTTTCATAGAACTATCGGTATGAAACCAAGCCAGGTGACTAATAAAAATGAAAAACTTGTATTAAAACGTATAAAAATGAATACTAAACCAAAAGTTGAAAAACTAAAGCCTAAAAGGTTTAATGTTGGCGATAAAGTGCGAATAAGCAAATACAAAGGTGTATTCAGTAAAAGATATCTTCCGAACTGGACAAATGAGGTATTTACCGTATTTAAGGTGCAACCTACAGTACCAGAAACTTACATTTTAAAAGATAATAAAGGACAATTGCTTGAAGGAGGGTTTTATGGACATGAAATGTTAAAATCAACAGTAGGTGATGTATATTTAGTTGAAAAGGTGTTGCAACGAAAAAAGGATAAGGTTAAAGTACGATGGTTAGGATTTAATAAAACGGAAGATTCTTGGATACCTAAAAAGGATCTAATATAATGATAGAGCATCATTTTGGGTTGAACCATTACAAAGGATGGAGATAATACCGCAAAAAGACAATTTTACTATTAATAATATAGATGAACTCACAGTGGATGGTTCTCAATTCAATACTGGGAAACACGGTGTTTTGTTACCAAACACGGTGCGTTGTCTGGTTACCGGTCCTTCCAATTGTGGAAAAACAAATGTAGTATTCAATTTGATTACAAACCCTAAAGGATTACGTTTTAATAATTTATATGTATTTTCAAAGTCACTACAACAACCAAAATATCAGTTATTGGAACAAATACTCAATAATGTGCCTGAAGTTAAATATTTTAAATTCAACGCGAGCGAGAGTGTCATGCAACCGCAAGAGGCTAAACCATTCTCAGTATTCATATTTGACGACGTATCTTGTGAAAATCAAAATACAATAAGAAATTACTTCGCCATGGGTCGACATAACAACATAGATAGCATTTATATTGGTCAAACTTACAGCAAAATACCGAAACAGCTCATTAGAGACAATGCAAACATGTTAATTGTATTTAAACAGGATGAAACCAACCTAAAACACATATATTATGACCATGTAAGTGCGGATATGCCATTTGAACGATTTAAAGAGTTGTGTGGAAAGGCTTGGGCTGAAAAATATGGGTTTTTAACAATTATGAAGGAACAACCGCTAAACAATGGTCGATACAGGATAGGATTTGATAAATTTATACTAATACACTGATCATGATGTAAAACATTCATTGTTGTACAACACGTCTTGCTACAAACATGGTTAACCAAGAAAAGTTAATAAAGGAAATAAAATCACTTAGTGATTCTATTCGAGATAAAAACAGAGCATTAAAATTAGGTATTAGCGAAAGGGAGAAATTTCTTGAATCTACTTTTAAACCTATTACTGAACCCTTGAAACAATTAAACAAAAAATTTGCTAAACCTGTTTTGGAAGGAGATGCAATTGCACCTATTACAAAGTTTGAAAGAGAAAATGTAAAATCAGAAGATTTTAGTGATGAAGACCTGGAATCCTCTACATATAGTGGTTTTACCGGCGGAGAACGTGAAAGAGAGCTAGAATCACCAGACTATAGTGGTATAAGAGAATTATATGAAGTAAAAGCTAAAAGAGGACATGAAGATGTATCAACTGCTAGTGAAGAGGAAAAAGAAGAAGAAGCAAGGGAAGGTCCGTCAAACATAAGCTTGTTGGGTGAAAACATTCATAACAAAGGACCTTTAGGAAGGAAATACATGATAAAAATGTTAGCTGGAATAAATCCTAATAAAAACTACCATAGTTATGGAGTAAGATTAACAGAAGAAGGTTTAATGGTTGGTAATAGCCCGGTAAACATTGATGAAGATGATAATATTATTGTTGGTAATCAAAGATATAAGGGCACAAGAGGATTATTTGAATTATTATTTGAAAAAAAGCCTTTAGAATTGTTAGTTAAAGAAGAAGACATGGAAGCATATAAACAGATTTTGGAACACACCAATGCATACAGGAGAAAATATTTAGCTGACCAACCAGTTTTTAGATCTAGGTCTTTAAAATATAGAGTATTTGTATCCAAGTTAATACCAACAACGAGAAGACAACCAATGCCGATAATGCCAAGAAAACCTGTAAAACGAAGGTTTGTGTCATCCACTTTGGATATAAGTGCTCCAGAACCAAGAAAAAGAAACAAATCTGTTACAGGTACAGGTTTAATGAAGAAACTATATAACACAAATGTGATTTATTACAATAATATCAATAAATTGGTGGATAGAATGAAACTAATACATGAAGCTAAAGAAGCGGGTCATACTGGATTGGAAAACGAATGGGTGGCTTTAGTGGATGAACTCCGAAACCGTGGGGTAATCTCATAAAAATGCGTTACTCCCTAGAATACTATTCAGTTGCACCATGAGTGTCGACAAGTTCGGACGTTACTCCTCGGATGGGTTATATTATGCGAATAGTTTAAAAAGAAGTGCTGGTTTACCACAAACACCTGATGGAGATTATGATATGAGTAATAAAAGGTTAAAAAACATAAAAGATCCTACGGATGAAAACGATGCAATAAATTTAAAAATATTAAAGGAAAAGATATCGCCAACATTAAGACTACAAAATAACACATATGACGCAGAAGATCATAGAATTATCAACGTTGGTAAACCAAATCAAAACGGTGATGCAATAAACAAAGGTTATTTGTCATCTGAATTAAAAAATACGTTAAAATTCAATGGGAAAACGTATAGTGCTAACAATAAACGTATATCCAACGTGGATGACCCTAAAGATGCAAAAGACAGCGTAAATAGACGCTATTTACATTCCTTGATACCTGAAAAGACAAAAGATGGATTTTCTTTTTATAAATTTGTTATTAACGATATAGGTTATCCAAAAAATGAAAATGATGCCGTAAATCTCAAATATATAAAAGATCATTGTGTCATACATGATGTGGGAGTTATCGATTGTCTTGGCAATTGTTTGGCGAATGTAAAAGATGGTTCAGCACCATCTGATGGTGCAACAGTGGGTCAAATGAAAGAGACTTTAAAACAAGAAACAACTGGATTTGCAAAACGAGATGAAGTATTATCAAAGCAAGGGGATGACTTTATTCAAGGTAATGAAAAATTTCATTTATTGACATACAAAAACGCTTATTGGGATTGCATGTATGGAAGGTTATCAAATGTGTCATGGGGTCATGCAGATAGAGACGCGGCTGCCTTAGGACAAACAGTACATCTAGATCCAAATAATTACCATGCGTTTTTTATATGTAGTAATAAAAAACTAACAAACATGGCGCAAGGAAGAGAAGCAAATGATGCTGCAACTGTAGGACAGGCTATCACATTATCACAAATGGATAGCAAAGTGTATACTTGTAATAATAAACGTATAACAGACCTTAAAGACCCTGAACATGTGGATAATGCCGTCACTGTTAATTTTCTTATTAAAGTTTTAGGAAATGCATTATTTGATATATACAATCTTATTGGAACCCGTACACATGGTAATTGGGTGTCTGAATCCGAGAGAGGTAATTGGATTAAACGGGAAATATTTAATAAATATTTTATTAACCCTAATACGCAAAAGTTTAGATCATCAGATTGGGGTGATATTGATATTTAATTAAATAACCCAATAAATGACTTCATTTATGTGCAACCCGTCATAGAGGTAACACATAGGTTACGCTTTTCGAATATAAAAGACAATCATGACATTTCATTACACCAGTCCATATCGAGACACTATACGGAAAGGAGGCGGTATCACGTCCACAGCGGTTTCTTTGTTAAGTAAAGCTTTAAATCGTATTCCAGTAGGATCTATCGTAAACAGAGCAATAGACGCTTTACCATACGAATTTCACATACCGGGAGGTTATCAATATTGCGGACCAGGAACTAAATTGCAAAAACGACTGGAAAGAGGTGATCCAGGCATAAATAAGTTAGATCAGGCTTGTAAAGAACACGATATCGCATATTCCACATTTACCGATTCAAAAAAAAAAGGTCAATCGCTGATAAAAAGCTAGCAAATATAGCTTGGCAACGAGTTAAGTCTAGTGACGCCAGTATTGCGGAAAAAGCAGCAGCTTTAGCGGTAACAGCAGGTATGAAGGCTAAAACAGCGGTAGGAGGTGGAAAACGGAGGGGTAGGAATAAAAAAGGATCAACCATGAAGAAACATGGTGGTAATATTAGACTAAAAAGACGTTCTACGAAGAAAAATAATAAAAAACCGACTATATGGTCAATGGTAAAAAACGGGGCAGGTCTATACCTAAGACCGTATCGTGCATATTAAATAAAAGAAATCAATTAGTTATACCACATAAAGCGTTGACCAATGTTGAATTATTTAGATATATTTCCTGTTTAAAAATACCATTTTTTCGCGGAGTATTCATGAAGGACAGTTTACCAAAGAAAATATGGAAAAATGAGACTGGAATCGTAAATTTGGATAATACTGAAGGGCCCGGCACCCATTGGGTGTGTTATAAGAAACTGAACAGCAATGTATATTATTTTGATAGTTTCGGTAACCTGCCACCACCAAAAGAACTTCAAAATTACTTTAAATCTGCTAAAAACATATATTACAACTATAAAAGAGAACAACCTGATAATACTTCAATATGCGGCCATTTATGTTTGGAATTCCTAGCTAAAAGTATCAGTCACTATTGAGATGTCTTCCTATACGGTATCATTAACAGGAAAATCGTCCACTTTACGAAGTATCCTTTTTCCAGCGTTACGCTTGCAAAAAGGAAGATTTTGGGAGGCAGCACTGTTGGATTTTACAACTTACAACTCTATTCCCAATGTTACGGAAGGTAAAAATAACTTATTGCATTATTATAAAGGAAAAGATGCCAGTGGGAAGTTTACAGACTTGGAAGTTTGCACTCTACCCACAGGTTCTTATGAAATTGATCATATTAATGAATTTTTGCAAAATAAAATAAGAAAAGACAATATAACGCTAAAAGGTAATAACAATACAATGAAAGCTGAGCTTACTTCAAAATATTATATAGATTTCAGTAAGTCAGACTCAATTGGTGATTTATTAGGATTTCCCAAAGATGGAGCGATTTTAGAACCAAATAAAACACATTCCGGTAAACAAACTGTAACAATATTAAAAGTCAATAGTATAGACATAACTTGTAATATTATACAAGGAGCTTACAGAGATGGAGCAAATACTCATATAATACATACTTTTTACCCCAGTGTACCACCTGGATTTAAAATTGTTGAAAAGCCGCAAAACCTGGTATATCTACCTTTGAACACCACTTTCATTTCAGACATCGTGTTGAACGTATTGGATCAAGACGGTAACTTGATAGATTTCCGAGAAGAGCCTATTACGGTTAGATTACATTTAAAATCAACACTTTAATACAAAATCATGGGTTTAACATTTAAAAGCGAACAACCTACAG
This sequence comes from Neoaliturus tenellus, assembly GCA_030545055.2. Lineage (NCBI taxonomy): Eukaryota > Metazoa > Arthropoda > Insecta > Hemiptera > Cicadellidae > Neoaliturus > Neoaliturus tenellus. The sequence continues at coordinate 75,606,212 of CM061535.1, read as the reverse complement.
GAATCCGCATTAGTAGCTCTTCAGCTGTGGAGGAGTTAACACGCCAGAACATTCGTTTCTTAGAGAGAATTGGATTAAAAGTAACCGATAATGGATATACTGGATATAGCTCAGGGTCCAACATTCGACGAAACCCTATGGGAAAAAGAATATCACACCCACAACCCTTACACTTCATCAAAATTAAACAATAACGATGAAATTCGTATTCCCATACAAAATCAAGACATTTACACACTACCATGTGAAAGTTACTTGTATATTGAAGGAAAAGTTACTAAAAAGGACGGTACTACTACTGGTACAACAGTTCCATTTATAAATAATCCCATGGCTTTCCTGTTTGATGAAATTAGATATGAAATATCAGGTGTAACAGTTGATTCTACTAAAAAAGTAGGTATTGCAACAACTTTAAAGGGATTAACATCTATATCACCTAATGAAACCAATTTAATACAACCTGCAGGATGGGTTTTACCTGCAAAAGACACAATCACTCCAGATACAAATGGAAATTTTGATTTTCATATTCCGTTACGTTTGTTGCTTGGTTTTGCTGAAGATTATAGGAAAATAATATTAAACGTTAAACAAGAATTAGTTTTGTTGAGATCTTCAAACGATAAAGATATTATTAAAGCTCCAGACGGTACAACAGATGCAACTTTAGAATGGAAATTAACATTAGACAAAATTGTATGGAGAGTTCCACATGTAAAATTAGCTGACGAGCATAGAATGCTACTATTAAGAAAGTTAAAGGCTGATCGTGATATTGTAATTCCTTTTAGAAGTTGGGAATTTCATGAACATCCCAGCTTGCCAACTACGGATCGACACACTTGGACAGTTAAAACATCTAATTATGTGGAACGAGCCAGGTATATTATATTTGGTTTACAAACAGGCAGAAGAGACACCATCACCAAACATGCAGGCCAATTTGATCATTGCAACTTGAAAAATATTAAAGTTTATTTAAATTCACAATTTTTTCCATACGATAATTTAAATGTGTCATTCGCTAATAAAAAGTACAGCATATTGTACGATATGTATGCAAGATTCCAAAGTTCATATTATGGTAAAACGAATGCACCTTTACTATCACCAGAAAAATACTTAGATGGTTACCCTATAGTTGTAATCGATTGTTCTAAACAAAATGAATCGGTAAAATCATCAAGTGTAGATATAAAAATAGAAATGGAATTCAACGCGCCTATATCGGCTAATACAACTGCATACTGTTTAATTCTACATGATAAAATCGTAACATACACACCTTTAACTGGAATTGTTAAAAATGTATTGTAAAAGACCGGTTTTCCTACATTCCAATGCATTCCGCGAGTATAAAAGCAGAGCGTTCAGCTCGCTCCTTATCAGTTTGTTGCCTGTTGTTGTATGGGTAGCATCTTATTCAATATGGCTTCTCCTAGTGGTACACAAGAAAATGTAGTAGATATTGAGAAGGAGATATCCGACTTTTTAGATCTTCAAGGTCAACCGGAGGGAGATGAACACAACGCTTGCGGACAACTCCACGCCAGTAATAATGTTGAGGAAAAAGGTAAAAGAAGAAAGAATGCACACAAGAGGAAAAGGGATATTGAAGATAATATTTCTCCTAACATATTAAGTGAGGTATTCTTGCGAATATTTTACCCAATCTCTTCCAGTTTGGACAAAAGTGTTTTAATCGGTGTTATGAAATCTACAGATTATTCCCCTACTGTAATTTTAACTCATGGACCCAAAATGATTTTGTTTACGGACACTGCTTGGGAATCGTTTATGAAACACTTGCATCTGCTAGAATGCTATTTAAGTAGTAACATGTTTGGAAGAAAGACAAGAGTAGGCCTTTTGGATTCAAATGTGGAAATCGATATTGTTAAACATCGTGGTGATCATCAGTTGCGGTTTAGAGACACAACAAGACATGATAACAAGATTCAACTTAATCGAGAAGAGTTTTTTATTCTAACTTGTGCAGCTGAACCAATAACGAGATACTTGAGACAACTGGTGTTTTCAAGTTCAATTATTAAAGATTATCTGGAAGACACTTTGGACAAACAACCGGACGCACCTATATTGTACGGACCTGTAGATACTTCTATATTCAATAGGGTTCCTCATGAAGTACAAATGTGGAGACAATTGGAAAAGTACGCTCAACTACATAAGAAATCAGTAAAACATGAAAAAGAGGAAGAAGAAGGAGGAGAAGAATCAAGTGTTAGTGATGAAAATGAAAACAAGGAAAATGTAAAGATGGAAACCTAAATGACAATTAACTACACAGCAATGGTTAATTTTTAAAACAATATCAAACACTTTGTGGGGTTAGGCCTACCGGGGACGGTGCCCACGTTAAATATACACCAACGCGCCAACAACTGTACGGCCGGGTATAAAAGTCGTACCTACCGTGGTGTGGAAATCAGTTGACCTTTGGACTTCGTCATGAGCAGACGAGTGATCTTCGCAATGGACAAGGAAGGAGAACAAGTAAAGTCCAAACCTGGTATAATTGAGTTCCAAGCGTTTCGGGGTAATGATGATAGATTTATCATAAAAGAACTTGTGTTTTTCGACATCAATACAAGTGTTCCTTATTCGTTTTTATTTAAACCACCATGTTCTTATTCATCTTTAACCAGTAAAGCCGCTACTACCAACAGATGGATTTCAAAACACTTCCATCATATCGATTGGTATGATGGTTTTACAAGTTACACGGACTTGTATCACATTATGCATCACTTTTCAGACAAGTTTACCAATATTTACACAAAGGGGCTGGAAAAGAAAAGATGGATCGAAGGATTTACTCATGTTCCGGTTAATGATGTGGAATTGGATAAAAATTACAAGTATACGATGGAAAATGTTTGTATTTGTACTAAAAGTCCAGAACATGAAAAAGATAGACATTGCACTTTAAAAAACGCCTATAAACTCGCATCTTATCTTCAAAGTGGGGAAATGGGGAGTGGTGGGGGTAACGGGGGTTATATAAGTGAGGAGCAGACCGGGACCTGGCATGAGTATTACTCGAGATTCCGAGACGACAACATCTCCCAGCAAGAAGACGAAGAAGACGATCTATATCTCGACCATGGCATCTCACCAGTTCCTGCAAACTTTGGTTGAGCAGTTCAATGCTCACTCCAAATCTACCATACTACCCGTCAAGAAGTGTTCCGAACTTAAAGACGAGAAGCACTACATTATCCACGCCATGAAGAAGATGGAGACTACAGTTGGAGAGGCCATCTGCTGCAGTCTTAGCGAGGCACCGTTCACTCCGGGGGATGAGCCCAAGTTCCAAGTCTACCTGCCGAAACGGTTCGTCCATCTCCTCCAGAACGAGGATCTACGCTCCATCCAACCCGGCTGTCTCTACCTGGTTTCCCACGGTTGCACGGGTAGCAATTCCACCGAGTTGACCATCCACATCGCCGACAAGCAGCAGTGTTAGATTTAAGTTTTACTGTTGTAAATATGTTATTGTAACGTTTTATAAATAAATAAACCATAAAAAAAGAAAAAAAATACAAAAGACAAAAAAAAGCAACATATCAATATGTGAAGTTTGTCACATATTGATATGTTGCATTTTTTTTTAAACTTCGCGGGTGACCTTGACCTTTGACCTTTGCATTTCACAGTTACCCCCACCACCACGCTACAAGTCAAACCTGTTTGAATGCAAACACCCCCACCACTTTTTCATATACCTCCAAGCGCTGTGCCTTGGCTTCATTTCTACTCCAGCAGCCAACCTAGCAACATCAGGATGTCTCTCAACGTAAGCTGTGCCAGCTATGAGGAGGTGACTATCAAGACGCAACAGGAGCTGAACGATTTGTACAAGGAGTTGCAGCTAATGGTGGCAAGAGGCTACCGTATAAATGTGCAAGTCTACGCTTGCAATATACGGAACACCCGGCAGCCAAAGGAAGAGCCTGGACACTCATCGACAGCTTCCTCACCGACGTCCATGAAGACCGAGCCGGACAACTTGGATTACTTCAGCTGACTAGCAGTTGTATTTCTTGTTCTAACCATTGTAGAATATGTTTATTTTTTTCATTATATTAAAGAAGTAAAAGAGCAAAAACACCTATCTTGTTACTGACATATTAGCTCAGTAACAAGATAGGTTTTTTTAAAACACAATTTGAATGACCTTGAAACTTCCCCCTCCACTGCTTTGCTACCCCCACCACTTCACTATTGGTGTACATGGCACATCACGATTGGAAACCTCATTCCATCTTCAACAGCCAAACCGACAACATCAACAATGGCAAACCTACCAACAGATGAAAGATGTCCTCACGCATGCTGCGACTTCATCCACGAGTTAGAGAAGAGGATGCAAGAGAGGGAGATAAGAAGAAAGCAGATCCACTCAGAAAATATCATGATAGTCAACGGCTATCTTTTATTGTTCGGCCTTATTATGGTTGTACTTTTCATACTATATGGTATAGTCACATGTGTCGGCAAGGTTGCAGAAGAAAACGCCCGCCACCATCAGTTGGAAAGTTTCAATGTTACTTTGTAGGTTTTCCTTTTTTTAAAACTCCGTTTGGATGACCTTGAAACTTCCCCCACCACTTCACCATGTTCCTGCATGAGTATCACATCACCCGTCATTCCTTGTTCGACAAGCAACCATGGCGGACAACACCATCAGCCAAGCTGACTCCACTACTGATGTTGGAACGAGTACAGGTTGGACACTATCCATCGACAGTGTTCACTATTTGGAAACAATTTGTGAACGGATGAAAGAAATACTGCGGGACAACCCTGGGATCATAATACAAATGAATTTCAACTATGATTGGTCGCAAGTTACATTGCGGCAGGAGGACATCAACGGTCAACACTCACCGCAATACTCACCAATGTCACCGATTTACCTATACAGTGAATCTAATGCGGATGAAGATGTAGGAGACAACGACAAGGCTGATGGGGAGTGACCTTCTTTCCTTTTTTTAAAACTCAATTTGGATGACCTTGAACTTTCCCCTCCACTCCTTCCTTTTTTTAAAACCCAATTTTAAATGACCTTGAAATTTCCCCCTCTACTTTTCGATAATGTTACAACTGACTGCAGCTCACCTCATTCCTTGCTTAGCTGCCATGGCGGAAGGAACTCTTTCTCAAGTTGACTCCACTACGGACGAAGCATTTCCCTTGCGGTGGACTGTTCATTTACAGGATGCGACAGAAGTGGAAGTCTTGTATCAAAAATTACTCAATGTATTCAACGGGAACCCTGGACCTCTTGAATGTAGAATGGATTTGAATTTTGATGCAACCAGGGTCGGCACAGAACCTTCAACTTCAAGCCAGCCTCAGCAACGAGATTTTACACATTTATACACTCCAATATCACCGGAAGATGTAACTGTCTGCGAGGCTGACTCAACTACACGTTATGTTCAGCCAAAGCCTTGGGTGTTGATTATTAACAATGTGTACAAAGTGGAATTGGTATGTAATAGATTAAAGGAGTTGATGGTACAAGATCCCGGCCTGCGCTTTCAAATAGATATACATTTCATCTGGAGAGCACCTGCGCGGGGCTCTTCGTCTGACAGCTCTCCAAGTACGACGGACGAGGAGGACGACTAGTCATCTTTTTTAAAACTCTGTTTGAATGACCTTGACCTTTCCCCCTCCACTGAGTTTATTTAAGGTGCACTCTCACTGACTACAGCATCATTTCATTGCGCACCTTCACCGCAGCAACATGGAAAGTCAACTCAACTACTGTTGCGAACAGAAATGTTTTTCATGGCCGAATGACATTGATGTGGTGGATGGCCTGGCTTGTAGAACATGTGAAGCTTTTGGTCAGTGCATGTGTAAGTGCAAGTCTTGGAAGAAGCCGAAACCGAAGTTGAAGACATTCCATGTGTACCAAATGAGAGGGCATAAGTACACTTGTTGCCCTGAACGTTGCATTGAATTTAAACTAAAACAGCTAACTGGCTGCAAATTGTGCAACAATCATTTTGCAGGTTTTTGCAAACATTATTTAGGAGCGTGTCAATACAGATCACCTTGGCATACCGAAGCACTCACTATCAATGAAATCGCTATAGACTCACAAGAGTAGTCTTTCTACTCTTTGACTTTTTTAAAACTCCGTTTGAATGACCTTGAAATTTCCCCCACCACTTCCCCATACATCTAGAGTACGCAGGGCCTGGAGGTCAGTCGCTCGGCAGCTGTCGTAGGGTGCACATCCGTGTTGTGCAGTCTGCTGTGCAGTTTTAATTTTAACCAGTTCAAGGTCACCACACTTGAACTCTGGCGAAAACGTCAAGCTGTTAAACACAATCCTAAGCCCCAGGTTCACAGTCAACCTCAAGGTCATCACACTTTAACATGTAAATTTAAGGTAGCACCGAAACGGTGCTACCTGGCTTGACATTTTCGAGTTTCCCGAGGTCTTCGCAGTTCCCCCCACCACTTCCCATATACCTAGAGTGCGCGGGGCCGGACAGTCAGTCGCTCGGTGTCTGTCGTAGGGTGCACATCGCGGTTGCAGTAATGGTTAAAGTAAGGCTTTTGGAACAGTTCAAGGTCACCCGAGCGGTGTCACATGACGGTTTAGGCAGAGTCACGTTGCAAACTTCAAGTTTCCTCAGCACTTTTACTGTTTCTCATCGCAAATTCGCTCCAAGTTGTCAAGGTCATGGTAACTGTGACTGAAACTCGGAGCGTAGTGCGAGAAACAGCAAAAGTGCCAAAAAATTTTAGGTTTCAGCGTGACCTTGACCTTTGTGACATCGATGACGTCATCTTAATGACGTAAGGGGTGATGACGTCATCAGCACGTCATTTCTGTGACGTCATGGGTGTGACGTCAAGGAAGTGACGTCATTGGTGATGACGTCATCGATGATGCAATCGATGACGTCATCGATGGGGTCATTGACCTCGATGACGTCATCGATGGCGTCATCGCTCGGGTGACCTTGAACTGTTTTAAAAGCCTTACTTTTACACTACTTTTATTTAATTGTTATGACTGTCTTTTCTTATTCAAGGTTTGGCTATGGACTTCTCCAAATTCACCTGGTGTGTTTTACTAACTTTGTTATGTTCTTCCACCTGAAGACGGGATTAGATTCCAGATCTTGAAATGAAGTGAATTTATGTTTTACTAATCAGTGATGGAAAATGTCCGCAATAATTTACCAAACAATGATAAAATGATGTGAGTTCTCTGTTTACCTGTTGGGGGTAGCAGAGGGAGGTGTGCACGGGCTGGGAGGAGGCGGTGGACCCGTAGTGGAGGGTGTTGTGGTAGCTGGAGCTGAGGATCTTCTTGTGAGCGGAGGCGTGCGCCCGAAACGCGGACACACTGAGCTTCATTCTGAAACAAAACACAAATATAATTATCGCTGAAATCAATATATACACAAAGGTAAAAGAATCTACAACCATGTTGTGTATTTAATTAACTTAGAAACATACAAATTGACTCAACAGTATGAGGGATCACCCCCCCCCCCAGTATTATCACCCAAGAAGACCAGTGCTACAAACAGTAGGACTGGGGACATCGGCCGCGCATGTGCAGAATCCGGCATGTAAGTGGTCATCAAGGACTCGCGCTCAGTCCTCAGAGACCCGGCCAGCAGCAGCAGCACGAAGGTTTTGTGAGAAGTTTAAACCTTTAATAGGAATCTATCTTGGGGGATAGGCTAACAAATACTTTCCTAAATTTATAGTTACGATGTAATTTTATTATCAATTGTTCATCCTTCTTATCAGACCCGTAAAATTATCTTAATTACTAACCTAGCACAATAAAATGTCCCTAGTCGGAACTATTAGATTTAATATGTAGGATCAATACTCATCAAAGATGGCTTGCCTTATCAGAGGTTTGTGGGAGTTTATATTCTGCTGATAATATTCACAATTAATTGTGGCTCCAGTATTTATCCTCAGGCGCACGCAGGAGTCACAGGCTACCGGTGGCCACACGTAAGACTTAAGAACAAAACAACTGCATGGACTCATCATTCGCTGATCAGTTAAATTTTCCTAGATTATAATATTCCAAAACATTTAAATAGTTTTGTTTTACATTACATCTATTCCTATACCAAATTTGTCATTTCCAATAACAGTCAATATAAAGAATATAAAAGTCAATAACAGTAATGTCACTTCATCAGCACTGACCTACCAAAAATTCTTCTAAATTATTTTTTTTCTCGTGTAGAGGTAAGTCACATCCTGGACTTATTTCGCATGAAGTGGCGTCACGAACTGGTGTCCAAGACGTTGCGATATATGGCTTTTAATGATCACCTGGTGATGACATAAAATAATACCACATATAGATATTATTGACATCATTTACGTCACTTACAGCCGAGGTTAACATGAATTTTAAGTGTCATGTTGCAATTAATCTTTCACTGTCAGATTTGATCTTACTTGTTGAGATTTATGTTTTATATAGTTGTTGTTAATTAATTTATTCACTGTAAAATAATCAACTACAAAGTTTATTTTTTTGTTTGGCTTTATTGTTAATGTTTATCCTAATTTATACACTGTTTTATTTGTACCTGCAAAGTCTATTTTCATATTTTCATTTGCATACTCTTGTTAATGATTGTTAAAAAAATTATTCACTGTTAAAAGTAATCGACTCCAAAGTTTTAATTTGCTTTTGTTGCAATGCTGTTGATGTAATTTATTCGAAGTTATGTTTTGTCCTTGCATCTTGTGCATAATATTAATAATTCATTCACTCATACTCATCATTTGCATGTTTGAAACAATTCTGTATCACTTTCATCTATTTATTGTATAGCTTCTTTGTCTTGTTCGCATCCACCATGTCCAATGTAACAAATTACTGTAAAATATTTGTGTGTTTTTTTTGCATAGTTTTAAGCATCTCATGTAAATTGGCGTTTGCCGTGGAAATAATAATAAATAATAAATAAATAAACTTCGGGCAATGCCATGATTTAAAGCCACGTGTGTCGCGTCGTAAAGTTATAGACATTTAGCAACAGGTCAATACGTCACTTCATATATGATTAACTCTACGACATGATAAGAAATCTAAGTGTGCCAGAAATGATAAACTAACACTACTAACAACAATTCCTGAAATACGATTTTTTGCGAAAGAATCGCTACATGATAGTTTTATTAGTTTTACGTGGAATTGCATAAATACAGGTTGTACAAAATCCGTGACTGGCTACGCATATTCGTATTCTAGAAATAAAAATACATCGAAACTTTTCATTAAAACTTTTTCATTTCCTGCTTCATTTGGCCACTAACTATTATTTAGTTTTTTACACATAATAATTTTTATTTCTGTAACAAATTGTTGTATTGGATTCATACCTGGGGGTCGATCATTTGTTCCGTAAATTCAAACAGTAATACCCTTTATAGTAATATCAGTAGTTACAATCCATGTGCTAAAGTGCCCAGTGCAAAAATGCGCATTTCTTGTTCAAGACGAGATCGTTCGCTCCGCTCACTCGCTTTCACGACGAGGTCGTTCGCTTTACTTACTCGCCTTTGAGACAGTTTCAAGTAACCCTTCGGGTATTGCACTCTGGTGTATAAGGAAGGTATTTGTTGAAACACATGTTGAATATGATGTGGATTCTATTTTTTTTAGTTAACAGCTGTTTTTATAATTCTTACTACAGTATTGCTTTTATTTTTGAATTCAAATACAATTCTAAAAATTGATTAGTTGTTTTATACTTTTACATGACGTTTATTTATAGAAAACATTCATAATCAGTACTATGAAGTACGTTTTAATAAATTATATATTATTTTTATGATACAGTAGTACAATTTAATAATTTAGTAACTGGCTGTCTTGCAAAACCACCTTTTTATACTGCAACACTTGGTATCGACTTTGATAGTTGAGTCAGATGTTTTCATTATTTCTTTGTTTTTATTTTTAACTCCAGAAGACCAATGTTAATTTTTTTTATTTCAATTAAAGAGTTTAAAAAACTAGATTTTTCCTGACATAGAGACCTTTATTTATATTATTTTATCAAAAAACTAATTTATTTGCAAGGTTTAAATAAAATCGTTCCAGCCGTTTTTGAGATCCGTGAGTAATTCAAATTATACAGTACATAAGTACAAATATTCCTGACTCGTATTTGAGTATAGGATTTGGCATGGAACTTTGAAACATAAATGCCCAATTACAGAAAAATTTGATTGTTTAGATTTGTATTTATAAATAGCAGAAATTTTTATTCGTAAAAATTGCTGCCAAACAAATATCTTTGAACGACAACTGTTTACAAATTTGCCTGGAAACCTAAAGTTTCAGAATTTAACTTTCCAAACAATGATATCAAGATAATAAAGATTGAACAACAAATAACTGAGAAATGTGATGTGTCTTATGAGGCATGCGATATTTTGCTAAACTATTGTATATTGCACATTTTGACATTTTTATATTCAAAATCCCCTCCTTCCATTCGTATTTTATTTTTATGATCTTAAAACCATCAGGTAATTAAGGTTGCCAACTTTTTTGCATCTTGCCAAAACTTGTTGAAATCTAGCATTTTTTCAATATTTGCTTTTTAGGATAAAAATGGCCGCTATTTTGAAAAACAAATAGGAAAAAATAATATTTTCTCTGAAAATGGACATTTATGTTACAAAGCCCCATGCCAAATATGAACAATAGGGGCCTATAACATTCTTTTATAGAATAAAAAATTATGTAATGTAAAAACATAATGGTGGATGGCGTATAAACGTAATTGGAAACGGAAAATATTTACTGATAATTTTTTAGCGAGTCAAGGCTCTTGTGACAAACTGTATATTTCTAGCTCACTAGCGGGTTTTTACTATATCAAAATGAGATATTATACAAAAAGTTAGATACGGTATACCATTTGCAGTCTCAGCTAATTTATTGACAGCTGAACAAAATAAAACCTGTAACTAGACTAAAGCATCAAAGAAAAAATAAGTTAAATAAACAGTTTTGGAACATGTATTGCTTATAGAAATTGGAACAGTTCATTGGTTAAAAGTATGAGGTATAAAAATTTAAAATTTTATCCCCATTTCAAGGATTACTTGTTTATTTAAAAGTAATCAAACAAAGAAAATTAACATTGATGGTTTGATTTTTATTTATATCAAATTCCACTATTCCTTAATCCATGAAAACTCTGGCCATACTCCAATAATCGTCGAAGATTACTTAAGATATTAGACTTTTGGTTATTGGAAAATAAGTTATTTGTCGTATAGAGATATTTGACAATATTATTTTTCTAATTTACCACAACTATGTCCCCAAACTATATCAATTGCCGTCACACAAAATTATTATGTGTCTTTCAAGTGATTAAAATCAGGTGACAATAAAATTGAAGCAATTGTTATAAACAGCACTCTTTTTGTGAATATATTAATCATTATCATTCATTATTATCATTCATGCTAAAAGAAAAATCACAAAATTATTCAGTTGAAATCAAGCCAGTCTCAATTTATTATCATCGTTTGCTTAGAAATTTCTACTCCAAGACCATAATAACTCCTCAGTTAAAGAAAATAAAATTTGTTTTACTTCGTACCAGTTATCTCTCCTGCAATCGCTTTCAAATGTTCTCGAAGTTGTAAGATATTCTTAGTAACGTGTTTCACTTTGGACTGTTTGTCCTGAGTAAGATTAGTTTTACTCTTACGTCGTGTTCAAGTGATATATAGGTTTCTTAGAACCCTCTCTTGGATGGGAATTTCAAAGGATAAACATATTAAGACCTCTAAAGTGAAATTTCCATTAATTGTCAATATTTTAGTTTCTCCTAATACCACTCAAGCATATTATTAATCATAAAATTACTTTTTTTTTAATATTTAAAATATAGATATAGCTTATATTTCATACTAGACTTAAAATTGAACTTTTAAGAAACGTCCCGTGTTATGGAATTCACAACACTAATGAGAGTATTGAAAGGTAAAGCATCAAAACGTCAATTATACTTTATCATTATTTTACAAAGAACTATTTTGTCTAATGATAAACCTTAGTTGAACTATAATATAAAATGCCTGTTTGAATTAATTTTAAGTATAACAAAGTATAAAATTGCTTACCTAAATTAAGAAATGCATTTATTTTTTTAATAGAGCAGTACTGAATTTATACGTGAATATAATTTAAACAAAAATAAATTTACAGTTGTGCATTTCGGAACTAAAAGATAAGCGGAAACAATAAAGACAATATCCTTTTGGAAATAAAGCGAGGCCATTTTAGACCTCGCGTCGCTCAAGACCGTTGTTGCCGGGTTGGCTGGATTTCACATCCATTAAATGAATTTTCACCGATTCCCGGAAAGCCCCAAGTGATGCATTGACTCATGAATTGCAAACAAAATCCATGTCAGCCTTAAAAATGCTACACAAGTACTATTTGTTATTTAAATAATAAATTTTACATTAGGGCATGAACGTTTAATTATTATTTACCCTTTTTTCATAGATCAAGGTAGCTCATAATCATAATGAACTTAGTCATCCCTATCACATAAAGTGCTTAAGATAAAAGATAAAGCAGTTAATTTCAAATCATACAATATATTACAATATATACCTATATAAATATATATTGTATTCAGTAAAATCATAAAGCAATGAATACAAATAATAAAGGAATTTCTCTTGAAATGAACTGTATTTTCAGCTTACATACCTTAGAGGTTAATGCCCACGCCATTGAAGACGATTCTATTTGTATTCTTTGAATGTAATATAACAACGTGATAGTAAGACGTATTCGGATGGTTATCTTGCCTTATTGCATTCTTTGGTAGCGGAGGTTTTATTAAATGTAATTGTCCTCGTCGTCCATATAAAATGACAAATTTCAATTATGATTCGAAAGCCTCTAGATGCTTTGTATGAAGTTTTCCGGCAAATAATAACAATAAATTTCTTAAAATCTACTTTTGTTTTTCGTCAGTCAAAATCACAGAAAACTAGTATACTTGTACTACAAAAAATCAATTATTAAAAAGGATATTGATATCCTAATTTTACATTTCAGCTTTTAAAAGTTATATGATTACGTAATTCTCAATTTACTGCGTTTCTAAAAATTTTGTTTATAAATTATAACGTGTAACTCATCATGATAATTTTTTCAAGTCGAACTAACATGTTATTGAAAATTATTTATAATAGTTGGTACGGTTTAGTTATAAAAAATAATATACAGGCTGGAAAATAGATTAGAAACGATATAATTATACTCTTTCAAAGCATTTAAGTAACAAAACTTAAAATTTTGCCAGTTGATTTATAGTATTAAAGTATGTATATTTCCTAAAACTATTATCGACATTAACCTCGTGAGCCGTGACAGTTACGGCTCAGTTTTCTTATAATATGTTTTTGTTATGTCGTGACTAATTCGTGTGGCACTGCCGGAAGCAAGGAGAAATTCGTTCTAGAATGTTCGAGAATGTTCTTCTTCTCCTCGTTCTTTTCAGTGCTGCCGGTTTTCTGTCCTTTCCGCTGTCGACTCTCCCCATTTCTACGCCAGCCAGCCTTCATTAACAACCTCTTTTAAATCATTGCCCATCTACTGTTCAACTGATGTGTCCACTGTAATGTCCAAGTTTCCAATGTCGGGCGTTTCCTAAGTTCAAAATGGAGGAGTAAAGTTTTTCTCACTAAATGCCAGGTACGTGAGTATCATTAATTATTTCTGTTGTCAATTTTGCAAAGATTGAATTTTTCAATTGTGAGTTTCTAAGATGGCCTACGGGCGAAATTATCGTTTGGTTATTTAAAGCGTTGATGTCCCAAATAGTTAATGTTGTAATTTAAGGTAAAGTAATTAAATGTGTTTTCTTGTTCCAATGAAGATTAAATGAATGTTTGTTTAAGTGTGATTTAACATTATCCTGTCATGACTGGTAACCAGAAGCACATGTTTTCAAGTTAACTTTTCATTAAAAATAATTAAATAATAGGCCTATAAATTTTATCCAGCTGTTCACACATAACCTCAATTGAGGAGTTTAATTTTGGAAGTCTGCAGGCTAGGCCTGACTCAAATTTAATTCTGTTCTGTTTGTCATACTTGAATATCAATGTATAGGCTAGTTATAATATTCTGTAATAGTCATGAGTACAGTTTGTATTTAAAGTGATTTACCCAAGGGTTAATTAATTTTCAAATATCAGGCTCACATTTTGTTAAACAATTGAAGTTATAAAAATGGCTATGGCCTAATGTCTGCTGTGTTCCTCTGCTCATCAAATTGTATAGGCCTATTCTCTACTCACGAAGTTAAGTAGGACTGTGATCTGTTAAAGGGTCCTAGCCTCGGGCTAGCTTCATATCATGGACACTACGTAAGGCCCATCCATAACCCCGGACCAGCGGCCTGGGTCATCGCTGCCAGGGCTCGGACAAGTTACCATGGACATCAGACTAAGGCTACCGTACCTCAGCCACTCTGACGGACCAGCTGTCGTTGGGTCAAGCCTACTGGTGCTGGACCAATTCCACCGGGCAGCTACATGCTCCGCTTCAACTATCCAGGTGCTATCAACTCCATTTTTTTTTTTATTCTTTAACTTCTGCTGGACTTGCCTTCACCAACCTACATAGTGAAAAGTGATACAACAGTTTAAATTCAACATATTCACCCATAGACTCATGAATTACCTGAAATCCGGAACCATCAATATAGGCCTATACCCATCAAATAGTCTGAACCATACTTGTTCGAAGTGAGCTGCATTACAAACCCACCCAAGGCAGTAAATTTCAAATCGGACTGATATTAACTTGTTTTATGTAATTTAGGTTAAGGTTAGGGCTCATAAATCTTTGGTTCCGTAGGCACGTTTCGGCACTCTTGTTCTAAATTTCTAATTCGGCCAACACCTGCGCAAAATTCTGCCTACGGGCCATATAGATTTCCACCTCTTTTATGTGTACCGTACTCATCCGTTTAACTAGTTTTAAGTCTTAAATTCTGGCACATCTAATGCCGAACTATTTGTGTAGTAATTGTTTATGTAATTGTGATGTCTATTTATTTATATGTATAATTTAATTGTAATGTTTAATTATTTATTGCTCACCTTGTTTAATATGAGGATAGGCTATATAAAGATTTTCTCACATGTCCTCTTGAAAGATTTGAGTATTATAGTATTTAAATTGAGTGGATTTTGTTACAAAATATTTATAGAAATTTCCAAGTCATTTTTAAAATTGCTGGCCAGTCAAATGAAATACATAGTCGATGTTTTAACCATATTTTCTCTATTTATCGATTTTCTTGTGGACTTTAAAATTTTTCTGCTTAACTTGTAAACTTAACTTGATTGCAACCACATCCTCTTGCTAATAAATTGAAACCAAGGATTGTTACTGTATGATTGTTGTTTTATTTACTATGCCCAAACCTCTGTAACACTCAATGTTTTTTAAAGTTCTACGGACCTAATTTTGGGTCTGGGTTTTCCAGTGCGTTACAAATGGTAGCAGAGCGTGGTTAAATTCTTTTCATTAGTGGTCATGTGATTGAGTGTTGTGAGGTTTGGACATAGGTTTCAGGCATTGTGGGTCTGACAGACTTCCAAAATAATATTTTTTTTAGGTTTTCTTTCGCTTCTGGTTTCCACGTCATTTTGTTGCGGTGTATCAAATGGGTTGTAAATAAGGGTTGCGCGCTCATGATTAATCGATTAAGTGTTATCGCATTGTTTGTTGTCGTTAAGGTTGTTTCAAGTGTAAAAAAAAAAAAAAAGATGAATTTTGGGTGGGATTTGGGCTGCGTTTTGGTCCGGTGGATTACGTGCGGTCGGGGATAGGGACCCTGGCATTTGGTGTGTTGTCAGCTGGTGTTGATCTGAATTAATTGTTCATTTTTGTGAATTGTTGTAAGGTTATAGTTTGTGTCATTGTCATTGTTTTCTGTTGATTGTTGTGAATCTGAAATATCTGTTAGGGTTTCTTGCGACTGGTTTCGCTGCTGGGCAGGATGGCCAAAATTAATCCCGACTATTTGGTCAAAGATGAGTTGGAGTGGGAGGTGGAGCGAAGAGGTGAAGTCCCTCTTAGGCTATGTAATGACTTGAGGAAACAGTTGAGAAAGGTTTTGTCTTCCGGCAAATCGGAGCTTGAGCCTGGGACCATGGATGTGGAACAGGAATTCACAGTTTGCCAAGAAAAATTTCTTGAGCTTTCTGCTCTCAGGGAAGAATTAGTAGAGGGAAATGGTAGGGCTGCTTTTCGTCTTTTGCAGCGATTGCAACATTTGGAGAGGTGAATTAAGGTTTTGCAGAGTGCCCCGGAATCTGAATCCCGGAAGGAGGACATAGAAGCCTTATCTGCCGGAGTTATCGAGATGTTAGATAATCTTAAGGCTACCATGGACTCAAATACTCTGGATGATGGAAATATTCCACGCCCGCCCCCGGTTAGGAAGGAGTCAACTTCGGTGATGAACCCGAATACCAGTGGTAGCGTTGAGCACAAGTCCGCTAAGGCTGAACCACCGGCTACACCCGTTACAGAGTTGGTCAAACAGTTTGAATCCCGATTTCAAGTTGCAGGTTCTCAGTTAAATTGTAATGATCAGAATAATCAACCTTTTTTGCACCCTTCATTATCAACACAAAACCCTGCACCACATTTGCTAGATTTACCTAACGGGCAACCGGATAATCCAATGATGGTGAACCAACCAACTGTGCCTTCAGCCATAAACCATTCTTCAGTCTTTCTCCAACCTTCTCAGGTCACTTCGTCTGCCTACAATAAATTGCCAAATCCCCTCAGTGGAATGGTCCAACAGATACCATCTACAAACGGGCATAATGTAGATGTGCTTCTGCGCTTCCTAAGCATCCTGATTAGGTTGCGCGATTTCCCCGGAATGACTGACCAAGCTCTCATGCAACTGGCATACCCGTGTTGTAGGGAACCTTTGCTGGCCCGACTTCTTGATTGCATGCGTCAAGGACGGAAGTTTGATGAATTCCATGATGTAGTGCTTAAGTCATTCATACCTCTGAGACTCAAATCACAATTGGTGCAACAGAAATTCTATCGGTTACAGGAAGAAGGTGAAAGTTTCTCCACCTTTGTAAGTTCAATCCGACATGCTCATTCCTTACTTCGGTTAGAATTGAGTGAACCTGAAACTGTCGAGGTCATTATAGGAGCTTTAACACCTACAGAAAGGTCGAGATTGGTTTTTTCCCAGATGCCAACTACATATGCGGACTTAGATCGTCTCGGAGTTTCTGCTCGCAGTTGGGAATTCACAGACCACCTTCGTTCTCAAAGGTCGGGAAACCGCTCACGTGAAAATCGCGTGATGGCCGTAAATGAGACAGCCAATGCCCAACCTAGGCGATACTCCTCTGGTCCTGTATGTTACAACTGCGGACAGCGGGGACACATCAGTCGGAATTGTACCGCACCAAGGTCATCTAGCTCTTCTGCTAACCGGCCAAAAAACGGGTATGGAAGGGGGGAGTGACTCATGCTGCTCCTCCCTTCTCTGATCAGGTTGCCAAGCGAGAGGACCACACCCACAATATTGAACATAAGAAATTTCACAAAAGAAATAGGAGACTCAATCAGAAGTGTAAACTGACTAGAGGTATCTTTATAGCCCAAATTTTGGACAAGAGAATTTCAGGCTCCAGGCCAGTTTCCCCTTATGTTGACGTGAGTGTGGGTGGGAGAATCCATTTCAGATCACTACTAGATACCGGATCTACGAAATCTTTAATTTCTCAAAGGATTTTCCAAAAGTTAACTGAAATGAGGTTAGTAAAGAAAATTAATGCATCAAATGTTCAGTGTTGTACGGCCTCAGATTCCCCTCTAACCATTAATTCCGAAGCAACATTCTGTTTTAAGATTGATAGATTCTCATGGACTTGGGACTTTCTGGTTGCCAGTGATTTGGCCTTGGATTGTATATTGGGAGCAGATTTTATTACCGCTACAGGGCTAATTTTGGACCTTGCCAAGAGTGAAGGTCAATTTCGTTTCAATCGACGTGTGTCTATTCCTTTTGTGGATGCCGAAGGAAATGCCTACAAGGCTCTTGAAATTGACATCAAGGAAAACCCCTCAGTAGATCCATTGGGACATCTGTCGGAGGATCAGAGATTGCGATTCTCTCAACTTTGCAAACAGTATGAAGATGTATTGACTGATAAATTGGGTCTAACACATTTATTGGAATATGAAATCAAACTTAAGGACACCAAGGTAGTTCGGTCTCATCCATATAAATTTGCACCTCCAAAAATGGATGTTTTGAGAAAAAAGGTGAACGAAATGCTTGAACAAGGTGTGATAGAGCCTTCTCTGTCAGCCTACTCTTCTCCGGCCTTTCTAGTTCCGAAGCCAGGCGGAAAACATCGATTTGTAGTCGATTACAGGAAGTTAAACACTTGCATTGAGATTGAATCTACACCTCTTCCCGACCTTCACTCTGCCTTTGATTGGTTCGGAAAGGCCAGGTTCTTCAGCATTTTCGACCTGAATGCCGCTTATCATCAGATACCATTGACCAAGGAGAGTCGCCATCTTACTAGCTTCTGCGTACCTTGGAATCTTTACCAGTTCAAGCGAGTGCCAATGGGTCTGGCTGTCGGAGCGCAAACCTTGACTAGACTCCTAGACTCTATATTTCATGATTTGAAATTCAAATGTGTTTTCAACTATCTAGACGATCTTCTGGTTTATAGTGAAGACTTCGAATCCCATATTTCCCATGTGGAGGAAGTGCTTAAAAGGTTAAGAGGGGCCGGTCTTACCGTCAACCCCGAAAAGGTCCAGTTTTGTCATGAGCAAATATCGTTTCTGGGACATCTCGTTTCTCATAAAGGCATATGCATAGACCCTGCCCGGACTCAAGGCATAAGAGATTTCCCACCCCCTAAGGACGGAAAAGGAATTGCACGTTTTGTCGGCATGGTAAATTTTTATCGCCGCTTTATTCCCAATGCTGCTGAACTGACCGCTCCGTTAAATGCCCTTAGAAAGAAGGGTGTCAAATTCAACTGGGGTCCCGAACAACAAGAGGCTTTCCAAAAATTGAAGGATCTCATTATATCACCGCCTGTGCTGAGAATGCCCGATTTCAGTAAACCATTTGTCCTGCAGACAGATGCCTCTTCCTGCGCCATTGCAGCTGTCCTTTCTCAGGAAGTAGATGGAGTGCGGCTACCCATAGGATTTGCCTCCCGCACACTGACTGATTGTGAAAGAAAATCATCGATTTATGAACTTGAGTGCTTGGCTGTAGTTTTCGGCATTGATAAATTTAGAAGATTTTTGGAACATTCTGAATTTCTCTTAGAGACCGATAACCAGGCTTTATCTTGGCTTCTGGCTCATCCTCGTCAACTGGGAAAAATTGGTCGATGGGTAGTGAAAATCTCCGCCTTTAAGTTTCATGTCCAACATGTACGTGGTACGCAGAACATCATCGCTGATACTCTGTCCCGGATGTATCAGGATCCAGGCAACGAATCTTCAAACCACTGTCACAGTATATTGCCCAACTTTCCTGCTGCTTTTGACGACATCGTGTCCCATCAACTAAAGGATCCAGAACTTGGGCCGATATTGACCGAAATTCAGTCGGGAGGAAACCACCCGCCATATTTCTTGTCAAAGGGTGCCCTGGCTTGCCGCCCTCAAAGAGGTGATAGATCTCCGAAGATTGTGCTACCTAGCAATCTCATTCCCATGGTATTCTCGTACTATCACAATTCACCCGTTGGTGGACACCTGGGAATCTTGAAAACCATCGCCAAGATAAGACAGACCTTCATTTGGAAGGGAATGGACCGTGATATAGCAGCCAGAGTGCGAGCATGCCACTTGTGTTCACTTAGCAAGCCAGCGCAAAATACCAAACTAGGATATCTTTCGTCTGAAGTTGCTGAAAGGCCCATGGAAAAGCTATTCATCGACTTTGTAGGACCTTTCCCACGTAGTAAGCAGCAAAATTCCTTCCTTCTGGTTGCTGTGGACGCCTTCTCTAAGTTCGTCTGGTTACTCCCTCTGCGACGTGCTACCGCTCAGAGCACCATAAAGGCACTCCACGGTCATATCTTCCAGCATTTTGGAGTCCCCACCACTATAGTGACTGATAACGGTAGTCAATTCACCTCTCATCTCTTTAACAGAATGTGCTTTGGACATGGAATTCTCCACGTCACCACTTCACCTTATTATCCACAGCCATCGCATGCGGAGAGATTCAATCGGAACCTTCGAGCTGCGTTAATCGCCTTTCATGCGGAAAAACAGACCTGTTGGGACCAAAATCTCCACTGGTTACAAATGGCCTTTAACACTGCGCTTCATGAAGCACACAAGGAGGTACCTTTCCAGCTGATGTTCGGGTTCAAACCAAACAACCCCTTGTCCAATGTTTGGAAGATTAACGACCTCCTCCCAAATTCTCAGGGACCAGAAGTGGTGAAAACCTGGGCGGCTGCTAGACGTAATTTACTGCGCTCAAATGAGAGAGTCCGCAGAAGATACAATGTTGGTCGGAAGGACAACCCTTTTAAAATCGGCCAATTAGTCTACTGCTTGGCACATCCTCTCAGCTCGGCAGCGAACCAGGTAGCGGGAAAGCTTTGTTATCGTTGGACAGGCCCACATCGAATTTCTCGTTTTCTCTCTCCTGTCACCGCTTTGTTGGTTGACCCAGTTTCTGGCGAGAAATTTCGAAAAGCCCACATATCGCATCTAAAGGAATACAAGGGAAATGATCAAAAATAGACGGTAGACCGTAGGCAATGTTAGCGGAGTGGGGCCTGATCAACCCTTCTTCGCTGATCTTGGGGCATTCCACTCATTCTCATTCTCTTATTCATCTAGGTCATCTATCAGCGCTGATATTCATGTTAGGGTAGGCTTATATTCCCTATTTTGAGAGTGGATGCCCGTCCCTGCTAGTCACCAAGGTTTTCCCTTGTGCCCCGTTGGTGCCCCTTTGGTGGGGGAGGTTGAGCCGTGACAGTTACGGCTCAGTTTTCTTATAATATGTTTTTGTTATGTCGTGACTAATTCGTGTGGCACTGCCGGAAGCAAGGAGAAATTCGTTCTAGAATGTTCGAGAATGTTCTTCTTCTCCTCGTTCTTTTCAGTGCTGCCGGTTTTCTGTCCTTTCCGCTGTCGACTCTCCCCATTTCTACGCCAGCCAGCCTTCATTAACAACCTCTTTTAAATCATTGCCCATCTACTGTTCAACTGATGTGTCCACTGTAATGTCCAAGTTTCCAATGTCGGGCGTTTCCTAAGTTCAAAATGGAGGAGTAAAGTTTTTCTCACTAAATGCCAGGTACGTGAGTATCATTAATTATTTCTGTTGTCAATTTTGCAAAGATTGAATTTTTCAATTGTGAGTTTCTAAGATGGCCTACGGGCGAAATTATCGTTTGGTTATTTAAAGCGTTGATGTCCCAAATAGTTAATGTTGTAATTTAAGGTAAAGTAATTAAATGTGTTTTCTTGTTCCAATGAAGATTAAATGAATGTTTGTTTAAGTGTGATTTAACATTATCCTGTCATGACTGGTAACCAGAAGCACATGTTTTCAAGTTAACTTTTCATTAAAAATAATTAAATAATAGGCCTATAAATTTTATCCAGCTGTTCACACATAACCTCAATTGAGGAGTTTAATTTTGGAAGTCTGCAGGCTAGGCCTGACTCAAATTTAATTCTGTTCTGTTTGTCATACTTGAATATCAATGTATAGGCTAGTTATAATATTCTGTAATAGTCATGAGTACAGTTTGTATTTAAAGTGATTTACCCAAGGGTTAATTAATTTTCAAATATCAGGCTCACATTTTGTTAAACAATTGAAGTTATAAAAATGGCTATGGCCTAATGTCTGCTGTGTTCCTCTGCTCATCAAATTGTATAGGCCTATTCTCTACTCACGAAGTTAAGTAGGACTGTGATCTGTTAAAGGGTCCTAGCCTCGGGCTAGCTTCATATCATGGACACTACGTAAGGCCCATCCATAACCCCGGACCAGCGGCCTGGGTCATCGCTGCCAGGGCTCGGACAAGTTACCATGGACATCAGACTAAGGCTACCGTACCTCAGCCACTCTGACGGACCAGCTGTCGTTGGGTCAAGCCTACTGGTGCTGGACCAATTCCACCGGGCAGCTACATGCTCCGCTTCAACTATCCAGGTGCTATCAACTCCATTTTTTTTTTTATTCTTTAACTTCTGCTGGACTTGCCTTCACCAACCTACATAGTGAAAAGTGATACAACAGTTTAAATTCAACATATTCACCCATAGACTCATGAATTACCTGAAATCCGGAACCATCAATATAGGCCTATACCCATCAAATAGTCTGAACCATACTTGTTCGAAGTGAGCTGCATTACAAACCCACCCAAGGCAGTAAATTTCAAATCGGACTGATATTAACTTGTTTTATGTAATTTAGGTTAAGGTTAGGGCTCATAAATCTTTGGTTCCGTAGGCACGTTTCGGCACTCTTGTTCTAAATTTCTAATTCGGCCAACACCTGCGCAAAATTCTGCCTACGGGCCATATAGATTTCCACCTCTTTTATGTGTACCGTACTCATCCGTTTAACTAGTTTTAAGTCTTAAATTCTGGCACATCTAATGCCGAACTATTTGTGTAGTAATTGTTTATGTAATTGTGATGTCTATTTATTTATATGTATAATTTAATTGTAATGTTTAATTATTTATTGCTCACCTTGTTTAATATGAGGATAGGCTATATAAAGATTTTCTCACATGTCCTCTTGAAAGATTTGAGTATTATAGTATTTAAATTGAGTGGATTTTGTTACAAAATATTTATAGAAATTTCCAAGTCATTTTTAAAATTGCTGGCCAGTCAAATGAAATACATAGTCGATGTTTTAACCATATTTTCTCTATTTATCGATTTTCTTGTGGACTTTAAAATTTTTCTGCTTAACTTGTAAACTTAACTTGATTGCAACCACATCCTCTTGCTAATAAATTGAAACCAAGGATTGTTACTGTATGATTGTTGTTTTATTTACTATGCCCAAACCTCTGTAACACTCAATGTTTTTTAAAGTTCTACGGACCTAATTTTGGGTCTGGGTTTTCCAGTGCGTTACACTCGAGGGAGGACGCTCCTTCCTTCGAGGTTCAAGGAAGGACTTTAGGAGCTAGACTTTGACACTCAAAATTAGTTTGCAAAGTTTTAGTTTTGTCAATCATTTGATTTTAATATATTAAATGATTTCCAGACTTTTTTACACCCTATGTATAAAAACCATAAAAAAAATTCATGTCACCTGATACAAAAATTTTAAAAGTTTATAAATCATATTGAACCGTCTTAATTAAAGTAAAGCCGAGTGTAGCCATGGCAAGTTATATCATGACCTTTGACAGTTTTTGTTTTACAGGACAAATATGAACAAAATTAATTAAGTTTACCCGTCGATGCATAACACTAGCAAACTGATACCAACTGATAAACACCATCTAGTGTTTCCACTGCACACTTAACTATTTATATGACCTACTTAGAGTAATTCCATTGGAACAAGCGGAAGCGTTTAAAAATAGTTTAATGTGATTTAACTGTTCATGGTGGAAATGGTTTAAAATCTAATCAAAGCTTAAAAATGGACTTCCACTTTGTTTATTGTTTAAACCTATTTTTTAGAATCAATTGTTTTTGTCAATGTAACAAACTTGTTTTTGATTCAACATATCAAAAAAAGGAAAATTTTAATTTCAAATTTAACAAAAATATTTTTTGTCCAAATAGCAACAGAGTAGTTTTGTTAGAGCAACCAATCTTTTTTGTAGATCTCGTAATACAATATCTTTTTCTCTGTGTACCTTCTTGGACAAATTTTAAGTAATTAAAACTAGTGAAACCATATGTAACATATGCTATTCATAAAGATTTTAGAGCTCCGACATATGTAAAGTAATCTCTTTGGGGACGGTAAAGACTTTTTCGACATTTTAAATTATTATTTGTTTTAAAAATATTTGTTTGTATTCAAAGATTTGATGAAGCTATTACGATTTGCCCAAATACCCACAATTTTTTCTGCCTACATAAGTTGGCTGAAAAAATCCAGTACTCAAATGTTTATCACATATGTATGTATAATTTACCTTTTAGAAAAACTACAAGAGACCTGGATGAATATATGAAAAAACAAATACACGTTTATGATTTATTGATTTATTTTCACTTATCAATTCGCGAATTCTAAATGTACCTTAGCCTCATATTAAACATAATTTAGTAAATGTAAATGGTTAATACCAGGATTTTCCCAACAATGAGCTAGAAACGTGTACATTTTAACAGACTGAATGGTGTGCACAATCTCCCATACTAGCAAAATCCAGAGTTAGAAAACTCTTTATGTGTGGATAAATCAGAAAACAACAATTTAACAAGATAGGTTATAACCGAACAGACCAGACCTATACTTACATTGTTAACCACCCGAGAACGGGGGTTTAATAGTCTTCCACAGATTGTGACATGGACAATTCAATTTATTGTCCTACTGCAGGGTGTATGCCAAGGGAAATGGATAGATCAACCACGAACGAGTGCGAATAATTTTCAAACGATCTTCCTAAGTTGTTTTTTATTAATTAGATATACAAATTAGTCTATAGGCTTCGTAAACACGATTTCGGACCTTCAAATCCCACTTTAGGCCCTTGAAATATTACTATTACATATTTATTTTTAAGAAGTACTCAGTAACACTAGCTGCTCAGTAGTTTTGATTGTTGTGAAATAAAAAAAACCTCGTCACAGCAGACCTGAATACTAAGCGAATTTCCATAAAATTTTGGTCATTAAAAAAAATATATTTCGACAGATATTTCGTCATTTTAACCATAAACTTTAAGGTATATGGTGTTCTGTAATTAGGTTTGCTGCATTTAGGGGTTCTATAAGCAAAAATAAGTTAATAATCATGTTGTAAAGGTATGTACAAAATTTTATGAAGAATTTTCAATTTTTTTTAATTTTCCCCATAAAACTTTAATGGGGAATGACTATGAAGGGTTGCTGTCGCCATAAGCTTGTTGTTAACAAATATAAATTAATCCCTACCTCGTGAAGGCACATATAAAATTTTACCAAATTACAACAATAAATAAGTGAGATAGAGAGGTTTGTATTTTTCCCATAAGAATAACATGGAAAACGTTTTGTGAAATTTCTCCGTAACCAGTAAAGTAGGTTAAAAATTTAAAATAATAAATTGTTTGGTTTTAAAGCTCTTTTAAGTAGTTTGAGTTAAAGTTATAAAATTAAAAAAAAAACTAAAAGTATTAAAAGTATTTCAGTATTGTTTATTTTGGCTAATACTGTAAAAAAAACATATTTACTATTTTTAGTCCAGAAATTAAAAACAATCATATACAACACACAAAAATATATTTCCACTTATACTGCAAAGAATACAGAGGGTAAAATATAAAAAGATGGAAAAGGTGCCTTTTTAAAATTAAAACATAAAGAAATATCGACCGCATTGAATGTCGGCGGCGGCGTGATGTCGGCTCAATTGATTAAGCATCATCGATTTGGTGATAATTAAATTCCACCACTAGAACTGCCGCTACGGATTGCGGCTAAGTCTTTTACTTCCCAACACTACTCTAAAATTTACTAAGATAACAGAATCTGGTAACATACTCTCAGTATGTACGAATTATCTCACCATGGAGCCTCTAAAGCAGTTTTAAGTGCAATCAGCATGGAGAATGGAAAGATTTTGTCATGATTTTATTATGGCCGCAAGATCTTGGCTTACAGCTAAGAGGATGACGATTTGGCAAACATTCCGAGACTGTGGACGAAAATAACATTTATGTGTGACCGAATTACAAAGAGTAGTTATGAAATAAACCCTATAAATAAATATCGAGGTGAAGTATTTATATGCCTACAGTTTAGTTGTCTTATAAAACCTAACTCAAACTTAAAAGAAACATAATTTCATTCGCACAATTGATAAATAGATTATTTAAAAAATTCACGAATCTCATGAAACCTATCAATTAAGTCAAGTTTTTTACTAAGTTTCTTTTATTCATTTTGTTAGCGAATTTCCCTGTCGGGAATACGTTATTATGGTGGTAGTCACGGTAAGACATGAGCCCTGGACCAATTTACTTATTTATTTTTAGGCCCCCAGAATCAAAAAACACCCTTCATTATATATCTATGTATCCGTGAACACGATAACTTTTGAATGATAACTCCATTTTTTATGGTAATTTCAAAGCAGAATTTAATTGATTGAGTTCGCAAAACAGGAAGATTGGATAATGATTTGTGTGGTTTCAAAAGGTTCAAAAAGAGGGTTTTCGTTTTTACTTCTTAATTTTTGAAATTAAACGGTTTTAACTAAACCATTTACAAGATCCCAAAAAAGACACCATAATCAAGTATTTTAAATTTTTAACTTATCTTATGTATGGTTACGAAGGAAAAAAATGTTTTCTGTGTTATTAGTATGGGAAACAAACAAAACCCTGTCTTGTTTATTTATTGACATAGCTGGATAAGATTTTTGTATGTTTATTCTCTGCGAAGGTTATAAGTGCTTAAACACCCTTATGGCAGCAAACCTTCATCTTGAGATGTAGGTTGTAGGACCCATGGTGTTTATTGAAAAATAAAAAATGCACATTGTTGCTATGATGATTTATATTTTTTTATTATTAGAAAAAATAAGTGCTTTAACAGTGTTGAATTATAAGTAAAATTCAGTAAAACTCTTCCTTGTAAGATTTTAATGATTTTTGTTAGTTCACAATTTTATCTTCGTAGGACAGTCTCAGCTTTTTTTTATTTTCTAAAAAGTTAGCGTCACATTTTAAAGTGGTTGTAATATGATATTTTAACTAATACCTATATTATATCTCTAAATTCATCAGGATTATAAGGTATCAGACCAAGCTGTAAACTACGTGCAAGTTATAACACCAGAAGTCATCAGTGTTTTACCACCAATATCTTATCTGACAATTCATTAGATATTTTATAACTGAGCTGTGCAAATTTAACTTCCTTTAACCATTTTGTTGATTAATTTATATCAAGTAAAAATACCAATGTGTTTTGAGTATTGTTTACTGTTATGAGTAAAATAGTGAAAACAATAAGTGAACATTGGGGTTTTAAAACATAAATAAGTGTTTAAAAAAATTATTTAAGAATAAAAACCAACAACATGTAAATAATATTGTTATTTTTTTAATAGTTTGTATTATATCCTTTAAATACTTATTACTAGTCCATATAATAATTCTTTGGTCTTTTTTACTTAATTCAATATTTTTATTAATACAAACTAAGAATTTGTGAAAACCCTCTATGATAGAGCAAAAAAGTTAAAGATCCAATTAGAAATTTTAACATGTTCCCTAAAAATAATACTATTGTTATTAAACTATCAATACAAACATACAATGCAAATTTAAAATTTGTGGTTCCATTCCTTTATATGTTTAAAATGATTTCAAATTAATATAAGGCAATGAGGAATTTTTGTTTGAGGAACAAAGAGAAATGCACTCCTGTTTTAAATTACTGTGAAAACAATGGTTAAATTTAACCAATAAAAACAATGACACTAAACAATTATAATCTAAATATTACAACCACCTTATGTAAATGCAATAGTGTTAAAAATAAATCGAGAAGCCGAGCCGTTTCAAGGTGACTGATGTCATACACCTTGATGAGAAACAGAGGTTATAATGTGTAATTAAAGATATTGTCTTCAAAGCTTGTTACTTAGTGCAAAGGTATTTATTTTTCAATACTTTATCCAAACTTCAAAAATCTATTTGTTATTATTAAAAACACAATAAATGTTCAACTATTAAAAAATTAATCTAAAAATTAAATTAATTAAAAATTAATATAATCTGCCAATAAGAAGAGCTTCCAAGAACGACGCAATTATAGCTTGATCTTTAACAAGAGGTAAATTTGTATTTTGAAAAATCTGTTAAAAATATATTCAATTGGTTATTTACATTCAAAATGTATTCGTTTCTTATGTTTCTTAATATTAGCTGTATATAAAAAAAAATATAATAAAAAAAATCAAACAATAGTTAATTTAAAATAAATATAAAAACTTGTAAGATATATACAATAAATAAAGAAAATACGACGTTGTAAATATTTAAAAATTTTCTTTTGTTGTACGGAAATGTTCGAATTTTTCATTATATTCTAAGATAGATATTACGAAAAACAAAACACACAGTAGCTCTGATAGAGAATAAGAATATGAAATTTCAAACGTGTTTCCCCCTTAAATGGAATATTTTAAGGGTTACACTTGAACTGGTTAAAAATTTCTACGAAAAAGAGAAGGGAGTTTGTCATCAGACTTCTGATCAAAGTTCCTAACGAATGCTTGTTAAAATTTATTCGGACAACCGTCGATACTGTATTTATTACAGCCAATATTAAAAATTTGTGTTGTTTTACAATTTTTTGCTGTGAAATAATTTATCAAAATGATATTAGTCATTCATTTCACTAGTACAATGGGTAAAACTAAAGAAAAATTAGATTTGATATCCTTATATGAACAAAAATAATGCGACAAGCTGCTAAATTTCCCGCATTTGTGTTTATATTTTTCAGCGAAATCAAACAACACAGATGACCAACAAAGAGAATGTTCCCCAGGGTTCACTAGTTCCGCTTTTAATAGTCTTGGGATTATTCTTTCTTTTTGTGATTGATTGCTGTTCATGAAATATTATTAAAAACATTAACAAAATTATTTTGTATTTTCATATTTTAATTGCAAATTAATTTAAGCTTTGATTCACGTACGTTTATATTATGTTCTTTGGTTTTTTTCTATACGAATAATAAAGCATTATTTTTTTAATTGGTGAATAAACCCAATAATATGTACAATACATATTTCAAACCCTTAATAATTTTTAGAAGTCACACAGGCATCTCTTTTAAGGATTGAAACGACACTGATATGTCTTTTGAAGGTGATAAAAATTGGATACATTCATAAAATTTTAAACAATACGTACGCAAATTTTTGTTTAATTAAAATTTTTACATCCTTTTCAGTGTAAATGAAATATATCGTCGCTCTCCATGAAAATCTTTTATTTTGGATTCTATAACATTGAAAAATTGCATTTATTTTCTATTGATTTTGTCTAACAACTTTTGAATCCTTTTATAGTATTGGATCTTGTCAGATCGAAATATTTTTACCACTAGTTCAATATTTATATTTAGGTTTCTTCTTCTTACTAAAAAATTTAAATGTGATAAAACAGAGTACTGTAAACCAAATTATAATCAAAACACAATTTCGAAGTTAAAAATCACTAAAAACATTCGTTTTGTATGAAATTTGTACTTATTGTTTTAAATTCATACTATATTTTCTTAAGAAGTGAAATATCTTGATTATTTGTAGAATCAAGTTAAAATCTTGTATAAATTATAAATTTATAACAAGAATCATTTGTACTGGTAAGCAACCCCGGTTTAATGTAGCAAATAGTATTGACAATTACAACAACCACAAAAACCTTTTGCCAAAAATAATTATTTCTCCTATTTTTTACTTTTATTTGAGGTTTTGTCTTATCCTACATTATTGTGTAAAACATTGAGACATTCCCTATCATTACTTACCAATTTCATAGAAAACATTTAGTTTATCAAACTAAAACTACATGAGCTTAACAATTGTAGGGTTAAAACAGTTTGCTGGCATTTGAAACGCTTCTCGAGTAAATTACAACCGGACGAAGGAGAGAAATATTTATAGAATTAGTTTAAAAGTGTTGACAACTTATTATTGAGTACACGGAATGGCCATTTCTTGAATAATGAAGTCTCGAATACATTTTACTAAATGCCTTAAGGGATTTGTTGAAAAAGTATTTTCTCGCTTTTGTTGCCATGGCAACGAGTCCAACTTTGCGAACCATGTAACAATACATAGCAACTTTTTATTACTAACTAATTGGCATTTCAAAAGGATTTTATTAGATGTTACAAGTTTTAATTGGATTTGATATTTTAAATCTTATTAGTTTCTGTTGTGTCCAATTAACGTTGTATTATCTTGGAATTATTTTATGAAGACATTTTAGGTGACATAGTTCGCAAATACTTTTATCAACACTTTTATAGAAAGTCTACAATTAAAAAATTCCTCAATGAATGGTGGTAAGGAGTATTGAATAAATATACATATATATGTAAAAAATTAAGACTATCAATAATCCAAACAAGCATTAACATAATAACATTTCAGCTTTTCTTCTAGGCTCAATACTGCATTTTCTTCATGCCTCATCCTGCCCTGGGCTATCCCAAGCATCAAAATAAATTTCTTAAAAATACTGTATGAATACTTGTTTTTGAAAAGATCTTTCTCAATCGCCTTCAACCTTTCTTGTCCAACCAAAATATACTTTTTGAAAAGCAGTTTGGTTTCAAAAAAGGTTCATCTACTGTTGACGCTATGTTCAGCTTCTTGTCGAACATATCAAGGTCTCTCGATAACCATGAGCACACTTTTGGGATCTTCCTCGATCTAAGTAAAGCTTTTGACATGGTCAATCATAGGCTATTGTTGAAGAAACTAGATCACTTTGGTATCAGAGGTAACGCCTTAAGTTGGATCTCTTCTTTCTTGCATAATAGAACTCAATCTGTTAAAATTCAACATTTGGATGAAAGCAGTTGCCTCTCTTTCAAGTCGTCTCGTGAGGTTAATGTATCGTGTGGTGTCCCTCAAGGATCCGTTCTGGGACCTCTCCTGTTCCTATTGTATGTCAATGACATTCGTTGGAGCGTGACTACAGCTGATTTGTGTATGTTTGCAGATGACACTTCATTTAGCCTCAGTGACATTTCCCGAGAAAATCTCGAAATAGAATCCTTCACTCAAAGTAGTCTTCTTTTACAGTGGTTGCTGGACAACAATCTTCGCATAAATATTGACAAGACAAGCCTGATTGATTTTAACCTGAGGAAAGCGGAGGGTTCAACTAGTGTGTTCCTGGGTGAAACTTTGGTGGATTCTTGTCAGCAAACCAGTTTTCTCGGCTTGATTATAGACTCCAAACTTGATTTTTCTGAACATGTAGCTAAAGTTAGACACAAGCTCAACAGCAGTATCTTCATTCTTCGAAGACTATCTAATTTCCCAAACACAGATGTACTTCTAACTGCTTACTATGGGTGTTTTTATCCTCATATAAGCTATGGAATAGCAATATGGGGGTCTGAGTCAACCAAAACAAAGTCACTCTTCCGTCTTCAAAAAAAAGCAGTACGTTTGGTTTTTGGCCTCAAGAAATCTGAATCTTGTCGGAGTATTTTTTCCAAATTTAGTCTTCTCACTTTTTCTAGCTTATACATCTACGAATGCCTCTCCTTTTTCATTAGAAACAAACACATGTTTATCTCCTGGAACACTACTCATTACCAATTCAGAAATACTTGTACATTGGCTATTCCGAAACATAAAACCGCCTTTTTTAAAAAACAAACACTTTATAACATAATTCAGCTACACAACGCATTGCCTTCGGAAATAAGAAAAGAAGCAGACCTAAAACAATTTAAGAGTCGTCTGCGAGCGCTCCTTCTCAGCAAAGAACATTACAGTGTACAGGACTTTTTAAATGATAGGAATGATTTTAGTTAGGAAATTGATTTGTGTTTTTTATTCTATAATGTATACTGACAATTGTCAATGTTGTATGAACATCAGTTTACGACAATAAATGATCTTGATTCTTGATTCTTGTAGTGCTGTAGTCGTCTCAATCAATCCTGTTTTCCATCTTCTAAGAAACAGTCTCAGAAGATGAAAAAAGTTGAAACTCGTTCTTCGTTTGAACAACAAAATTTGTAGCCTATAATTATGGATTATTCATGTATCCTCTCAGTCGTATCTATTTTTAAGTTCCTACTTTTAAATCTGTTTTAGGCAAAAAAAAGGAACTGCACATAGCACACTTATATAATGTAACGTAGTTAATGAAACTACCCTTGAAATTCGTGGTAATAATTTTAACTTATTCATTTTATTAAACTTTATCCACTAATGGCTTCGGTTCAATACCTAAGCATTAGGTTTAACCAGGGAGTAGTGACTATGGCCACCTTTTGAGAATTAGCTTCACTATTCTGAGGTTTTCATGAAATAATGTCTTGCTACTTTAAAGCAAGATACACCAACTAGAGAATCGTGGGGTGTAAAAATGCTCTTTTTAAAAGAAATATACTATTTATAATTATTTTTATTGCATTCTTTAAAAATAAAAAATCTGGGATAAAGAATTCATTTTTATTAGTTATTTTTAGAGCAGTAGATTCATTCCTAATTTCTATCAGAAAATGAAAATATTAACTACTTAAAATTTCCTCACTTTTGCTACATTTTGTAGCCAGTATCCTTATTTTTTATACCAAATGCTCAATGAGTTTTCATTATGATAAAACTTTATATTTTATTACAATATAAATAAGGCGTTTAATTAGTTTTAAACACTTCGAAATAATTCTAAAAAGGATTGTTTCAATTTCAAATAAAAACTTATACGACTACAAATATGCAAAATATATTTCCATTTCATCAATAACCACGGAGTGATGTCTAATAAATATGCAGGGAGTTACTCTCTTCCTCTGGCTGATTTAAAATCGATGCTAATTTCCAATTATAACTACGTACCTCGGATTAGTTTACTTTAGTGGAACAAGCGTGTCGAAATTTGCATCTCTTCCCTTCTGGGAAGGTAAACACCATGTACGTGTCTTCTTCCCGGGGCGGGAAATCTTGT
This sequence comes from Neoaliturus tenellus, assembly GCA_030545055.2. Lineage (NCBI taxonomy): Eukaryota > Metazoa > Arthropoda > Insecta > Hemiptera > Cicadellidae > Neoaliturus > Neoaliturus tenellus. The sequence continues at coordinate 75,573,191 of CM061535.1, read as the reverse complement.
TACATTCCCCACATCAATATTGTAATCACCTAAAATCTTTATGGAAAACAAAATAATTTACTATTTCAATCCTCAAATTGTTGAATGTTCAATAATTTAACATTAACTTTATTTAAAATACAAGTCAATAATAAACTTAAAAGTGATCGTTATAACATGTCTTGGCTATGGACTTCTCCAGGTTCGCCTGGTGGGTTTTTACTAACTATGTTATGTTCTAGATATTTCTTCCGCCTGAAGACGGGATCATTTATAGATCCTAAAATGCAGTTAATTGTTTTACTAGTAAATAATGGAAAATGTTTGCATCAATTTACTAATCAATGACATGAACTCACCATCACCAACAATGATTTTTAAACAATGAACATGTCTTATATTGACAATTTAAACATTTGACAAGTTCTCATTGCAAATTATATCGGACGTCCCAAACGTCCGTAGGTGCTATGTACATGAGAAACATATCTTGTGTTAATGAGCCAACACAAGTTTTAATTATTAAGTAATGCACAGCAAACGGACTTGCCTGCACTGTCGTTTATGGTTTTATTTATTGAACGACCTCGGCCCTCGACACCTTAATGAGAGAGAATACTATTGTAGCAATTGCTTCCGTTGCACTCGTCTGAGTGGTATAAACTTCGTAAAATCCTCATTTTCAAAAAAAAAACGGATAAAGAAGACTGCTTATATTAAACATTAATTGGCGTAAAAAATATTGGAAACTTACCTGTTCCGAATATAAAAATCAATTAGTAATCACTTTATTAAATACTATTAGAATAACACTTAAAATCACGCAAAAAACGATGCATTCTGTTTTAATATTTACAGATAAAAGTTGTGTGTTCTGAAATCGTGCCGAGGAAACACAGTCGCAAATCGACCATCTTCTTACGATCCATCAGAATCTGGACGTGTTTGCACGTTTTATTATACAAGAATCATTCATCATAAAATTCCATTCATATTCCCTTCCTGTTTATTCTTTTATAGCTCGAACAGAATTGTAAGAATAAGTATTCCTTATGTGTTATTGCAACACAGCTTTCATAATACTCTGTGCGTTGGTAAGAGCAAAATAAAATATTGTACTATCACATAAACATTTGCACGGTAGTGAATTCTTCTCATATTGAACTTCAGCTGATGTACAAAAAACTTGGAAACATACCCTCTCAGAATGTACCATTATTTTGTAAAAAATTACGGTAGGCCTAATTGTATTTAATGTTATATAGGCAATACGTAAATTGGGTGGTTCATTCTGAAAGATCATTTATTTTCGAATATTGTATGGTTTATAGAACATTAATGTGTACACGATCCAATGTCCAGTAAGCTATAGAGAATATTTCTTGTAATTCAGCTCAAACTGTTTCATGTCAAGCTCTTGTAAAAAGCGTTCTTAGAGTCAAAATGTATTGTGCTTCATAGCAATATCTATATGGACAGAATTAGTGGTGTATCGAGTAGCAGAGTCGATGCTAGGAATTCCCCACAAGATATGAAATTCCCCAGAGAAACTTCAAAGCAGGCACATGCGCTGGGAGAGCACGTTGTGCCCGGCGCTAGGCGGCCGTCGTGAATGTCACAACATCAAAGTAAACAACACTTTAATCGGGTGATTTTACAAACTTTTAATTGACAATATATGAATTTGGTATGCAGGTTTCACTGTAGAGTCTATAACTCTGAAGACACTAATAAATGTAATGGTAACTTAGTATTTTGATTACTGATTAAAAATCATGGCTGTCAAAGGAAAAATATGTGTGGACTCGTTATTTTAATGACCGGACACTTAAGAGTACTGTAATGACCTATAAACAACTTGCAGCTTGCATTAGACGTTAGAACTGAATACAATACGATAGAATTGTTTATTTTCACTTTATATAAAATAATGTTTTTTAAATAAATTTAATGTGAGCAAGTAAAAATGGTTACTTTAACAAACACAAAAGTAATTAAAATATCTAAGAAGATTTAAAAATTGTTTTGAACAAAAATATCCAACAAAAACAAACTTGAACTAAAAAAAAACCGTAACAGTTTTTTTAACTAATACACTAATACTAATACTAATATACTAATACTAATTCTAATATAGTATTTATTTTTTAATACTAACCAGAATTTTCTTTTCTACGCCCCCCCCCCCAAAAAAAAACATTGCAAAATGAAGAGAAAAAGTTAGCAAAAACTTCTCTAAAGTTCGTAACGTAATAAGCGATAACCCCCTAAACCCCAGAGAATTATTCTCGAGTAAAACTTGGTAAATCACAGACTATTTAGAATAACTTGGGAAACCGCAATATTTATTTATTCGATGTTTTATTATTAGAGTAATGTACATGGCCATGTATTAAATCCTATACGGTACCATTTTACTCTTTTTAAGATGTTCGAAGAGTTGAAACGAAGAATATTTTTTACCTTGATACATCCTATTAATACGGTAAACTGAATTTCTAGCCATGAAGCTCGTATATTTTTGGTATAATAATATTTCATTGCAATGTATTATTATTAAACATTGATTTCCAGATTTTATAATATGTACTAATAATATGTATATCCAAGAGGACAACAAATTAATAAATTCAATGATTCCCTTTAGATTTGAATCTTTTTGTATAAAAATCTAAAGGAGATTCGTATACTTAATTTTTAAGCTTTTTTGTCAACTACTTAGGGTTTTTACCTCAAGAATCATATTTTTGTTAAAACAAAATCACAGAGTATAGCCCTAAGGAACATTAAAAATGTATTTCAGAGAAGGTAAAAAAAACAACATTTAATAAGAACAGTTATTTTTTAATGAGGGTTTACAACTTTGAATTTAAAAAGTTGTACAACTTTTAAATTAACAGAATAACAAGAGTCAAGATCATTATTTTCAATAAAAATATTTTATTACATCGGTATCGTAATAGACAATTATAAAAATACTCAGTTTAAGTGTCCTTGTTAATAATGTATAATACCAACTTTTTTTACATAATTGAATTAACTCTTTACACAATTAAAATAAAAAAGGAATTATTTTTCTTTGTATCTGATATTAAACTGTTAAAATACTTAATACTCAAGTATGCTTTAATGTTATTCTGTATGTAGTAATTGTGAATCAAATATTTTATGTTTGTTTAAAAAAAAACTTGGCCCGACGTGAGCAGAGTTCATCAGGTCAGTTAAAATATGTATGTTATAATTCGATATCGACTTCACATAAATAAGTGGTCTAACAATAACGTAATATAAATGTATGATTATACATGGTATTGTGTATTTCATCAATAATGTCGAAAAATTCCTTTCTCCGGGTCGAATTTATGTGCAAATCGTTAGCCAAAAGTGGAAAAACACTTTCAACCCCAGTTATAGACAATATTTTCATCACACTGTATTAAAATTAGAAATAATAAATTAGATTATGTACATTTTCTAAATCAATTTTTCAGTTTATTTATTAAGGACAGTGACACCAACACCATTAACATATTGTATATTATAATAGGCAATCATAACAACTGATTTATGAGAAACATACTCTTAGAGCTACTAATGTTACCTTCGCTAGAATAACTACTTTTGTCATTAGATTACTGGTGAAGAATAATTACTAGTGATTACATAACGAATTATTACTGTGGGGAAATCCCCAGCTTATTTCCCCTTTCTAGGTTCGGAAAATGTTAATTTCCATAGTCGAAACTGGGGTCGAAAACATTTGTTTTCCGTACACTGTAATGGCTATATTTTAAAACAGTTTATGCCAATAATTATTTCCAGAGCGAAAAAGCAGTAATGCGTGATTCGTGATGACGTCAAATAAAAATCATGAATGTCCAAAAGGCGTCTGTAATGTTTTCACCAAACTCGTTGAAGCAGTTTATTTACATTTCTCTGGCCACGGATTAGTCGATTCGTCTGATGTAAATCGACTGTCATTTTTCCAGTAAAACTGTCTCAACCGACATTGTAAACAAACCAATAACTCTCAACTCAACAGTCGTCGAATCTTTTCTGGTATTAACTGACTTGTCAATATAATTGTTCTGCATTCTGTTTCAAATACTATTACTTTTTGTTTTGTTTTATATTTCATCTTATGTTTCACATTTACCTCAAGCTTCAATTTAATTAATACATAGAGCCAAGACGCAATGAGGAGCTATGTGATGGAAACCAATGTGCTATTTACATTTGCACAGCAAGTATTTAACCAAGAATATTTAAACCTGTGTGTGTGTGTGTGTGTGTGTGTGTGTGTGTGTGTGTGTGTGTGTGTGTGTGTGTGTGTGTGTGTGTGTGTGTGTGTGTGTGTGTACAGGTTCCGCCATATTTGTGGGGCCAAGTGTGTGAATTTCACCTGAGTGCGGGGCCTTCTGAAATTGTGGGGCCATACACACGGCCCCACAAAGATTTATTTTTTTTATTTTGAGTAAAAATTTTACTTTTTATGGTCGAAAAAGTCAATAATCGTTAGGTTAGGTTAGGTTAGGTTAGGTAAATATATATAAAAGATCTTATAATGGCGATCGATTTCAACCAGTCACACCGGTCATCATCAGGCCCAATCAGAGACGTTTGTGTGTGTGTGTGTGTATGTGTGTGTGTGTGTGTGTGTGTGTGTTCTGACAAATAAGCCGGAGTGAGATCCGGCATATGGATGCACACCGGCACAGTGAGATCCGTTTGCGCAGTGAGATCCACCCCCCCGGATCTCGTTGCGCCAAAGCCTCTGATTCGTCCTCCTGAGGTCGTCAGGATCACGGAAATAGTCGAAACAGCTCGAAACAAGCCGACAGCAATCGGATCTCACTTTGATGGATTTTTCCATAGTGTGCGTGTGTATAAGCTTCCGTGAAACGACACCACGTCGCGCTAGCGTCGATTATACACAAACGGATCTCACTGTGACCGTGTGTATGGATACACACGCATTTACAATCTACGGTCACACTGAGATCCGGTTTTTAACGGCGCGGCGGCGGGCGGTCGGAGTCAGCCTAGCCTGGTAGGTTCACTCGGCTGCCTCAGCGAGCACATAACATAAATTAAAAAAATTTATGATTATAAAGTTAAAATAAATTTAAATAAGTTAAAAATTTTCTCTGTCGTACATTTGTCTACTACCAATACAGAAAATAGTATTTCTGTACAAATAATAAAACTACATAAGAACTTAGATTAATTTATATTGTGGCTAAACAACAGCCAAACTTCACAAACCAGTCAATTGGTTCATAAGCAGACGGCAAAATGAAATCACCAAAATCAGCTACAAAGAAAAAAAAACATAGAATCCCAGAGTGCCTTTGGACGCGGCAATTGTATCGTAGATATTAAAATATGAGACGAAAATTTGTACAACACAATTAGTTTTCGTAATATCGTAAGGTACGTTATTGCTTTATAAACAGACCTACAAATGAAATGGAAAAAATATATTAATTGTGTCATGACCATCAGTGGATCTTTTGTTTTGAAATAGAGTCATAAAATCCAAAATGAAAATCAGCAGATAACTTATTGCTGGTTGTTTAAAGATCAAACTTCTCACAGCACAAGCATCGGGATAAACCGTTATATCTATACAATAAATGGAATGAAATTGGAAATTCAGCCCGGAGCCGGGACCACCGGGATTTTGAATTTTGCCAGAGTGGATACGGTGAAGGGGCAAGATGATCAGCCTAATAATATAAAATAATTAGCTATGGAGTCGTGGCTCGCGCCCTCGCAGTTGCCTGTACATTTAGTGACTCTAACACAAATGTGATAAGTTGTCTATTGTTTAAAAAGCTCATTGAACTTTTCAAGTTTTATTCGGTGAAACCAAATCATTAAAGTTTTATTAGTGAAACCAAATCATCTGCATGGACCACTCTTGATATTTATGACTAATTTAATCTAATCCCAAAAAAATCTGCCGCCCCTTAAAATTTGCCGCCCTGGGCCCGGGCCAATGTGGCCCATGCCTAAATCCGGTCCTGAGTCTGATGGGCCTATGGGCGCCAACATGTTAAATCCGGCCCTGTTTACGATACTTGATATAGCCGGAAACGAGACTAAATTTATAACCTCCGGTATTAAACTTTTAAATCAATAGTGAGAATTCTAGTTTCTGATTAGCTAATGGCTTTTGTATGAAAGGTAATTGGCATCGATGTTGAAACATGATATATATATTTTGTTTTAGCATAATGGGAGCTTACTTTCAAGTACCGGTACCACAATATATGGGCTATTCGGACAAAACAAAGCAACAAAGACAAAACGTCACCGGCAGTCGCGTCGTATACAATATGTGTCAGTGTGTGTGACCGGCCTTGTGGGTGCCAATTACCTATCACACTTTACCGTACCTACTCCATTTTTTACAATGAAACATTTTAACAAATTAAACTTATTTATTCTAAATAAGCAAGCATGTTTCTTTCCCTCATTTTGTCTCAGCTTGTGTGCATCGTGGGAAAAATAAGCGCTTACCATTAGAACGGTATCGTCCTGTAGATGAGCAGAATTGTATTATTATAATTTACAGCCCCCATGATAATGCCCAACCGGCTTTCAAAGTGTCAATTTTAATCTTAGAAGAAGGGTAATTAGTTAAATTATCGGACAGTTTCTTTATATAAAAGTATTAAAAAATAGGGAAAAAACGTATGTTTAAGTACCGGTAGGATAGGCTACTGAATTTTCTTCAAAATCAAATGAAACTTTTGTAAATCCTGAGTTTATAGCTACGCCCGTTGGAAATGGAATTTTTTTCGAGGTATTGCAAATTTTATGCTGATTCAAAAAATGATAGTTTTTACCATGGAAAAGCTCGGTAAGCCCCTGAAAATCTGAAAAACCGGAAATAACTTCTTTTATTTAGAAATAGGTCAAGTGGGTATTCAAATTAACCGGAATGTTTAGCTGACTACAAAATGTTACCACTATTGCAATGCGATTTCAAATAAACCGGGAAATGCCGAAAAAAATCTTGGAAAAGCCATTAGATTAAATAATTTATTTTTAAAGAATGCGTGGGGAAAAACCAACAAAACCCTTCATTTCGCTTATTATTTTGATGACATTTGGTATGTAAGTTTTTACCTACATTCACTAGGTAGAATTGAACCAATATCTCATTTTAACTTATGTTTGCATACTGCACCCATATAGCGGCAAACCTTCAAATTCACCCTTATGTAATTTTTTATGAAAAAAAAACAAAACAGAATTTCATACAATGTAGTATTTATCTGCACTGCGAAGGGACTGCCTATTTAAGTTTTGCTGTCAACGCCCCTATAGCATCAAACCTACATTGTCTTACAGAATTCCGTCGGAAATTCGCTGAGTACGCAGGTCTGTTGCGACAGACGTATTTTTCGTTGGCGGTGGACTGAAGCACTCCTTTACTTGTTTGTCTGTGCGTTTGAACTTGGCCATTGCATTCCGCCAATCCGCCATTGCTTCTTTGTTTGACTTTGGCTTCCGGCTTACCGGCTTCCCTCCTTCTTCTAGTGAAGTTTGTGAAGGTGAACTTCTTGGTCAGCGAAGGGACGTGGGATTAATTATTAATTACAGTGGCAAAGGTGTCGATGTTCTTTTCTATGTCGTTTATTTCCGAAGCCGAATGTGAATTGTAGTGTTTGATGAAATATCTAGTCCTAAGATGTTGTGCAGAGGATGTCAACGAACTTTTTTCTCTCGTTCGGAATACATCGTCCATGTATCCAGTTGCTTGAAGAACATCTTTCATATCAAGGTAAGCATAGACCCTAGTTATTTTTCAACTTTATTATCTAATCGACTTAATTGTTCATTTTTAATTTCACATGTATCTGTTTAGGCTTAGACTTGAGCTTAGGCCTAGGCCTATATCCCCCAACAGCACAGGGAGCTTGTTCCAAACTTGTTCCAAGTCCAACAAGCCAAGCTACCAAGCTTGGTTTAAGCTTGGGAAGCCAAGTCTATAGGCTTAGTTTGGAGTTGTTTAAAGATTGAAGTTGGCAGTTCGTGAGCTTGTTCCAAGCTCCCACTCCCAAGCTCATTCCAAGTTTAAACACCAAACTCAAATAACCAAACCCACTCTAAGCTTGTCCTGAAATCATTTTTAACTTGTTTTAAGCTCCCATCAGACTTGGTTTTAACTTTGGCGAGTGAACTTGGTTTAAGCTCACATAAGGCTTGGTTTTTATATATGTGAGGGAGCTAGTTTTAGGTTTATTTTTGCTCATTTTATAGTTGATCCAAACTTGAGTAAATAATCTATATAGTTTGTCAAAAACCTGATGGGATGCCTATTTGTAAAAAAATAAAGGAAATGTATTATTAGACATGTATTTCATTTGTACTGTTTTAAAATTCTTCTCAAGATGAGTCTCAAAAGTTTATTCATATGAATAAATCCAATATTTCCAAATAATAATGAAAAAAGTTAATCAACTGGGCCCATGTTTGCCACCTTCACAAACCACTTCAAAATTTATTTTACATATCGATTTATAAATTATATTTGAAATATAAAATGATTTTAATGTGTGTGATGTCGCGCAGAACTGTAAAGTTAATATTTTGTGTATGATAAGGTATATCGTTGTATTAAAAAAATATAATTAACATTTCAACATAATATAGCCTATAGTTTGTCATCAAATCTTACAGCATTAGATTGTAGAGATGTTTTCAGAATTAATAACAGTAGCATAACCTTACTGATTGATCTGAAAAAATTATCCAAGCAAGTTGTTAGTTTTGAAAGCAAACAATACATTACTGGCTATTTACGACATTTTAGATTAATATTTACAGTTTAACTCTTCAGCAATATCTCTTCACGGAATTGTGAACTTAATTTGAATGGAAATGGCAAATATTGGTCAAGTTCATACGGATTTGTTTAGTTTATTTGGAAATATAGAGGGTTTCACATGGATGAACTTTTGAAACTTACCTTAACAAGAACTTAAAAACAATAATTCAAACTTATAAAGGCAAACGCGGAATGATTTGTAGGTCGAACAAAAATCTTGCACATCAACAAGCGTATTCTTCAAGATGGCTTGGCGGACGTCGTTAAAGTGGCGAGCCGTTGTGTAGGAGAGAAGACCGTTGGAGGCAGCGACCAAGGAATACTAAGGAATAGTATTCCTTGGTCGCTGGTTGGAGGGGTTTGAAAACAATGACCAGGGACAGAGCGCATGCGCAGACCAGAATAAATGTTGACGTCATCGCGCAGCTCATTTTAAACTCACTTTCGTGAGCTTGGTTTATGGCCCAAAAAAAACATGGCAAACCGGGTTTAAGATGAGCTTCAACGGAGCTTAGGTTTAATGTTGTAACACAAGTTCATTGCACCAAGTTTATTTTAAGTTTGGAGTGAACTCCAATAAATGAGCTTGCTATAATGAGATAGAAATCGTCTAAAACCAAGTTTAGTTTAAGCTTACGTGAGTAGTGGGGTTTGGTTACTTTCAAAACGGAAGTCGTGCCAATTGCCAGCCGCTGCCGGCCAGCTGCCATCGGCCAGCTGCCAAATCAGTCGGTGCCGCCATATGCCATGCCATATAGGTTCAGGTGGGGAGAGGCTAAATGAAATGAAGGGGTGGAGAAGGGGTGAGGAGATGGTGTTAAGTTTTGAAGTAGGAGTTAGTGTATAAAGGAGAGGGGATAATTGCTTCAAGGTCATATGGAGGGGGTTTTAAAAAAGACTGAACTCTAAGAGTTCAGTTTATCGGTGATCATCATACAGGTCAGTCGAAACCGACAAGGGATTGAAGAATAGCTTCTACATCATTTATTGTTGTAGAAGATACATCTGGAACTTGTACAGGGTTCTGAGGAGTTGTTGAAGTTGAATTTCTAGAAGGATTTTCCCTTGGATGAGTTGTTGATGATATTTCATGAACTTGAACATTTTCTTGGTTGGTTTCCATTATTATTGTAGTGTGAATTAGAGTGGAGATGTTGTTAGCTGAAGAGCATAGAAGATAATGAAGTAGGAATTATTGTCGGGGCCCTTATATAGGGAATGGTGGGGGTAAAATAAAAAAACTTGTTGAACACAGTCGATAGGTGTAACAAGTTCTAAGTTATTTAAGTGTAACATAGAATGTAAAATGTCGTAAATAACACTATCATCAACATTAACCTGAGAAGTTGTTGAACAGTATAATGGGTTAAAACTGTACTTCTTCCTAACTCTATTTAAATTAGTTTTACACTTTGAAATTGAAGGTTTAGAAGTACTTCGTAATATGTGTTGTGTTCGCAAAAGCTTTAATTTTAAACATTGTGCAGTCATTATAATCGATGTGTTAAGTTTAGAAGTTAAAAGAAGACTGAGATATAAAATGAAGTGTAAAAGAAATTGAAAGAGAAAGCCAGAGTAGTAATTTTATAGGTTAGAATTTACAAAGGCTATTTCATGGATAATTCTAACCTCAAACCTATTAAGTGAAGTAGTCATAACATAAAACTAACGAGAGATGATGACCGAGCGGATGCGAGGCAATGAATGTTTGTAGCGAGATAAACTACCCACCTTTATAGAGGCAATAACTCCAGCCAGATGGCGGCAGATGGCAAGCAAATGACTGGTTGACCGACTTTCACTTGAGTAGTAAGAGAAGTAGGGTTCTGTGTCTATCCCTACTCCTTGGGGTCAATGACCGACCGGAAAGGTCAATGACCCCCCCCCCCCCCCGAAAAAATGGAGCCCCCCCCCCCCCCCCCGAAAAAATGGAGCCCCCCCCCCCCTTCCCCTACTATTTCCCCCACTCCTTCCCCTACTCTTCCAGGTCAATGGCCGGTCACCACCGGTTGTTGACTTTATGTGGTGAAACCAGACTAAATATGGCAGCTGCCATGGATAATTGTAACCTCAAACCTGCTGCGCATGCAACGAGTTCTCCGGATGGGAATAGTGACTATGCTATTGCGCATGCGCCTAGTCCTGTATTACTCACTTTAGCGCTACTGCACATGGATAATTCTAACCTCAAACCTTGGTTTTGCGTTGCTGTGCATATGCTGCTCCCCACTCCTTCGCCTTCCTTTTACACTGCTGCGAATTGGACTGGATTGAACACTGTACTGGAGTGAAACAACTTCCCCCACTCCTTGAAAACCCGAGGAGCGATAGGAGCTATATCTTTGCTTCAGTCGCCAACAAACTTTCATAGCGAAAGGTTGTTGGCAACTCAGCAAGAGGTTTCAAATATATAGTAGGCCTATATATATTTGAACTTCTTCTACTATGTTGCGTTTTTTAATGCAATGTGGTATGTGTGTGTGTGTTTAGTTTTAAGGTGTATTTAATTTAAGAAATAATTTGCGCATTGCGATGTTAGTTATAAGTTGGGTTTAGCATTAAGGTGTATTAATTTTTAAGAATAATGATGGTATTTGGTTGTGTTGAATTATTTGGTTTTTAATAATGATGTGTTGGTACTAATAATTTATGTTTGTTTTGTGCATTTGTTTTGCCTTACAGCTAGATGTTAGGGGGTAGATTAACTGTAAATTCAGAAGTTCAGTTGAACTTCATTTAAAATGGGTGGGACATCCGCAAGTCGGACTTTTTTTTTGCATTTTGTTTAGGAATATGATGGGTGGGATTAGTTTGGGTGGGGTTAGAGTTGCGTTTCTGCATTAGGTGTTCCAGTTTCCCTTGGAATTCATGGTTACGGTAGACCCGGACCGGACCGTTACGGTAGACCCGGACGGTCCAAACAAAATTGCGTCGATGTCCCTTGCAGAACGTAACTAGTGGGTTGGGAGTGGGAACCGTTAGGCAAACAGGGTGGTGGGAACAGTATTACTGTTCCCATCACCTTGGATCATTATAAATCTTGAATGACCTTGACCCACTTTTGGAAGGGTCAATGACCCCCCCCCCCCCCCCCGAAAAAATGGAGCCCCCCCCCCCCCCGAAAAAATGGAGCCCCCCCCCCCCCGAAAAAATGGAGCCCCCCCCCCCCTTTCCCCCACCACTCCTTCCCCCACCAGTCCTTCCCCCACCTCCCGGGCCAATGACCGGTCATGGCCGGCTGCTAACCCCTCTCATTTGCATACCGTTATAAAAGACGCGTTGGCCGGGGCTAGTGTTTCATTCCGATTCCAGACGTTAGGCTGTGAACTTGGAGTTATAACGATGTCTTCTGTGCCTACTACTACTTCTACTACTTCTACCACTTCAACTTTTACTTCGACTTCGACTTCGACTTCGATTTCTACGGCTGTTACTGCATCAAACAAAACTCTTCGCTTGAAAAACTGTCCGGATTGGTATAAGAAGAAGCTTTCATCTGAACCTTCAACTTCTGGAGCTATTCTTCTGCCAACCAACTCTTCTAGACTTCGCAGTATTTTTTCACCACCTTCACCTTCGCCTTCAAACGACTCCGCACCACCATCAACTATGATGCCGCCACCGCAGAAGCCAGTTCCCCGTCTTAATACCCCTTCCATTGAAACTATTGTTCATCACCTTAGTACACCCATTATCCCACTATCACCATTGCCTCCTACCCCACCACTTGCTACAGTTGAAGACCATACCTATCACAAAAGTAATTCCTCTAAACCAGTTCCTAAACCTGCCCCTAAACCTGCCCCTAAACCTGCTCCTTCAGAGCAATTTCGATCATTACAAGAAGAGCGTCGTAGGGCATTTAGCCGTCCCACTACTTGCCCTGAAATGCTTATTAAGGGAATTAAGAAAGGATCAGCTTGTGGGAGGAAATGTGTTAAAAATGAAAGTTTTTGCCGTGTACATATCGTGAAACATATTTCTGAACCACAACTGACAGAAACCCCCACCGTTGAAGACAATCCTAAAATAATATCCGTCAGAGGAGAGAGGCTTAAGAAAGGTTTGAAATATTTTTTTCTAAGTGTTGTTGACCACCAACACATTTTGGCAAAATGTAACGGCTTAAAATATAAAATTAGAGTTTGTGAGAATTTGTGTAAAGAGAAGAGATTTAACACTTTAGATTCTCAAGACTTTCTCCTCAGGGATAAAAAGGATTGTATTACAAGGTGGGGGCGTAAACAGTAAATTCACTTAGTTTTTTCCAAATTGTTGCTAAAAAAAATAATGGGGGAGAAACACAACGCGTTATAGCGTTGTGTTTCTCCCCCATTATTTTTTAACACTCTAAGTCTCGTGACCTACTTTCATGTGAGTAGTGAGTAAAGGATGGTTCTGTGTTTGTCTGCATTCCTTCGGGTCAATGACCGGACCTGAAAGGTCAATGACCCCCCCCCCCCCCCGAAAAAATGGAGCCCCCCCCCCCCGAAAAAATGGAGCCCCCCCCCCCCCCGAAAAAATGGAGCCCCCCCCCCCCTTTCCCCCACCACTCCTTCCCCCACCATTCTTTCCCCTACCACTCCTCTGGGTGAATGGCCGGTCATGACCGGTTGTCTACCTACATCTAACCGTTATACTAGCTACTCCAGAGTCTTCATTCCAATCCGTGAGACCACTGCTGCAACATGCCTACTCTATTAGAATTATGTTTGCGACAGATAGTTTCAAATATAGTGTTGGCGGAACTTGCATTTGAAGATGGAAACCTTCCACTAACACTACGTCAAAAAGTGTATTCTTTTTATAGGGAAAATTTTGGACTTTTTCATTATCTTCAGTATAAATTTATGGATGGAACAAATATGTGTCCAGAATGTGGTTCGGCTGCAATAGGAAATGGATTATTGGATTTTACAATAGATGGTGGAATTTATGAATACAAATGTTACTTGTCATACAAGTTTATCATCCCAGAAGAAGAAAAATGTGATATTTGTGCAATTAATTTGTACAAGTTTACACAAGCTGATCCTGCTGAAATCCATTTGGAAAACAACATTGAAGTCCCTTATTTTTTTTATGCCTTAAGCTCCATAGCAGTCCACCAAACCCAGCCAAACGGCCCTTTTCAGGGCCACCTAAGACTTAAATTTAGGGATGTAAGCTATTTAGCTTACATGCGACTTAGCAGAAATAAGTTCTGGTACATGGTTAGTTTGATCCGTGTAGTAGTAAGCAAAGGAGGGTTCTGTGTCCATCCCCACTCCTTAGGGTCAATGACCGGACCTGAAAGGTCAATGACCCCCCCCCCCCCCGAAAAAATGGAGCCCCCCCCCCCCCCCGAAAAAATGGAGCCCCCCCCCCCCCCTCTCCCCCACTCCTTCCCCCACTCCTTCCCCCACCTCCCGGGCCAATGACCGGTCATGGCCGGCTGCTAACCCCTCTCATTTGCATACCGTTATAAAAGACGCGCCGGCTATGGCTAGTGTTTCATTCTGGTTTCTTCCACCACTCTCGTTGCTTCGCCGCTCTTGTTGCTTTGTTCCTGCCAGTTTTAATATCTTTATTTTTAAAATGCTTCCTTACTTTAATGAAAATTTTAATCCTTCAGAAAATGCAGATGTTTTTCAACCACCTGAAGATGGTTTCCAACATCATGAAGAAAATGCTTTCCAAGAACATGAAGAAGATGTGATAGAAGACATGGATAATAGCAGTGAAGATGAAAGTGAAGATGACAGTGAAGATGAAATTGAAATTAATGAACAATTCAAAGTATATTTTATAGAAACACAATTCCCTTTTGATGTAGTTGAAAGATTTATTTTTGAAGCACATAGATGGCTAAATTTAGGATTCAACATTATAATTGGTTCACCTATTGTCTACAATAACAGTAACTTCTTCCTTGTAACTCCAAATGATCGAGAACAAATTCTTACTTGGCAGGACGATGTGATGAGATCATACGAACTGAACATTGGTGTTGGGTACTTTGTTGCAAGAGTGGCTTAATAACCACATTACCCTTCCCCCACCTCCACCCTATCCCTTCCCAATCCTTATTCCTTCCCCCTCCCCATATTTAAAATTTATAAAAGTGGGGCTATGAACCTTCAGGTTTCTAGTCTGTACTCGCACTTTGTGCCGTGAAGTACATCTCTTGTATTTTTTTCTCCACCTTTTAAAATATTATTTATTTGAAAAAATGCCTCCTAATGTGAATTACCATTTTAATTCTTCTGAAATTTCCGATGTTTTTGTACAACCTGAAGACATTTTAAATAATGATAGTGAGAGTGAGAGTGAAGAAGATGATGATTATAGTGTTGAACTTAGTGAAGAACGTAAAGTTATAGCAATTGATCCACAATTTCCATTTGATACAATAGAAAACTTTTTGGTTGAAGCTAATAAATGGTTAAATTTAGGATGTTATATACGAATTGACTCTTTTATATTGTATGGTGATAGTCATTCTTTCCTTGTCACACCAAATGACAGAGACCGCATGTTGCAGTGGGCACAATCTATGATGGAGTGCTATGAACAAGGTGTGGACACTGGTGGCTATTTTCTTGCACAAGTAGTGTAATAACAAAATTACTTTTCCCCCCACCCTATACCCTATCCCTTCCCAATCCTTATTCCTTCCCCCTCCCCATTTTTAAAATTGATGAAAAGGCAGGCTATGAACGTCCAAATTTCTAGTCTGTACCCACACCTTGTAGCATCAAGATGCTTACCAGACTTGATGGTTTTATAGCCAATGATATTAATATATGGAGTTTAATAACAAACTTACGGATAAAAATTGAAGAAAAAATTATGGGAAACAATGAGCTAGGAGTTATTGTTTTTGTTTCATTAGTAGAACATTTTGAAATTTTGTATAGTATAAAAGTAACAATTAACAATATTAATGAACTATTTCCTTGGACAATATTTATTCGCAATAAAATTGAAGAGCAGAAAATTATAGTAGATGTGACAGCAATGAAATATAACCTAGATAGAGAAGAATAGATACTAACCCCCTTCCTATTCCTTTGTTTTGCAAAAATAGTGGGGGTAGGAGTATATATATATAAGACTAAGTAAGCGATACATAGTTTGTTATTTGAAGTAAAAGAAGTAGTAAAGAAACATGTTGTCTAGAGATACTCCATTTATTAATTATTCTCAAGTTAAAGATGTTTTTGAAAGCACAAATGAAATACAGGAAGAAAACATAGAGGAAACTTATGACGAAACTGATAATGATTCTATGATGGAAGAGGAAGAAATGGTACAGATTGAACAAGAACTATTTGAAGAAATGATAAATGATAGTGATGAAGATATAATTAAGGAAGCTATTGAAATATTTATATTGGATTCATCATTGGAATCACCCATATCACCTTTACTGTCTTCTGAATCTGAATCTGAATTGGACTAAGGTACCCCCACTATTTTGAAGAAGTAGTGGAGGGAAAATATCCCCACCACAAGTTAAAAGTTGGTGGGGGAATGTTTATAAATGTGTTAAATATTTGTGCAGGAGATCAGTCTTAAAGAGACTAGTGACCGAAGATGTTTCGTAAAATACCTTTTGATCCTTCATACTACAATCTGTTTGATATACATCGTTTTCCAGACATTGAGGAGAAATTGTACAAGAAATTTTGTTCTCTATTAGATAAACCACAAAAACTACCACCTAATACTTTTACCTACAAGCTAAGTATCATGGACAAGGACGATGTAAGCAAAATACCATTGGTTCAAGTCAAATTTTTGGAAGAAAAAATTCTTGTTTGTGTCAGGGAAGTATTTCACAATGATTATTCAAAAAAATTGGCTTTCAACTTTATTCAAGAACATGCGGGATCTGAAAGAGAACAGTATCCCGAACCATATTACAAATATCTTTTTGAGAATGGAGCGAGTGTAACTGTAGAAATAACCATTACATTAGTATAACTCTCCCCACCACTGATGTCTCCCCACCATTGGCATCTCCCCACTACTGACTTAAATTTGGTGGGGGAATGTGGATAAATGTGTTGACTATCTGTGTAGAAGCTTACTCTTCGAGAAATTGTTGATCAAAATGTTTCATCATGTACCTTGTGATCCGACTTCTTCCTTCAGGGAAAAACAAAGATTAAAACGACTAGAAAAAGAAAGACAAGACCGAGAAGATATGAAGATGGAATTTAATAGACTACAATTTCAAATACCAGGAATTGAACTTGGAGCACCAAGATTGAAAACTCTCCACTGGGCTGGAAGTTATATCAAATTTTTGAAAGTACAAGTTGAAGCAAGAGATCTAAAATTGAAAACATTAGAAATGGAAAATCGAGAATTGAAGAAATTAATATCACACATGTCTGGTAATACAACTGTTCAAGAAGGTGAAGAAGAAGGAAAAGAAATTTTAGGAATCTAAATTATCAGCACCCCTTTTAGAGAATAGGGAATAGATCACTTTGTGGTAATGTAATAACATGCCGCTTAGTGATCTATTCCCAGTTCTCGCTTAATATCCGATGACCTTGACCTACATAAAAGTGGTGGGGGTAAGAGCATATAAAGAGATAGTTATGGATATAACTTTCAGTACAAGTCTAACACTATGGACAGCTTGTTAGTTTTGTGTTTACAACAAATTATCAATAATGGGTTTCTTTACCGTTATATAATAACATCAAATAAATGTGAAATACCTCAACCAATTCGTGAAATGGTCATGAAATTTAAGAAGGACAATAGTGGATTTGGTATTTATCTTGCTTTTATTTTTGAAGATGGAACAAAAATGTGTCATGATTGTGGAAAAGCATCTGTTTTAGACTTTGAACAATTTGAAGATGATGGAGGTAAATTAGTTCACCTTGTAAAAGGCCAAGTGATGAAATTTGAAACAGTCAAGAAAAAATGTAACATTTGTGCACAAAACTTGTTTGAATTTATTAAGTATAGTGCATTAAAATCATGATATCCCTTCTACATATGAAGAAGGTGGGGAAGAAAAAGAGTGGGGATTATAAAGTGGTGGGAGAACTTGTATAAATGTAGGCTGTTTGAAGAGACTTTTAATATTGTTGCAGCATTTGTTGAAACAACATGCAGTTCGAAATTTGCCATTTTAAAATTAAATATGAAGATTGGAGCTCTGTTGCAGGATTTGTCAAGTCTAAAGAAGAAAATCAAAAGTTGCTAAATGTACATTGCTATATTCACAATGAAGAAAGTCATGACAAAATAATGGCATATTTAAACACACCGAATGTAACATCAGAAAGCTCTGCATTTATAAAATATTTAAAAGAAGAAGATTTGGATGTGACCCTAGAAGTTTGGTATCTAATTTAAATTATTGTGGTGGGGGGAAATGTAGAAGTTATTGGTGGGGGAAATGAGATAAAACCAGCAAAATTGTAGAACAGAATTCACTCTATACAACGATGGAGCATCCTTCCACAACACCTGTATTGGCATCTGTGGATTGGCATCAAAATTATCAACTAAATACTTCAAGTTCAAATTGTTATGAAAATCATCAGCCTAGCACTTCAAATTCAAATTGGTATGAAAATCAGCTGCCTAGTACTTCAAGTTCAATTTGGTATGAAAATCAGCAACCGGCCACTTCAAGTATAAATTGTTATGGAAATCAGCAAACTATTACTTCAACACAAAATTTCTATGAAAATCAACAGCCGACAACATCAACTAATTTTTGTACATCAGTATTTAAAGTATCAAAACCCCATTTGGAGTGTAATAAGTTAATATCAGCTCAATCAGGAAGAATCAGGAAAAACACATACATGAGAGAAAGGTGCAAGAGAGAAAGGATAGAATTTACAAAATTACAGTTAACAGTTCCCTCTATTAAAGTGGGATGTACTAGAATACAAACTTTGCAAGCAACCAATGCATATTTGTTGGAATTGTTAGAAAAAATTGAAAAGTTGGAGAAGAAGAATGAACATTGTAAGAAGTAAACACTCATTCCCCCCAAGAAAAACAAAAAAAAAATAATAAAATAGTAAAATGAAAAAAAAAGTAGATGTAGAATAGAGAGCGAGGAATAGATCACTTTGTGGTAATGGACTAACATGCCACTTAGTGCTCTATTCCTCGTTCTCGCGTTATATTAGATGACCTTGACCTACATTAGTAGGGTGGGGGAAATTGAAAATGGTGGGGGAAAGTGTATAAAGGAGAAGCCTACTGTAGAGGAATCACTCTGAAAGTAAACTTGTCAGAAGTATGGACTTGACCACAAGCAAAGGAGAAGATAGAAAACAAAGATTTCGAGAAATGGCTAAAGTAAGAGAGTCAAGAATAAGGTTGAGATTTTACAAACTACAGAGATTGATTCCTGGTGTTAAGTTAGGAGAAATAAGATCAAGAACGGTAGACATGGCGGCTGATTACATCAGTTACTTACAATCGGAATTAATGATAAAGGAAGCAAGAATAGAAGAGCTGGAGCACAAGATAAAACAACACATTGAAACATCGTACAATGAACCTATAAATTGTGTAATAAAAGAAGAAGATGTAAAAGACTTAAATTAAACAAAAAAATGAATTTGGACTTTGGTTATTGATTGGACACTTCTTAGAGAATGGGGAATAGATCACTTTGTAGTAATGAATCATCATGCTGCTTAGTGATCTATTCCCAGTTCTCGCTTAATCAAAAATGACCTTGACATACTTAGCAAAATATCATATAAGCCGAATCAAAAACAGTTATTCCTCATTTACTGGAAATGGCTCCTGTAGACAACACCGATTATCCAAGGAAATCTATGATTGAAATATTGTATAAAATTCAATTAGAGGATTTAAATATGGAAGAAGATGAAAATAATAGCGAAACTTCAGAAGTAGAAACTATAAATGATATGGATGTGGATGTAACAACATCAGAAGAAGAAAATGGCAATGATGTGGAGAATGAAAATTTGGATATGGATGTAGTAATATCAGAGTCTTCGTCATCATTTGAATATGAAGAAATACATATTGAAACTCCAATTCATATAGAGAATATTAATGAAGAATTTGTTAGTAGAAGATTAATATTTTGTCCAAGACGTTTGTTTTCTTCTGAAAGTGAAGAAGAAGAAGATGAAATAGTAGTGGGGGAACTATTATAAAAGAAGGAAAGGGAGAGCTCATTTCATTTATTGGCGAAATTTTGAAGAGTGAACACTACCAAACATGTATCATTGCGATAAATGTTTGGAATCGTTTAATGATGATATTCTGTTAGAAATACATAAGGAACTAATTCACAACAACATAGAAGAACAAGAAGAACAAGAAGAACAAAATGAAATAACAGCAAGACCTACAACAACTTTACCAAATTTACAAGTATCAGCTTTACCCGGAAAGGTAGTAATGCATCATAAGATTCAAAATGAAGATTTAAACTTAGAAGAATTTATTAGAGAAGCAAAACCAATCATCAGTAGAACTTTAAAAGAAGAATTAAAAAGATTGAATTTTCTCAAATTTGGATTACTACTAGAAGCTATGTTTATAAATGTACAAGAAGAATTATCACCAAGAGGATTTATAACTAAAAATCAAACTATCATAGGAAGTTCAGACATTGATTCAATAGTTGAAAAATGTATAGAAGAAATATTAACTAAAATTCAGGAACATGAAGGACGAGGATCAGGGTGGAGTCTTATAAGTATTGAAGGATTAAATATAAGAGTTCATAAACATGGATATGGACTAATGGGATCTAGTTATATTCGTTTACCAAAAATAATTGAAGATACAAGATCATGTGTTAATGTGAAAAATCAAGATAACGAATGTTTTAGATATGCGATGACATGTAAATTTGTACCAAATCATTGTAATGAACCAAACCAGCACTATGAAAATCAAAGATATAGATATAACTTTCAAGGAATTAGTTATCCTGTATCACTAAAAGATATATCAAAATTTGAGAAGAAAAATCCAGGCACATCTATTAATGTTTTTGGATTAGATAGTTCAAATAAAGTTTATCCTTTACGTATTGCTAAAGAAGAACTAGCAGATCATACAGATTTACTACTACTAACACAAGGAGATGTATCTCATTATGTGTATATAAAGAAATTTGACTCTCTTGTTAATAAACAACTTTCAAAAAATCGAAACAAAAAGCTGATCTGCAAAAGATGTTTTAATTTCCAACGAGAAGGAAGACAAGGAATGGAATGGTTACAAGAGCACAAAAGATTATGTAACAATAATTATGAAGCAAAAATTATTTTACCTTCAGAAAGCAGAGCATTTATTACATTTCAAAAAGTTCATCATCAATATCGTATCCCTATAGTTGTATATGCTGATTTTGAATCAACACTAATTCCTATAGAAGATGAAAATTGTGAAGCTAGAAAAAGTGTCAAATATCAAATGCATAAACCAAATAGTTTTTGTTTAATGGTTAAATCAACATTATCAGAAGAACATTTAAACCAATATGGATTAACTTCAGAACCTCTAGTATATCGTGGTGAAAATGTGGAAACAATATTTCTTGACCATTTATATTTAATAGCTGAAAATGTACAAAGATTATATACAAATATTATACCAATGAAACCGATGGAGGAAGAAGAGGAAATTCAACATGAAAATGCAACTCATTGTTTCTTATGTAAAAATGAATTTACCATTGACAATTATAAAGTTAAAGATCATGACCACCTTACAGGTTATTACAGGGGTGCTGCTTGTAATAAATGTAATTTGAGCTATCGTTTACCACTATTTATTCCTGTGGTTCTCCATAACCTCAGTGGGTATGATGCTCATTTTATAATACCTGAATTAGGAAGAGACGATGGTTCGATAGATGTATTGGCTGAAACTTCAGAAAAATTTATAAGTTTTTCTAAAACAGTTGGAAATGTCAAATTAAGATTTTTAGACTCCTACCGATTTATGCCGTCGAGTTTGTCTAAACTTTCTGAAAATTTAAGGAAACAAGATTTTATTGAAACAAAAAACATTGTAAGTAACGACAAACTGGATCTCGTACTTCGGAAAGGTGTTTTCCCATATGATTATATAGACAGTTTAGAAAAGTTTAATGAAACATCACTTCCGCCAAAAGAAGAATTTAAAAGTAAACTATACGACATGGACATATCTCAAGAGGATTATGATCATGCATGTAAAGTATGGAATGAATTAGGATTTACAACATTGGGAGAATATTCAGATTTTTATGTTAAATTAGATGTAACTTTATTATGTGATATAATGGAAGAATTTAGAAATACATGTTTTGCAGCATATGGATTGGACCCTCTTCATTCATACACTTCACCTGGACTAGCATGGCAAGCCATGTTGAAAGAAACAAATTGTAAATTACAACTTCTTACTGATATAGATATGGTTTTAATGTTAGAATCAGGAGTTCGAGGGGGATTGACACAAAGTGTAACCAGACATGTTAAGGCTAATAATAAGTATCTGCCCGATTATGATGCATCAAAACCAACAACATTTCTAGGTTATTTCGATGCAAATAACTTATATGGATTGGCAATGTCAAATCCCCTTCCATATGATAATTTTAAATGGATAGATCCAGAATCAATTGGAAACATAATGGATATACCAAAGCATGGTGAAACTGGTTACATTTTTGATGTCGATTTTGAATATCCTGAACATCTTCATGATCATCATTACGATTTACCACTTCTTCCAAAGACTGAAATTTCCCCTACTGGAAGATGGCCAAAATTATTAATGACTTTAAACAATAAGTCTAGGTATGTTGGACATTATTGGATGATACAACAGGCTTTAGACTTGGGATTAAAAATTACAAAAATTAATCGAATACTACAATTCTCTCAATCTTGTTGGCTGAAACCGTACATCGACAACAACACAAGAAGAAGAGCTGCTGCTACATCAAGTTTTCAAAAAGATTTTTTCAAACTGATGAACAATGCAATATTTGGCAAAACTTTAGAAAACAAAAGGAAACATAAGAATATCAAATTAGTAACTGATCCAGTAAAATTACAGAAACTAGTGCAACAACCAAACTTTGGTTCATCGGTAATTATAAATGAAAATCTTGTCGTCATTTCTATGAACAAAAAATCAGTTGTATTGGATCGTCCTTTATATCTTGGAATGTCAATATTGGATATTTCTAAAACACACATGTACGAGTTTCATTATAAGAAGATGGTTAATTATTATGGAAGAGATAACATTGGTATTGTATATATGGATACGGATGCACTTATTTACTGGATTAAAACAAATGACATGTATGAGGATTTACGGACCTTTGTATATAAAGATGATTTTGATTTTTCCGATTATCCTAAGGACCATCCAAATTACGACTATGACAAAAACAAAAAAGTATTGGGAAAATTTAAAGATGAAACAAATGGTGTGCCGATGATGGAAATTGTAGCATTAATGTCTAAACTCTATTCATTTCAACTGTACATAAATGAAAGGAATGAATATCAAGTCACAAAAAAAGCTAAAGGAATAAAGACATCTTTCCTAAAGAAGAACGTACAGTTTCAACATTATAAAAGATGTTTGTTTGAAAATGTTGAAACAACTGCAACATTTAACACTATTAGAAGTTATAACCACCAACTTTTTAGTGTCAAACAAACAAAGTGGGCATTAAGCTACAAAGATGACAAGCGACATATTTTAGAAGATAAAATTAATACTCTACCATTTGGCCACTATTCCTTAAACCCTATCGACCAGTAAACCTATTCTTCGTCCTTTACCTTCTTCCTTTTTCCTTTCCGTAAAAAAGAGGGGACATGGCAAGCTCAATGCCATGTTCCCTCTTTTTTACACTAATATTAAATGACCTTGACCTATATTTCAACTATATATAAGAGAATAAACCATTGTATGGATCAGTATTTCTACAAACAGTGTGCAAGCAACACTTTAAGATGGAAAGTGTAAAGGATAAGATTGTAAATGAACTACATAAACCAGCAAGAAGAAGATTTCCAAGAAGAAGTACAATCATTAAAGGAATGAATGATCTTTACCAAGCTGATCTTATTGAAATGATACCACACAGTAAATTAAACAAAGGATTTAAATATATTTTAACAATTATAGACTGTTTTACTAAAATAGCTGATGCTTTACCCTTGAAGGACAAGACTGGTAAAAGTGTTACCAAAGCTATGGAGACAACAATACAAAGAAATAAATTTAAAATTAAACATTTACAAACGGATGATGGAAAAGAATATTTTAATAAAGATTTTGGAGCTTTGATGAAAAAATATAAAATAAATCATTATTCTACAAATTCTGAAGTTAAAGCTTCAATAATTGAAAGATTTAATAGAACATTAAAAGGAGCTATGTATAAACAATTTTCAAAACGAGGATCATATGTGTGGTATGACATATTACCACAACTTATAAAAGAGTATAACAACAAATATCATCGCACCATTGGAATGAAACCTATCCAAGTAAACAGTGCTAATGCTAAAATTGTATTACAACGCATCAAAAATAATACAACACCAAAAATAGAAAAGTTACAACCAAAAAAGTTTAAGGTTAATGATAAAGTTCGTATAAGTAAATACAAAGGTGTATTTAGTAAAAGATATCTGCCAAATTGGACTAATGAAGTATTTACAATTTATAAAGTGCAACCAACTATACCTGAAACTTACATTTTAAAGGATAATAAGGGTGAATTACTTCAAGGTGGATTCTATGGACATGAGTTGTTAAAATCAACAGTTGGTGATGTATATCTTGTTGAAAAGGTTTTACAAAGGAAAAAGGATATGGTTAAAGTTAGGTGGTTAGGATTTGATAAAAGTGAAGACTCTTGGATTCCTTCAAAAGACTTGGTATAGTTATTAAATAGCTCATTATGTGTTTAACCTTTAAACAAGATGGAGATTGTACAACAAAAAGATCGATTTAATATTAATAATATTGATGAATTGACAGTTGACAATAATAAGTTAAATCATGGTAAACATGGTGAATTACTACCAAATACTATAAGATGTTTAATAACTGGTCCTTCAAATTGTGGAAAAACTAATGTTGTCTTTAACCTTATAACTAATCCTAAAGGTTTACGCTTTAACAATATATATATTTTTTCAAAATCATTGCAACAACCAAAATATCAATTATTAGATAAAATACTTGCAAGTGTACCTGAAGTGAATTTCTACAAGTTTAATGCTAGTGAAACAATAATGCAACCAGGTGAAGCAAAACCATTTTCCATTTTTATATTTGACGATGTTTCTTGTGAAAATCATGATACTATAAGAAATTATTTTGCTATGGGAAGACATAATAATATTGATAGCATTTATATTGGTCAAACATACAGTAAAATTCCAAAACAACTTATAAGAGACAATGCAAATATGTTGATCATCTTTAAGCAAGATGAGACAAATTTAAAGCATATATATAATGATCATGTTAATGCGGATATGCCATTTGATAAATTTAAAGAAATGTGTGGTAAAGCATGGAATGAAAAATATGGATTTCTCGTTATTATGAAAGAAGAAGATATTAAAAATGGTAGATATCGTATAGGATTGGATAAATTTGTATTAATACGTTGAACTACCTATGCTACATCTAGTAACACTTTGAACTTCACAGTGTAAACATGGTGAATCAAGAAAAACTATTAAAAGAAATAAAATCACTCAGTGATTCTATTAGGATAAAGAATCGTGCATTAAGGATGGGTTTAAGTGAAAGAGAAGAATTTTTAGAGAATACATTTAAACCTATCACAGAACCTTTAAAACAGATATCAGAAACTATTGGTAAACCTCGTTATGAAGGAGATGTTTTACTACCAGTTTCTAAACAAGAAGTACAAGCATTAAAAAAAGAAGATGATGATGATGATTCATATACAAGTGCTAGTGAACAAGAAGAAACAAAAAATGAAGAAGAATCAATTGTTGAAAAGGAAGACCAGCCAATACCTGAAGCAGAACAATCTATTCCAAATTTAACTCAATTGAGTAGTGATATATTACAACATGGACCTCTTGGACGAAAATATATAATGAAAATGCTACATGACATGAAATCAAATCCAAATTTAAGTAAATCACATGTATATGGAGCAAGAATTGATGGAAATGAATTGAAAATTGGTAACTCTAAGCTTGAAGTAACTCAAGACGATTATATCATTATTGGTGACCATAGATATAAAGGAACAAAAGGATTATATGAATTAATTTTTAAAAATATACCAATAAAATATTCAGCAAAAGATTTAAATACTTTTAAAGAAATTTTACAAAATACTAACGCTCATAAAAGAAACTACTCAAAGGATGGAATGATTAATCGTTCACGTGCAACAAAATATAGTATTGTTATAAAAAAATTGTTTCCTCCACGAAAATTACCAACATTACGTACCACACCAGCTGTGAGACAACCTTTAAAAAGAAAATCTTTATCACTTATGGATTTATCACTTCTTGAACAACATGGTAAAAAGAGTAAAGGAGATACTTCAACATCTGGTAAAGGATTAATGAAAAATCTATACAATACAAATGTTATCTATTACAACGACATCAATAAATTAGTTGACAGAATGAGACTATTGCATGAAGCTATGGAAGCCGGTCATACTGGTTTAAATAATGAATGGGTGGCTCTAGTTGATGAACTTAAAAATCGTGGTATAATTGTATAATTGTCCGCAAATATAAAGAAGTTACAAGTATAAGATGTATCAGTTCTAACATGAGCGTCGACAAGTTCGGACGCTACTCCGCATTAGGAGTGCAAGTTGGAGAAGACAGAAAAAGAAGCGGATTACCGCAAACACCTGAAGGTGATTATAACATAAGTAATAAACGTTTAAAATTAGTTAAAGATCCAGAAGAAGATACTGATGGAGCAAATTTAAAGACAGTAAAAGAAGCTACTTCAACATCATTGAAATTACATAAGAATACTTATGATGTTGAATCACATAGATTAATTAATGTTGGTAAACCAACTGAAGGTTCTGATGCAATTACTAAAGAGTACTTATCATCTGAACTTTCAAATACTTTAAAATTGCAATGGGGTAACAACTTAAAAGATGGACAAACATATGATGCTGGAAATTATAGAATAACCAACGTGGGAAATCCCAAAAATGATAAAGATTCAGTTAATAAAGAATATTTACATTCTATAATACCGGAAAAAACTGAACATGGATATTCTTTTTATAAATTTATTATAAATGACATTGGATACCCAAAGGAAGACGGTGATGCTGTAAACCTAAAATACATCAAGGACAACTGTATTTTACAAGATGTTAATGAAATCGATTGTCATGGTAAAACATTGACAAATGTAAAGTTTGGTTCTCAACCAAAAGATGCTGTTACTATAGAACAATTATCTAAAGAATTAAAAAAGGAAACATCCAATTTTGTAAAACATGAAGATGCCGTATTAAAGCGGGGAGATAAATTTATACATGGAAATGAAAAGTTTGATTTAATGCAAGGAAATAATGATGAATGGAATGCAGGACGTAAAACAATAACAAATGGAAGATTTGGTATAAAAGATACAGATGTACCTCTAATGGTGCAAACATTAATTGCTACTGGTGGTACATTAGGTACATACAATGGTCGTAATAGAAGAATAAAAGATATTTATCCTGGTTACGAAGCAAATGATTGTGTTACAATGAAACAAACAATAACTTGGGATAAACACTTTGGGACCAAATATGATGCAAAGATGAAGAAAATAATTAATATTTTACCAGGCGAAGATTCAAATGATGCTGCTACTATTGGACAAGTCATAAAAACATCAAAAAGTGATTCAACAGCTTACACATGTAATGATAAACGTATTATGCAATTACATGATCCTCAACATCCAAAAGATGCTGTAAATTTAGATTGTTTAATAAGAATAGTGGGCAATTTACTTATTGATACCCATAATCATATAGCTAGTACAACGAGTCATGTGATAATTCAACCCGATGAACGGGAAGCTTGGATTAAAAATAGAATTATAAATCAATATATAATTAATTTGAATAACTAAGTGTTTAAATATAAAAAATTATACATAACTTATTCATTTATGTAATGTATCTTGTGGAGTAAACACACCAGTTTATATAAGACTACATAATGAAGGCCGTATCACTCAGTCATCATCAAGACAGCAACAAGAGAGGACGTGGTATAACTTCAACTGCGTTATCCCTGCTTAGACGGATACCTATTGGTGCTGTTGTAAATCGAGCAATAGACGCTTTACCATACGAATTACATATTCCTGGAGGTTATCAATATTGTGGACCTGGAACTAAGTTGGCAAAACGTTTAGCAAGAGGAGATCCTGGAATTAATAAATTAGATCAAGCTTGCAAACAACACGATATAGCATATTCAAAGTTTAAAGATTCAACAAATAGATCAATAGCAGATAAAATTCTAGCAGAAAAAGCTTGGCAAAGAGTAAAATCAAGTGACGCAAGTATTGCAGAAAAAGCAGCGGCTTGGGCGGTAACAACAGCCATGAAGACAAAAGCTAAGTTTGGTGGTGGAAGACGACGTCGCAGAGGAAGACCTGCAAAAAGAAGAGCTCCCAAAAAAGGTGGAAATATTAGAAAAAGACGTCGTAGAACTCGTAAAGCAAAAGTAAAAAAGGCTTCTGTTTGGTCAATGGTAAAAAACGGAGCAGGTTTATACCTAAGACCGTACCGTGTGTACTAAATAAAAAAAAATCAATTGATAATTCCAAATAAAGCCTTAACTAATCATCAGTTAAATGATTATGTAAAATGTTTGAAAATACCATTCTTTCGAGGAGTTTTTATGAAAGATGCATTACCAACTAAAATATGGAAAAATGAAACTGGAATAGTAAATTTGGATTCCACCTATGGTCCAGGCACTCATTGGGTATGCTATAAAAAGCTCGGACAAACCGTTTACTACTTTGACAGTTTTGGCAATCTACCACCACCTAAAGAACTTCAACATTATTTTCAAAACTCCAAAAACATTTTTTACAATTACAAAAGAGAACAACCTAACAATACTGAAATATGTGGACATTTATGTTTGGAGTTTCTAGCGAAAAGTGTCAGTCACCTTTAAGATGTCATCGTATACAGTGTCACTGAGTGGAAATTCATCCACATTAAAAAGTACTCTATTCCCAGCATTGCGTTTATCCAAAGAAAGATTATGGGAAGCTGCATTACTTGATTTGACTACCTACAATTCAATTCCTAATGTTACAGAAGGAAAAAACAATTTACTACATTATTATGAAACTAAGGATGCTGCAGGAAAATACTCAGAATTGAAAATAATTACATTTCCTACTGGAGCTTATGAAATTGATGATATAAACCAATTACTACAGAAAAAACTCGGAGAAGAAAATATCACCGTTAAAGGAAACAATAATACTTTAAAAGCAGAAATAACTTCAAAATATTATATCGATGTCGGAATGAAAAACTCTATTGGCAGTTTACTTGGATTTACAGATACAAAAAAGAAAATCTTAACTCCTGAAACTACTCATTCAGGTAATACAACTGTTACAATATTAAAAGTAAATAGTATTGATGTAACATGTAATATTATACATGGATCATATAGAGAAGGAGTAAATCAGCATATTTTACATACATTTTATCCAACAGTTGCTCCAGGTTTTAAAATTGTTGAGAAGCCACAAAACTTGATATACCTACCGTTAAACACCAGTTTCATTTCAGACATCGTGCTGAACATATTGGATCAAGACGGTCATAGTGTTGACTTTAGAGGAGAAACAATTACTATACGAATACACATCAGAGCGGCAACATAAAAATCAACATGGGATTATCATTTAAACCACAACGGAAGAGTCGGGAGCTCAGTAGCTCCTCGACATTGGAAGAGTTAACATCAGACAACATTCGTTTTCTACAAAAGATTGGATTGAAACTTAACAACGATGGATATCCTGGATATATCTCAAGGACCGACATTCGACGAAACACTATGGGAGAAGGAATATCACACACACAACCCTTACACTTCATCAAAATTAAACAATAATGATGAAATAAGAATTCCCATTCAACAACAAGATATTTACACATTACCATGTGAAAGTTATTTGTACATCGAAGGAAGGGTATTAAAATTGGATGGAAAAACTGCTTCAACAGTTCCTTTTATAAATAACCCAATGGCATATCTTTTTGATGAAATAAGATATGAGATATCAGGGGTGACAGTTGATTCAACAAAAAAGGTTGGTATAACAACTACATTAAAAGGATTAACATCATTAACACCACATGAGAAGAATTCAATAGTCACTGCCGGATGGGTTGCTCCTGATAAAGACACTATAACACCTGCTTCCAACGGTCATTTTGATTTTCATGTACCTTTACGATTGCTTTTAGGATTTGCTGAAGATTACAAAAGGGTTATAATAAATGTTAAACAAGAATTAGTATTACTCAGATCTTCAACTAATAAGGACTTAATACTTGCAGACCCTGCAACTACGGAAGATAAACTGGAATGGCAACTACAATTGGATAAAGTTGTTTGGAGAGTACCTCATGTAAGATTGGCTGATGAACATAGAATCGTATTGTTAAGAAAGTTAAAATCTGACCGTGACATTGTAATGCCATTCCGAAGTTGGGAATTTCATGAATACCCTACATTACCTCAAACAGAACGACAAACATGGACCGTCAAAACATCAACTTACTTGGAACGTGCAAGGTACATAATACTCGGTTTTCAAACTAAGCGAAAAGATGTTATTACTGCAAATGCTGGTCAATTTGATCACTGTAAAATAAAGAATTGTAAAGTTTTCTTAAACTCTCAATTCTTTCCATATGACAATTTAAATGTCATGTTTAGCAAAAAACGTTTTTCCATTTTATATGATATGTATGCAAGATTTCAATCATCATATTATGGAAAGACTAATACACCACTATTATCACCTGATCAGTATTATTCCAAAGCTCCAATAATTGTAATCGATTGTTCAAAACAAAATGAATCAGTAAAATCATCAAGTGTGGATATAAAAATTGAAATGGAATTTGAAGAACCAGTAACGGATGGAACTTCGGCATACTGTCTAATTCTACATGATAAAATAGTTACTTACACACCACTGACCGGAATAGTGAAGAATGTACTTTAAGAATAATTAGTACAACTACTGCAAAATATTGAGGTTAGAATTATCTTCTTCAATTTTTAAGGTTAGAATTTTGTTTATAAAACACAAGTTGAAAATAAACAATTATGTAATTGTATAAATTTCAAAAATTTTACAAAAAATATAAAAGCAGGAAATTACCTAGTAGAAACTTCATTCTATCTTCAACCGTCGTTTGGGAAACATCGTTCGCAAGATGAATTCTACTAACGGAGAAGAAAATACACCTCTAATGGATGAAAATAGTTCTGATATAGAAAAGCAAGTTGAACAAGAAATGGATGAATTCCTCAAGTTTAACAAACATAAGAAGAAAGAAGAAGAAGGAGAAGATGAAAAAGAAGTAAAAAGAAAAAAGGTTGAAGTTAACATTACAACAAATATTTTAACAGAAGTATTTCTTCGAATTTTCTACCCTATTTCTTCATGCATGACAAAAAGTATATCTGTTGGAATTGTAAAATCATTGGATTATTCACCAATTGTTATGTTAAATCAAGGAAGTAAAATGGTTATCTTTACTGAAACTTCTTGGGATTCTCTAATGAAACATTTACATCTTTTGGAATGTTATTTAACTAACAACACATTTGGAAAAAGAACAAGATTAAGTTTATTAGAATCAAATATTGAAGTTGATATAATCAAACATCGTGGGGGACAAGTTGTTCGCTTCAAAGATTTAACTAGACATGATGTAAAATTACATTTCACTAAAGAAGAATTTTACACTTTAAGTTGTACTACCGGTCCTGTCACTAGATACTTAAAACAACTAGTATTTTCAAGTACAATAATTAAAGATTATCTAATCGATACATTGGACAGACAACCATTCATTCCAATTTTATATGGTCCTGTGGATACTTCAATTTTTAATCGAATACCTCAAGAAGTGGATATGTGGAGACAATTAAACAACTATCACACCAATTTTAATATAAACGAAGAAGCGCAAGAAATAAAAGAAGAACAATCGTGTTTGTAATAACAGTCAGTTGTGGATGAGACTTCATCATGAACAAACGGGTTTCGTTTTCTACTGCATCACAGTTAATGGAAGTTAAAAGAGGTATAATTGAATTTCAAGCTTTTCGAGGGAATGATGGAAATTTCATTATTAAAGAATTAGTAATTTTGGATATGAACACATCTGTAATTTATCATTACTTGTTCAAACCTCCATTTCCATTCAATAAACTAACAACTAAAGCGAAAGTTACAAACAAATGGTTAAACAAACATTTTCATAACTTAAAATGGGATGAAGGTTTTATTCATTATAACATGATGCCGCATATTATGAATCATTATTGTAAAGAGTTTAAAACTATCTACACAAGAGGATTGGAAAAAGCAAATTGGATACAATCATTTACAAGCAATGAAGTGATAAATGCAATAATAGATAGAGATTTCCAATGCTACTTTAATGAACTTTGTATTTCATCAAAAAGTTTTAAACATCGAAGGTCACAGTGTGCTTTGAAGAATGCCTACCGCTTGAATAATTTCCTTCAACAAAGTGGTGGGGGTAGCATCAGTGGTGGGGGTAGTGTCAGTGGTGGGGGTATTCTCGATAATAAAAGTGAGAGCGCTACCATGACACAGCATGAGTATTACTCGAACCTCCGAAGAGACAACATCTCCAACGGATATTCTTATTAACAAGAAGATTAGCATCAGCAAAAACATTAAGATGGCATCAAACAACTTACTTCAAAATTTAGTTGAACAATTCAACGCTCATTCAAAATCAACAATCCTACCTACAAAAAAATGTTCCGAGCTGAAAGAAGAAAAACACTACATCATTCATACAATAAAGAAGATGGAAACTTCAGTAGGTGATGCTATAAATTGCACATTAAGCGAGGCACCTTATACAATTGGTGATGAAGCAAAATTTCAAATCTTCCTACCAAAGCGCTTCGTACAACTACTACAAAATGAAGATCTTCGTATAATTCAACCCGGCGCACTCTATTTGGTATCACATGGACCAAGTGGAAACAATTCTACTGAACTTACAATTCATGTAACACCTACTACTGATTAGTTTGTACATAAGATTGTAAATATTTCTTTGTATTTGTTTCTCAATAAATATGATATAAACCTAAAAAAAAAAAAAATAAAAAAAGCAACATATTGTAATGTGTTTGTACATTACAATATGTTGCTTTTTTTAAAAATTCCATGGGATGACCTTGACCCAATTTTGTGTGATAATAAAAGTGAAAATCAACTTGTTAAATTCATCAGTCTACGACTACCTTTCGTACCGTACACATCTCACTCTCTATCACTAAATACAAAACTTCAACATGTCCCTAAAGGTTAAGTGTGCATCTTATGATACCAACACCATAACTACTTTTGAACAACTTGAAGATTTAACTAACGAAATGCGAGTTTTACTTACCGGTGGTTATCACTTAACTGTTGATGTTAGTGCTACTAATACAAGGATGTTCACTAAAACAAAATATTGCGATGATGAAATATTTTTTTCTACACAACCTACAACTTCTTCATCGCCAGCTGGTCAACATAACGTCAAGTTCCAGAAGTATTACCAATGATGAATAACTTTTAATAAATAAAATTACAACTAAGGAATCACGTGATCAATATCAAGTTCATAAAAAGGATGTAACAGTTTGATAAATAATCATTCGCTTCTCAGCTCTCGCCACAACAAGATCTATTCTACAAAATGTTATACAGAATGATGATTGAACTTGATGGGAAAATCTATGGAAAGGATTATAACACTGTTGAACAAATGACTCAAGATTTAGATGTATTAACTAAAGAAGGATATCAAGCTAAATTAATTTTAAAATTTCCTGAAGTACATCCACTATCAACAGAAGAACTTATTGCTATGGCTAAGGCAGAGAGAGAAAAAAAGTCTGAAGAAAACAAACAGAAACAAACTTCCTAAATTTCAATAATCCTTACACTTGTAAGGTATAATTTTTTAAAACTCCATTTGGATGACCTTGAAATTACCCCTACCACTTTTCATAGTACATAAAACTCGCTATTCATCACTATACAATCTTATTCTTTCACTAGACTCCGCAGCGTCAACATGGAAGAGCAAAAATACAAGTACAAACCTCGTTACTGTTGTGAACAACAGTGTACAGATTTAGGACCAATGATGGTGGATGGGTTAGCTTGTACTAAATGTGAATTCTTCGGATCTTGTTATTGCAAATGTAAAACAAAACAACTACCGCCACCGGAATTGCGAACTTTCAAATTTTACAAATCAAGATATTTTCATACATGTTGTCCTCAAAGATGTTTCAAATTTCACCCTCTAGATCTTGCTCATTGTCAACGCACCAAGTCTCATCAAGATGATTTTTGTACACATATGATAAAAAGATGTAAATACAGATCAGATTGGTATTCCGATCCTGTAGAACCATCAAATGTATAATTTCAGTTTTACACTCTTTTTTAAAACTTCAATTGGATGACCTTGAAATTTCCCCCACCATTAGTTCTAATTTTTATATAATATTAAATCATTCCACTTCCAACACTCTAACTAACAACATGGAAGGAAAATTTATCAAGTTTGAACATATAATAACTGACAGGGAGGAGATGGAAGAATTGTTTCAAAACTTACTTTCTGTCATTGACGAATATCCTATAAGATGGTTCAGAATTGTAGTTCAATATTTAAATCCTGGTGAATTGTTTTCTTCATCGAGTGAAGAGGATGAAACAACTACTTCGGTTCAAATAATTGAATTAAAAGACGAAGAAGAAGAAGAACTAAACGTTTTATTCAATCATAAGCTCAAGGTCCCCAATATAGAAGCCCCCTCCCTAAAAAGCCCCCCTCCCTAAACACCTGCTCAAGGTCGCCATTATATAAGCCCCCTTCCCTAGGCGCTAATCCTCATTCGATTGCCAACTCTCTAACGATGAACACTTCTCAATTGGCACGAATGAATGCTAGTTTTGAAATAAACTCAAAAGATGATTTACAAGAAATATTTAATGCTTTAAATGAAATTATAGATAAATTTAACGCTATTACAATGAATTTGGAAATAACTTACGCTTGTCCTATTTGTAATAAGGTTGAAAATTCTGATGAAGACAGTTTACTAAATACTACTCCTCTTACCCCTCTACAGTCGGACACAACTTCTGAGGCAAATGATGAGCAGCATCTTTCCCCCACCACTTCTATGTAACAACGCTCTTTCCCCCCACCACTTCTTTATTTAACCGACATTTCCCTCTTTTAACTCTCATTCCATCCTCGCCTCTTCAACTATCAACATCGCTTCTTTCAAAATTTCAAAAAAACACAAACATGATGGATATGATGGATGAAGTTCCATTTGTAACAAGGATGGAAGAGGATAAATTGAAATTGGAAATCAAACGTTTGGAAATGGAACGGGAAAACCAACTCGAGATGTTACGTTTGTTCAAACTTTTTAAATACATCATCTGGGGACTCTGCGTTTACCTTCTCATCGTCGTCGGTGTTTGTGTTTACAACTCTGTAGTTCATAACAAAACTTCGACTTGTTTAAACACTGCTGTCACACATTGATTGTATGTTTTTCACAAATAAAATTCACAAACCTAATTCTATACCTATCCCGCTATCGCCGGAGTTGGTTCCACTCTCCGAACTATTACTCCGGTGGTAGCGGGATAGGGTTTTTTAAAACTTACTCTGGATGACCTTGACATACTTTCCATAACCCAATTGTCAAGTTGAATTTCAAATTTCAAATAACATCTCCTACCCCACCGGAAGCTATATGGCATGGCATATGGCGGCAGCGACTGATTTGGCAGCTGGCCGATGGCAGCTGGCCGGCAGCGGCTGGCAATTGGCACGACTTCCGTTTTGAAAGTAACCAAACCCCACTACTTACGTGTTGTCTGGGTATCAATAACTGAGTACTCTGTTATTTTGTAAAAAAAATCTGTATTAAAAAAAACATATGAAAGTATTTGGTTTGTGGCATTTATCATTAATAAAAGTTCGGGACTTTAGCCATTAAAATAACATTTCCAACCCCTTACCAGAGTGAGGCAAAAGGAATACAATGCCACAAACCTAACCTAAAAAAGATGACTGAGTAAAAATTTGATGAAACTTTGTATTAAAGACTTACTGCCGAAAATAAAAACTGCAATAACTTTTGATACAGAAGCAGAATAAGCAGAATAACTTCCTCTAGCAGAACAACAGCTAGAGGAGTTGAAGCAATGGTCAATGGTGTACGTACATACATTTTCATGTATATTAATATTTTTCCATATTTTTTTACAGATTTCATAATATGCTACCCAGTCAGTTTACAATCTTGTTCAAAAGTATAATTTTCAGAACAAGGGGGTAAATAATTTTAACATTACTTTTTTTATTTGGACATTAGTTTGAATTTTTAAGATATAAAAGAATTTTTTTTCTCGGTGATTATATTCACTTAGCTTTCCAGATTTCGCTACCAATGACCAGGTGATTCTTCTTGCCCTCTACTTTCAAAGTTCTAAATAGAAAAAGTAATAGAAATACATTGAAAGTAAACCAATTTTGTTAATAGTACTTATAAAAATAGATAAATCTTAATATGTTTGATACAGAATTTCATTGTTTTATAACATTGAACTCTTGATATCTATAACATTGACTCTTCATATAAAATTTAACACCCCTCCTGTAAAGCTGTATAAAATCCCATTTTCATTACAATTAGTTTTGACAATGTAAAATTTGCTCTACTTTGAAAAGGAATAAATAAATGGTAACAGGAATTTAAATGTTATGAAAGGAAACCAATTTTATTGTATGTTTATATTTGTCAGTTCCATATATGTTTAATTACTTTCTTCATTCAGAATTACTATTTTTACAGATGATTGCTCTCCCTCTATCACAAGCCAAAGTGCAGCTATCTCAATCAGTAACACCGGATGAAGAGACATCACCAGCTCCCCCTATGTTACCTCAATCAGCAACACGGGTTGAACAGACATCACCAGCTCCCCCTATGTTACCTCAATCAGCAACACGGCCTGAACAGGCATCACGAGCTCCACCTATGTTACCTCAATCATTAACACCAGCGGAACAGGCATTACCACCTCGACTTCCAATGGTCGGGTTCACGTTACATCCACCGCAACCGGGATGCGGTGGATTTTTTGCGGTTAGCACGTGAACGTCAACAATCAAAATCCCGGTGGGTTCATAAGACGGCAGCAAAATGACGTCACCAGGATCCACCGGGATTTATCAGGTGGCCATTGGGATTTGTCACGTGACTACCTAAATCCCGGTTGCGGTGGATGCGGTGAATGAACGTCAACCCGACCATTATTACCCAAATCATCAACAAGGGCTGAACAGGCATCACCAGCTCCACATAAGTTACCTCAATCAATAACACCTGCGGAACAGGCATTACCACCTCTACTTCCAATACTACCTCAATTATAAACACGGGGTGAACAGGCATCACCATCTCCACCTACGTTACCTAAATCAGCAACATGGGCTGAACAGGCATCACCAGCTGTAATACATTTGTTAACTCAACCAACAACATCTACTGTACAAGCATTGCCCTCTTCAACTGTAACACCGCCAGCTGCTAGCGCAGGTTGTATTGTTATCAAATCCACAAAAATATGTGGAAAGAGGATATGGGACCGCAAGGACTGCTGCATTTTTTGTGAAAGTTTAGTAACCAATCCCACTAGACATTTATCAAGGAGACATGCAAATGAGTTAGAAGTAGCCAAAATATTGGCCAAACCAAAAGGATGTAAGGACAGAAAAATCATGTTTGATAAGTTAAGAAAAAAAGGAAATTTTTTCACAATTCCAAAAGTATTAGGGAAAATTCGGGTTCTATCATCATAACTCAAAGACCTCGTACCCAAGTTGAGAATTCTAAATTCTTGCCTTGCAAGTATTGTTTTGGGTTTTTTCACGACATAGACTCTACAGACATATGAAACATTGTACTTCAGCTCTTCCACATAACTCTTCTAGACATGCTCAGGGGTTTGGCTCAGTTTTAATAATGACCAACGAATTATGTTCTGAAGAACTAAAATCTCAAGTTTTGTGTTTCATGAAACAAGACCTCACAACAGAGACTGTTAAAAATGACTTGCTTATTTGTGAATTTGGATCAAGAATGTTGAAAAAGCACAGAGATAAGCACTTCCGAAATGTTATTTCCTGTAAAATGAGAGAACTTGGTCGTTTGTTATTGTATTTGAACACAAGAAGCGGTAGGAAACAGGGACTTTCCGATTATCTAATACCTGAACGATATGACAATGTAATTCTTTGTATTAAAGAACTAGCAGGATATTCATCAGATTCTGGAACGTTTGCTACACCAACATTAGCCACAAAACTTGGCCATTCTCTTAGAGCTTGTGCAGAAATACTAGAATGCAGAGGAATAACCAAAAGCGATTCAAATCTGGAGCGATCAGCAAAACAATTCAACTTTATAGTTGGATAGTTAAAAAGATTACGGTTTGGTTCTATTTTCCTTTTACGGTTTTCTTCCTCTTCCGTCTCTAAATTGGAAGTTTCTTCTGAACGCGGCAAATCGACGAGCAGCTTGGTATGTCCCTAAAACAAATAAATCCTTATAATCGTATAATTATAGTTCTATAGTACAGGATATGCCCTTCTGGCAGGTGTCTTTTCTTTCAGGTAGAATATCTATAGAGGAACTCTTAAAATTGTAATATTTTGTTTTAGTTTGGATAATAACTACACCAAATAAGTCGTCTAAAGAGATTAAGAGATCTGGAAATGAATAGTTACATTGATTCCATATTATTAATATAATGGTTTATAAGTTACCAAATAAATTAAAAGAATAAATAGATTTGGAGATTTTAAAAATTAATGAAGCAATTACTACAAAAATAAGCATTTTACAAAATTGAAGATTTCCTCAAAGATAAAAAATATAATCATTGATGTTTAAATCATAACCAGCATAATAAAGTAATATAAGAGATATATAGAAGTATTTAGTAGGTGTGTAAAATTTGTTTGTAATGGCAATGCTATCAATATACATTGTTGTATGGCAAATTAATATTATAATAATTACCTATTATTATTTCAAGTTACAAATCATTCTAATCAACATGGAATTTACAGTTGTCCAATGCTTATCATCCAATATGTAATGATTAATTGAGATATTCTCAATATTAATTGAAATTGTACTACATGTCGGTTTTATTCTTAAAAAGCCAACTTTATCCACCATTGATAACAAAGTTAAGATGGAAGGAGATATTGAATGAGTTGTTGTAACAAAAAAATTAGTTACAGTAAATGGTTAGATTTTGGATTTACTTACGGTATTTCTTGATGATGGCTGCATTATAACTTGGTCAGCTGATGTCTGGAACATGGTTCTGCCGTATCAGTTTTTCAATTTGCCCAGTGCTTTTTGAGGGGTATTTGCATGTGTCTTCTTTAATCCACGATGTTGATACCACAGCGGTAGTGTTTTCGTCAGGAAATGATACAATAGCATAAAGAAGAGCCATTTCCAACCTAATAAAAAAGGAGTTATACTTTAAAAATGTATTAATTACTAACTCAGTTGCATAAGATTAAAGACTTAAACCTTAGAACGAAGTCTATAGGCCTATGAAGAGTCTATAGAAAATGTTGGAAAGCTATATTTGATGAAGGAGAGGGACAACTATAGGTTCATTAAACAAGGATAGAAATACTAACTTGTGTTTTATTAAATTTACATTGATCGTTTGAATTGATTGTGCCAAATTGCTAACTTCAAATATTCCAAGATGAGAACTTGGACAGGGTGCTGAATAAAAATCTTTTATTGTAAGGAACTTCTTGCAAATCATGAATTGGTGTTTGGCTGAATTAGAAGAAACAAAACTGAAAACAGGAATTATAGAACCATCATGAAGGAGACAACAATTGTTTGGGGATGACACAGAGAGTTTGAAATTCTCAAATTGAGCAAATTTAATTTCTTGTCCAGCAGGGTGCTCTCCATTGTCTAATAATCCAGAGGAAAATGTGCCAGAGAAAACTGAGGATTTACTGGTACTTTGTTTTCTCCCATTTTGATACAACACG
Organism: Neoaliturus tenellus; assembly: GCA_030545055.2. Taxonomy (NCBI): domain Eukaryota; kingdom Metazoa; phylum Arthropoda; class Insecta; order Hemiptera; family Cicadellidae; genus Neoaliturus; species Neoaliturus tenellus. The sequence continues at coordinate 75,532,896 of CM061535.1, read as the reverse complement.
TAATTAGAAATTTCTCCCAATATCTTAACGATCTGTTGCGATGGCCTCTCTCCGTTACGAAAAAGTTTTTTTTAAAGTATAAAGGTAATTTTCAAATTTAAAAGCACTGCTTGAATCAAGAGCACCAAATGTCAAAACATCATCTGCCAAGTGAGTGAGACAGTGAAAGTTGTGGGTTATTAAGCGCTGACCGTAAATTTCCTTGAAAGATTCAACAAAATGATGATATATATATATATATATATATATATAAATATATATATATATATACGGATGATATATAAATGATGATATATATACGATGAGATATATATATATATATATATTTTAATATTATGGTGTAGTAGATCAAAATTAAGGAACCATTTATATACATGAAGTTTTGAAGAAAATTTGAAAATATATGTAAGAGATGTTTAGTAATTTATTTATTTCAGTATTTAAAAATATTGATTTGTATTAGCAGCCTTTGTGTAAGCAACTTCGATGGAAGAAGGTGTTGCTTTATTTAAATAAATTATCTTTTTATACAATAGTGTTAGGCCTACCTATAAGTTATAATCATAAACATCATAGCCATTTAATAGATCACGTCAATTAGGCCTACAAAACAACCTACTGATTTATCAGAATCAAAACTTATAATATTACCTATCAAAAACTTATTTGATTGAAGTTAGCTACACAAATTTCTTTTAGGTCTTAGGATTGGACAACAGCCATTTGTGGACTGACTTCTTGAACTTAACATTGGATACAATATGAGCATTTACATTGATAACTTAAGTTTGTTTAAAATTAACTTATTATTCCTATTTCCTTATAAGAGTTTTTGGTGAAGCTTAAACGATTAAGATTTATTAATACTGATGTATTTGATTTATTTCTTGTACCGTGAAATGGGGTGAATAGATGAACACTTTTCTACCTTTTGATTCCCGTATTTACTTAATTTTTCAAGTTTAAGTTACTTTAAATGCTGGTTCGTTCTTTGACAAACATTTTTTGACACACAAGTAATTATCAAACAACCAGAAACAGTGATAACATGCCTAAAATACATTTCCCAGATAGACAGTTCATTGTTGTAATGGGGGAAAATAACTACCTAATCAGTATATTTTTGTCATAAGCCGAGTAACGAAAATATTCTTTATTCATTGAAGTTTTTGGTTTCTATGCACCCTGATGTTTCTATTCACCCCATTTTACGGTACCGTAATTGTGAACACGGCTTTATATAAGCACATATTAAAGAACCTTCTAGGATTCTAGAACCTTCAGAAGGTTCTTTAATCTGTGATATAAGTTAGTTATAGTTTACTGAAGTTTACTTTATAGGCTAAATAAGAATATGAAATCACAGGATACAAAATAACAAATCATGATCTATTAATTTATAACCTACTCAAGTGCTTCCTCCTTTACCGATCCCTGTATTAAATTTATAAAATTAGTGACGGCTGTCTTTATGTAGTAAAAACTTACCTTGTATGATGTCTGTAAGTAATACAAGAACAGGAACCACCACTACAACCTGTTAACTCAACAGGAGCCAACTACGAACTAAAGTAAGCAATGGAGTTTGGCTAGCAACCCATCCTACCCTCCAAATTTACCCCTCAACCCCTCCCCCTTACATGCAGCCGGTTTCAAAGGCATGCATCCCCGCTCGCAACAGGTCCGGAAACCCGAACATCTCCGGAGATTGCCGAGCGAGAACCCGATAACGCCACGCAGCGCACGCGGCAGGCGCCGAGCTGCGCCGCCGCCCCGCCGCCCCGCCGCCGCCGCCGCCAAGTGCACCGCACACATCAAAATCAATTAAATATTTCTTTTAAACTGGTACTACCCTATCATAGATTTAATACATATATCTATCATTATATATCTTCGATGAAAATGTTACAGTGTAATGAATCAAATAGTATACCTGTAATTATTTCCTCTATCATGTCTATGATCATATTTAGACCTATTGCTACCAAAAACATTTTTATATTGATTTTATAGACGAAAAGCGGATTTTAATCATCTAACTGTAAAATGACATTAAACAAAACAGATGTTTTATTTTTTCTATCACAAGAATATAAAAAATGCTCACAAAGCGTAATCGACAAACTGTTATAAAAATAGTTGACATGTATTTAATATAATATTTTTTCTATTATAGGTATATTATCAAATACATGTTTAATGTCATAGAACTACGATCGTGTAATACAAGCCTTAGATAGAATTAAAATAAATTACACGGTATAGTCACCCTTTAACTTTTTCATGGTTTATTGTTTTAAATTATATTCCTTTTATGGTATTGAAATAAAACAGCTCGAACCTAATATCACCACTTCGTTTACTATGTCATAGGAAGGTGAATTTTCATTTAGGAAGTAAATTAAAATTATCTAAAGATTCATCTTCGTACGGCTTTCAATGCAAAACATGGTACTTTATTTACCTGTTTCGGACTCCGTTTTTCAATCTATTTTCTTTAAACTTTGTAATTGTTTATTTGATAGGTGTTAGGCCCCTCATACCTCGAAATTTTGAAAATTTAACAAATATTACTCTCTTGGACGTTGCAAAGTAACACGATTGTCCTTAGTAATATTTGTTAAACTTTCAAAATTTCGAAGTATGAGGGGCTTAATACCTATCAACTAATCAATTACCAAGTTTAAAGAAAATCGGTTGAAAAACGGTGTCCGAAACAGGGAATAAAATATACCATATTTTGCATTAAAAGTTATTCTAACGGTAAAATCATAAAATGCGCAATTTGCGCACGGGCCACCTGGTAGTTATTGTTAGGTTACAAGCAAAGCCAAAGCAATCATATAACGGTTCAAAAGGGATATTTATGGTTTAACTTTCTTCTCAATCCTTTACGAATAAAATAATTAATTATTAAAATACTAAATTACTTATTTTTAGTTCTTGCAAGATTTGTACCTAACTCAAAATGATTTTAACTAAACAATAAATATGGTAAAATATGGGAGACCCCCATTTGAAACCTCATAAAACCTCACACATGGAAAATCCAAGACGACCACCTCCTATCCAAATTTATACCGTGTTACATGTAGTATTAATTTGCGTTCCAAATCTTAGATCTCTATCATCTAACGCGCAATGCTATTTCGATTGCCACATATCTGGCGGACTATTACACTATTAGTAACTTGTTTGCTAAACAAACGTATAAGATGTTTGTAACGGTTGAGGCGCGCCCCTAACGTACGGTAGTTGTGGATAGATGCAAAAATTGATTTAATAATTCATTGGTTCAAAAAACTTTCTGCGTGTTTAGTATGATGTTTAATTAGGCCTAGTTGTACCAATTTAAATTAAATAAAAATGCCTGTCTAATAAAAAACAAGTTTATCTTAAAGTGCGAGTCATGCAATATTAAATAAAAGTAGCTCATAATCAGGATTTTTTAAAATCAATTAAACAACATTATAATTGCGGGTAGAACCGTTCCGGGTAACAGCTATTAAAATAAGTTATTGCTTTACTACTTTCCCAAAAGTACTTTGGAATATTACATCCGAAACAGGACAAAACTTGTGCGTTACTCATGGTCGTAAATCCTTTTTTCTCGCAACGAGGATCAAAAGAATCTTATCAAGTGTCAGTGTCGTCACGAAAATTCAAAGAAGGATTACTTAATGTTTGTTTCTTGGAACGGTATTTAAAAGCTATGTAGAAAGCTTGCGGCAAAGGGTTCCATCCTGGACGGCGGGACGGCCCAGCTTCTCTAATGGTGTTCTGGGAAAAACCAAGACCCCTCGCAAAGATGGCGTATGTTCCATTGTCTAGCGTAGCCTGTAAAGGGTGTCTGGTTCTGGAAAATTTATCTCGGTAATTTTGCTAAAACGTTGGCATTACGGTGTGTGAATTTGATTCTTAAAGAAAGTTTGATAACAGCCTCAATTCCAAAATTGGTACGGTAACCTACCACAAGATCATAGTGTAAAACCAGTTTGAAAATACAAATTACAGTAATTGTAACATGGTAATAAATTTACAACTAAATTAACCATATAAAATATAAATGCAGATCATCACTTCAATTAAAAGTACAATAATGAGGTTAAACGTTGAGAAAATTATCATCCAATCAATACTATACATAGGATTTACTATAGATTTAAAAGTAATATAGTGAGTAGATACCGGTATATAAATCACTTAAAGACTAATTTTATAAGTATTTTGCGTTCCTTTTAAATAAGTTGTTCATTTATTTTTGTACACATACTATGTATACTTTAGACTTTTAATCATAGAATTCTATGCACCTGGAACGCTCACGCAAGGCATTACTGAAACCAAAGACCGCAACCCGTATTATTCTGACTGTCAGGAAAAAACTAATTAACAACTAAAGGTTTTGTGCGTGCGCTCACTTACACGCTTCTCTACCGGTTGATAAATATCCAAATTAATTTAAATATGTCATGGTTTTAAAGCAAAATATTTACTATTATAGCGATGTAGCTCTAAATATCTTAGCTATTACATTGAATTAAAACCCCCATTAAAAAACTTACATCTACCGGGACCGGGTGTTCCAGACCACCCGTACACCCCTTTTAAAATATACAAAATTAATTTTTAATTAAAACAAATTTTGCCATTTATAGGTAACTCGGTTGCACTCTATCAATTGATGATAATTTCAATGTACTGGTTGTACCAGAAGTAACCTATTCAAACCGGAAGTCATTGATTTTAAATGCGAACCCAAACTTTTGTGGTATTTTTGGATTCTAGACATAATTTTAAGACTACTTTACAAATTAATGTATATTCGTAATCTGGTTGGTAACTCTGAAATGCCGTTTTGTTTAAAGATAATCTGTTTTAAATTTCTTTTGGAACTAAGAATGAGTAGACCTACATCAATTAAATATTTAGATCGTTATCTATAGCGAGAACACTACATAACATAACATTATGTTTATGTGCTCGCTGATTATCTCACTCGCGCAATAAAGGAATGTGATTTGATTTGTCAGGAATGTGATGTTTCGTTTAGGTTATAAACCATTATTTCATTGCAGTGCATCAAAAGATGAAGTCATTTTAGAGTTAGGAATAATGTTTATTGCTTTATCAATAACTTAAGACTTAGTTTCCCCGAATTAAAATAACTTATTTAGGGCACGGGATATTTTAGTTCCTGACATATTATTTGTTGCAACTTCTATGAAATCTGACAATTAATTAATTGACAACCCTGCAGTAAAAGGTGGACTCAAATTCTTTGTTCAGTATTTATGTGGAACTAACTCAAGCTGCTCTGATATTAGATGTACTGTACAAGTAAATTTGAGACTGATAAAGTTTAATAAAAGACTCACAATTCGCAATTCACAATTCACAATTCACAATTCATTTGACTCCCTACGCTGACTCCTTCATTTCGGCAAGTAGTTCAATTTGGTATTCCAGAGCATTCAGCTGGCACTTAGCATTGTGTGCTGTCTCCAGTATTAAAATATAACCTCCTTGGGCAAGACAACTGAATATTTCTTATTATAAATAAAAGCCGTCAGGCAAGTGATGAGCGGCTTAGCACTTATGTCCATTCATAGGGAAAGACATAAACTCCGACGAAAGATACTTTAGTTTTTCATTTTTTATGAACCAAATGATTATTATACACTGTAAGGATTGAGTGAAAATTTGTTTATAGCAAGTGATATAACAATACTGTCATATTTATTCTGTTGAACATTAATACGTTTTAGTTAAGGGGGTCCGTGAGGTTGTATCTCCGCCATGTTAATTTCACTAACTTTGTGTACCTTTTTCTAAGGATATATAAAGGATATCAGAATGAAATTTTTAACCTGTATTGATCATACTATTATGCAAATATTTATAACATTTGGTTGATTTGTGTTAAGTTATTGTTATATCTCGTCTCGTTAGCAGAGGCATTTTAAGTTAGCATGCAAGTTTGAAGTAAAAAGAATAAAGAAGAATTTAGTACGACTACTTTCAATGATTATTGCTTGTTTTCTGGGTAATTTAATGATAAATTCTATTTATTATTTTTTTTTTATTATGTACGTACTATAAATATCTAAAACTTCTAAATTACTTTAACATACTAACACTAAATTAAGAATGAAAGTGTTAAAATGAATGAATTGAATTATTGAATGAAGTGAATTAGTGAATGATTGTGTTAAAATGAAAGTTTGGAAGTTACTTCCTGTAACGGTGGAGCTCAATCCCACCCCCCAAATTTTTCTGGCTAAGGCTTTGACTTTATAGATATAGATTAAACGTTTAACAATACGGTACACCAAACAATATGACTTACATTTCTTAACAGTGCCTCGTAATCACTAGACTATTAATCTGCAACGCTAAAATACCATAATGTATCAATTTGTTCTTACAGTGCCAGTATATTAAATTACGCATGCAAACCGTAAAGGATCTCACTTCGACCGCAACTAGATAGAGTGTGTGTAAACACCAGCGAGGTGGTTGAACAATAATCGGGAAGTTGCAGACGGATCTCAGTGTGACCGTGGTTTGTTAAAGTGTGTATAGCCAAGGTCAAAATGGATCTCACTGTGACCTTACATACCGGATCTCACTTTGACCGCAAAAAACGTATGGTTAAATTTGAAGCTATCCAAAATCTGACGAGACTGGTGCATTGTACTAACTACAGGGAAGAAAAGTGTCACTTATTTTCTTTAAAAAACCACTCCTTCTGGTGGATCTCATTCCGCTGGATTTTTACAAGGATCTCGTTGCGACTTATATGCGCGTATAGGTGTGTGTGTGTGTGTGTGTGTGTGTGTGTGTGTGTGAGTGTGGCAGACGTTCTGTACGAGGACATTGGGTTGTATTCTCAACGTGCATCCGAGGACATTTTTCGTGTCCTCGGATAGAAAACCCCTCATATTATTATTTAACTCACCAAATCTGGAAATGTACAATTGGAATCTCATTTTCGATAAATGTCCTCAGAAACCCCACTTCCTACGGTCAAAACAGTTCAGCGTTATGCCGCAAGATGCGCTGAGACCGCGGGGAAAACACACGGAGTGTGTCCGACCACTCTTCTCGCAGTATCTGAGGACAGCTCGGATACTGCGAGCTGTGTGTGAGCTCGGATACACATTTTTGAAACACACACGTGTGTTTCAAAAATGTGTCTTGAGAACGATGTTCAAACCTTCATTCGAGGACATTCCTCAATCTATTTTGGTATCCGTTGTTGCCAGTTCTACGTTGTCGAAACCGTCTTAAACAATTGATACGGTTCTGTCTCTTACTATAAGGAACGCCATTCAAAGTTTTGCGTCTACAATAACTTATGGATAGTGTAAACTGGTCCTGTACATCCTACTGTATTATGTTCGTGTGGTTTAAAGTAATTTAAGTCGAAAGCATAATTACTATCAACCGTCCGTTAAAGTTTTAAGCTGCATGTAAAATGATTTATTGTTAATTGGCGCCATTATTTTGCCCTCATTAGCAAAGGTTTTGAATTATGAGTATGAATAGCGTAGTGTTCTAGTCCTATAATAATATTATTTGACTCCAAAAATTAATTTCCCCCTTATGCACTTAACAGAAGAAAACCACGATGCAGCAAACTTGCATGTTTACCGAATTTCCATTGACTGTTATTGTTTAATAAACAAAATATTTGGTTTTATGAGTGAGTAATATATTGAAGCTATGTAAAAGTACTTTAAATTATTACTTAAATCCTTACAAGAAAATATAGCTTTACCTTATACTATAAGTTTTCGTATGTTTGGAAATGGTTTCATTGAATTATCTGGTCTGAAAACATACTATTTAACTCATTAGATGCCAGATTTGAGCGAACGGTCCCTTATATAATAATTGATTAAAAATTTTTCCGTGTTTTCGTTCATAGCGGCTAAACTATCAATTTTTGAAACTTTAGAAATAACTTCATTAAATTCCTCAGGTCTCATTAGATGTAAGATTTTACCAAGCGGTTTCTGAGATAATAATAAAATTCAATTTTTCTCAGTTTACGTTCATAGCCGCTAAACTATCAATTTTCGCATGTTACTGACAAGTAATCAAACCAGTGTCAAAATGTTTTTTTTTATTTATTAATTTATTTGATTTTGTATAAGAATGTAGAAGAATTTATATTCGAGATGTTAATTCGGCCACTGACCACCTGCTCTGCTGCAGTTGATGCTCCGGAACAACAATAGCGGGACCCAGCCCTACTCCGGTACTCTCTCCGGGGCCCTGTATCTAGGCGACAGAGCCTTGAACGACATTCCACTGTGACATACTTTAACCCGTGCGCTAATTTCATCGGTAATGTTGAGGGAGGGGTGGAGGCAGAGGAGTAGATGATATGTTGTGGTGGCGTTTTTGCTACGGCAAATTCTAGCTGCTCTAGATTTCCGGGACTAAAGGGGTATAAAAGCAAGGAGACTATAGGCCATGGCCAGGAGAGCCGCATCCCATAAGAGCAATGGTGTCACTTTCTGCGACATCCATGGATGTCGCCTACCGGCAAGTGTTGCCAACAAAACAGCAAACAAAAATCGTTCTCGTGTGCGTTGGGAATTTTTTGTCTCAACAATTACTAAAATAAGGAATTTCAAAGCAAAATAGGGTAGAATTTATGGTTTTAGATTTACCTTGATCGATAATTTGTAATTTGGTCATTACCTAATGGTTTGTTATCAACTAATAATCCAAATTTAAAGTAGAGTAATATGGCGTCGTTACGATAAATATCGTACCCGTGGCAAGACTGCTTCATTCTCTTTCTTAATCAGCTGTGTAATGGTAAATATTATAACGTAACTTGACTTCCGTTTTAGTTTAGACGCTTCATATCCGGAACACAAAAAAAAGCTATACGGCTGACCTTGGAAGAAGTTATGCTTCTTCCTTTACAGACCTTGGTATAAAAGTACTACAGTATTTCTCCACAGTCTCGAGTTTTTTAGGAAAAACTTAAACCAAATCTATAAAATTAATGAGAATTCTATCATTCTACTGATGAGAATGAATAGTCAATCGTTAGAAAAAAATTAAATACTAAACACTATTTAAACTTAAATATTAAATAGCACTATTTGGACTATATAAATTAAGCAATCTAAGCCTGTAGAAAACATCAATATTAGTTATTAATATAAATTAATACAATTAATATCAATTATTACACCAGAACCAGGGTAATCTGATAGCCGTTAATGTGATTTCCCGATAATTCAAACCGCGGATAGAAAAACGAAAATTTTATTAATGACTAATGTTAAGGGACGGAAATGAACAATATCCATGATCCTGAATATAAAACGTGATTTAGTTTTCTCAGAGTGTCAGTGTGTTTGGCGATTGATGTATAATTACTGTATTAGAGAAGGTGAGCTATTTTGCAATATTTTATTTTATGAGTGTTCTTTACTTCCGGTGTTCACTGATTTCCTAACGAGGAAAATACGAAGATAGGCCTAAATCCGAGACCGGGCCGATTGGGCCGTTCTATTGTTCCTCGATCTTGACGTCTGGTAGAGGGTCGCAGTCATTTATTCCAGTGATATGACCAAGATAACACCACCCACTACGTTTAACTGCCGAATCCAAATCAACTGACATAGAAAGCCCAATTATGGCTATTTTTCGTATAATTGGTACAAAGTACAAAATTATCATCCTAAGTTGTGTGACACTCCATTCAAAAGAGAGATGGATAAAATAAGTCAAAAGTCAACAGCACATGTTATTTTTTTTGTAATTTATAAATTTCCCCCTTGTATACAAAATGGATTGGTATTTTTGAGCACTTTGTCGTATTGTTTTATATCTATAGTGCACCGTATGTAATTTACTTATACCTGGTAAATACACTGATATATCTATATGTGATCAGCCAATATATATTCTATTTTAAACGTCCTTCTCATTTAATCATATGATTTTTTCACACATGTCTACTCCTTCAACCCTTAAAAGCATAATGGTTTACTATTTCCCCGTTGTATATGGCCCCTGCTTTGGTACTAACCCAACAAATAATTTTTAATCCCGCCAACCCGATGACTATTAAATCCGGGACCCACATCTACCATTCTTCCAGCGAACAACTTTTAGGGGTTCGCTATTTTTATTTGACATTTTTATCTAACTTTGTTGATTAATTGTTTTCAGATACATTAAATATTTTAATGATTAATTAAGGGGATTTAATGAAGGACGTGGTCTACTCTTGCTAATAGTTTTCTACATGTTGAACAAAATCAATTAGATAACTAGACAATTTTTCATCTATTAAAAAAATTCTATTTTGGAATAAACTATATAAATTTGTATTAAAGTAAAGAAATGAATGTCTTACTTTCAAATGAGGGTACTTAAGTAAAGACACATTTTAATGTAGATAAAGCATTGCTTCTCTTGACAGTGATTATCAACCAATAATAAGGCCTCGCCGTGGTCGGGACTCGCCTTGACCGCTTCTCCCAATACATCACTTCCCTCCAAATTAAAGGTTTAAGATGGGGCTAAAGGGTCAGTGCTGGCGGACGTTGTTGAAACTAGCTGAATACGTTTACAAGCCTACTGAGAGCGAGAAACAATATCTAGTATTTGGTGTAAAACACTTTGGATAAAGATAAGCTGCTCTAATTCAGCATGTGTGAGGCCCAAAGTTTAGGTAGATGATGGTGAGGAAGGAGATTTGGCGGCGGAAAGTAGGCCTTTTAATTAAGAGGGGGCAAAATGGCCCCTCTCAAAACGTCATGCAGTGCTTCGCCTTCTCCAAGTTTCCGAGTTTATTTTAAGTCCGATAAAAGTGGGATTGGTTTTAAATGAAAAATAAAGAATTGGGCTATTAGGCTAAATTTTCGATTTTTTTATATTTTAAGTCCACATCAAGTTATAATTGATCAAAGTTTATCGAATCCCTTTTAGTTTCATATGGATTTAAATTTGAAACAAAAAATCAAAAAGTTAGCCAAATAGACCAAGTCTTTATCATTTATTTAAAACAAACAGCACTTTTATCGGACCTAAAATAAAGCTAAATTCTAGGAGAAGGTGAAGCACTGCACGATGAATTTTTGGTACGAGTGACCCCCAATACTGACAGCCTCTAGCGGCAGCCGCTGAAATTGACGGGCGCGCATGAATACGATCTACTTCCAACAGCTGATTGTAATTTTAAATTAATTTACATCTGTCACATCGTTATGTTGTTTATTGTTTACACTTATACATTCTGCATATGGTTTCGACCCTTCGAATGTTTTGATTTTGTTTTTCTCTTCAACCTTATACATTTTAATTACGGTAATTTAATATAACCATTAATTATATATATTTTTTGTATTTGAATTGAAAAATATATTACTGATAATGGCTCCAAACAACTAAATTCATGGTGTAAGGAAACAAAAACATCGCAGAGGAGAATTTCTTACGAAACGGAGAATACTTAAATCTAGCCAGTTATACCATGATATAAAGTAAATATAATATTATAATTATTAAAAAATGTTCTTAGTATTACAAAATATTCTGACGTCTCTATGGTAGTATTTTGAAATAATACAATATTATTTTATAGCTTATTTCAAACTAATAATAAGTTGTATGCAAATTAAAGTACTGTAGTATTCTTGTTAAATATGGCAGAAAACTCAAGAACATGTTGTTCTAATAACTAAATCAAGAATAATCGTTTATGTGGGTCCAACATTCCTTTCCTGTTCAGGATATTTTCACTGGCTTCATAATGATTTTGACCAAGATATCTAGCCGGGGTCAAGTGTTTTAGTAGTGCATATATTTTAATGGAATTTCTTTAGTCTTTGTTTTGACAAAATATGAAGTATCCTGTAAAGCAATTTGTAACTGGTTCTGAGGTTAACTGGCGTTGTCCATCACATCGACGACCGCGATTTCATTGAATAACCAAGATGCAGAAACATAATCTGTTTCAGATAATGTACTATGAGTGCACCTGCACAGTGTGATGGACTGCCAAAATCCTATTCGGGATGTTTTGCACGATAGCCGTATGAGAACTCGCCACAAGTATTCTTGTTGTTGCAGTTATTCCCATCCCTTCTACTGTGTTCCATGCCGATCCTGCCTTGTCCACTTGTTTCTATCCTATAACTCTTCTGTTTTGGTAAGATTATCTGCTAAAGAGTCACGGCTTCGCCGGCGGTTGTGATTTAATTTCATACATAATGAAATATCTTTAAAATGCAAATAAATATTCTTCCATACGAATTTTATTGAAACTTTTAAGTTCTGTGGGGCGGAGTCCCAAAGGAACTTTGCAAAACCGTTTCTTAGTGAGCACCTATGAGCAAAGAGGAACGTGTATGAAAAATTACAAGTTTTAATTTTAATCGAGTAATAAAATAAAGGGAGTAAATAAACGGAATTTAATGTGGTCGTAGGCTAATTTGTTTCGTCATTTCAATAAAATTAAAGCCTTTAAAAACCATTTAGCACGTGACAACAACACATTGAATGATCGTCAGAGGGTGAGCAGCAGGCCTACACGTAACTAAAACGTAATAACTAACATCTGTGATAATATTTTTCAGCTAAAACAATTAATTGGAGTACAACGACAAAATTATAGACTGTTTAGTCCCATTTTTCTACAAATTTGAATCCAGTAGTGAAGTATGTCAGAGGCCAAGATATTCCGTGTTATGTGTACACGGAAGGAGAAGATAGGCAGAGGCGGACTAGAGCGACACGGGAAAACGTGAAGGGAAGTAATGGCAGCAGTCGTCGAACTACATCCCTCCACCAGCGGCGTTACAACTCAGTTGACTGGAACGGAACGAACTAGGAACGAACTGTGTTTCGGTAGTTTCAGCAACGTCCTCTAGGACTGACCCTTTAGCCCCCTCTTAAGGGCCGTGTCATATGAGTGGTATTGCCACCTACCGCTCCAACCTGGCAATGGAGTTCTTATGGAGCTGGCCATATGGACGCCAATTCCGTCAGCGAGTTTGGTTTAGCCGGATGCTGAGTGCTGCGCACTCGACGGCGGGCCATGTCATACGACAAATGCGCCCGGAAGACCCTACGTATGACAGGTAACCGGTGGCGTTTTCGGGACGGTATCAACGCGACGCACTTGCTTAGGTGTAATATTGTGGTAAGCTTAATGTTATAATTTCACTTTCCAAATGTGATCAACTATATGGTATAAAAAGAAATTAAGTTCAAACCATAACAAAAAAAATATATAAAGGGGTTTTAAAAAAATAACAACACATTTACTAAACTATGTCATATAGTCTCTGACTGAATACAGTATATGCCCCGCCCTGACAACCTTCAACTGTCAAAGGCTACAGAAAAAAAATAGGCCTAACATAATAAGTAAAACAAATTTTAAAAATCTCAAATATTGTAAACGTTTTGCCACAAACTGGACAGTTAATGGCTACAAAAAATTACATAATGAGGAAAACCATTCATTCTAAGGTCTCAAATATTATGAAACCCTTTTCCACAAACTTAAATTAACACAGTTATAGATGAAAGGTGTTTAAGGTAAGTCAGATCTGTGGGAAGAGTCACTTGAATACAAAAATAACACACTTTGCTTATCTAATAAGCGAAATCCCACTCACTGACTCATCACGAAATCTCAGGAACTACAAATCGGATTTACTTGAAACTTTGAACACAGGTTCGTCTTGCTTCTTAGGTGCTCACTAAGAAACGATTTTGCTAAATTCTTTCTGGATATTAATTATCCAACATAACTAAAAACTTGAATATTGGTTTAAAATTTTAGGAGTTCTTAACACAAAAAAACCGTAGCGTATTAAAAAAGTATAGATAAGGTTTTCATGTGTTCTAAATATTTCAATACATAAATTATTTAAAACCTTTTAACTAATAACTGTCAATGTTAAATGTTATTGGTTTTGCCAATTAAAATCGGAAGCTGCAATTTTACTATCAATAGAAATCCAGTAAGGAACAAACTGGTGACAAATTACTTACTACTCAATCTTTTTTAAAATGTGAAACCATACAACGAAAGTCAAGTGCAATGTTGCCACATCGAGCCAATGTCCTCGGATACACGTTTCAATACTAACCTGTCCTCGGATTGAAAATAGATGTCCTCGTTTTACTTTAAAAGTACATGGTCCTCGGATGAACACACACATCCATTAAATAAAAGGAATTTCAAGTGTGTAAAGCATGAACCTTTTTTATTCTATTCTATTCTATTAAACTAAATGATATAACAATTTTGTTTTTTAAAGGTAATTTAGCCAGTGTCCTCGGATTGCGGCCAGGAGTCACAGTCCTCGGAATGGGGGCGGGACACGTATGTGTGTGTGTGTGTGTGTGTGTGTGTGTGTGTGTGTGTGTGTGTGTGTGTGTGTGTGTGTGTGTGTGTGTGTGTGTGTGTGTGTGTGTGTGTGTGTGTGTGTGTGTGTGTGTGTGTGTGTGTGTGTGTGTGTGTGTGTGTGTGTGTATGTGTGTCAGGATGTAAACAGAGCTAGAGAATGCCATAATGGTCCGATTTTAATGAAATTTGGTACATAGGTCCAAATCCACGATAATTCCAGGCGTTTTTTCATTTTTTTCAATTTTTGATTTTTAAGGGTATTTTACCCCCAAAAACCCTCAAAAATCGTAAGATAAAAATTTCTCAAAACCGGCTCTAACGATTTTCATTAAAATTTTGTGGTTTATTAAGCTTAAAATGGTAAATGACAACACCCGCATTTCCGAGAAAATGCGCGTTCAAAAGTTATGGAGTAAAAAGTGTTTCTAAAATCAATTTTTTGTATTTTCAAAATAGCTGTTGTCTTGAAATAAATTTTACTTATCACCATTAAATCAAGCTCAAAAAACTAAATAATCCAGTATTTTAAATTATTTCTCTACGTCAAGTGGTTGCGGAGAAAATTCAATTTTTCTTTTAGCGGTAAACGCAGTACGTTGTTAAAAGTCACAGACGCGCGTAGGGTCAAACGAGCGTTGCTCAGCCGGCAGCTATCCGACTGAGTCATCAAGACATTAATGTTTGAAGCTTTTAACATCTTTTTTATATTGTTGGGAGAAAGTATGTGTCAGTTAACTGATACCGTTTATTTAAACACAAGCTGCACTTTAAACCCTGTTATAAAAAAAAAAAATAATAATAATAAATAAAAAAAAATTCATAACATGCACATTTATGTAGGTGGTTGTTAAAAGATGAATTTGATTTGATTGTTAAAAGTAATTTTAAAAATCGTGCATTAAGATGTCGGTCTGGTATGATTTGTTTAGTTTATAACATAATATGTACCTCATGTAAAATATTATTTTATTTCATGTTTATGAAAAGGGTCCATTATAATGCAATCGCCTTCATGAGGAACAACGAGTCTCTCGAATCTCTGATTTTTATTTTCTATAGTTTAACGTACAAGGATCGAGAGGAAGCTATACAGTAGGCTACCAGGGAAGGCGCGCCGACATCTGCATGTTCCAAATCCCCATATGAGCCAGTTAAAACCTCGACCCAGCGTTTCTCGCCAAGCGAAATTGTCAGTGGCGCACAGCAGTGTAATAAACGGGCGAACCACTGTACTATCAAAACTATAATTGATTTTTTTAGCGTATGATGCCATTTGGAATCCAAAAGGTTATGTGACGAATAATAGCTTACAAACTTCACAGGTCACAAATACTATCAGGCTCATACAAACCAGGATCGTACTATACAGGGTGTTTACAAACAAACTGGAACAATGGGAACAATTTGTGTATTTATTCCTTTTCCTTAAGTCAAGACAAAATAGAAAGTCATACAAACAAGGGTCTTGAATGTTTCTTTATAAGCTGCCATTTTGTTTTTTACACTTAATAATTTGTATCTCCGTAATAAATTTAGCAATATTAGCATAATATTTGGTATGAGCTATTATCAAAACAATTTTAAATAGAAAATTTATTTGTCTTTTGAGTATTTTAAAAATGGCAGATATATTAATTACTAGACTGGCAGTCTAGACTCCACCGCCGCGCCCGCCGCCGGGATTGCCTCAATGTCAGTTCGCCAGCCACATCAGTATTAGAAGTCTTTAAGTGTTTCCGTTCGTGTGTGTTCGTGTCTATCGTGTCCGTGTCCATGTATTTTTTTGTAATGTGTCCGTACCTTGTGTGTTATTATTTATTACACTTTATCAAAGTTGACGTTCTTCTTATGAAGAGAAATTAGCCTAAATCTTTGTATAAAGCCTGAAAAGCCTCTATTTGCATGAGTTGAAACTAGGTGCTCTACAACAATTAGATTACCATAACTCAGGTATTTAAACCATTAATAATAAAAATTTTCAGTGAACTTACTGATTCCATTTCCATAGTTTTTAAATTGTTTTTACAAAAATCAACAATTACAAAATCCAACTCATCAAATTTATATCGGCATGCAAGCTGGAAAATATCGGATGCTTTTCCTTAGCAAGTTAGTTTGATTCTACCTGTGAAATAATTCAAATTTAGATATTGGTTTCCTACAATAGCGCTGTTTTCTAGTGAAATATTGTATCAGTGGTTGCATCTACATTAAATATAATTATATGAAAAGAAAAGAAATTTAATCAAAATTTTGTTCCCCTTGTAACGGTTTTATGTGAACACCTTGCTTACCTCAGCATTCATAAATGATAAATAAAATCTTTTCTCAATCCTGTGATAACACAACTAGAAGAAATACTCAATAAACTATACTTTATGCCGAAATTGAATAACATTCCGGATAATATTGGAGAGATACAAATTTCCACAGTTGGATGAAATGGAAGTAGATTAAGGACTTTTATCCTTTCGTCAATAAGATTGAGCTCGTCTTCTTTGCTGGGTTATAAATATGTGAAATTGTGAATAAAATGTTTGAAAAAGATTGATTGCAAGGGATGGAAAAATATATTGGCCACCAAAGAACGAGCCAATATAAAAAGGGTTGTGCTTGACCACAGTCTAGGAAGTCCAACCTTCACCCAATTCAATTTACAGGGCATAAATATTTTCAACTGTACCTCCAGCAAATGGGTAAGATCGCTTCACCCTTATGCAGGTGTTGTGAACACGATGAAGACGACGCACGTCGCACTTTTTTTCTACCCCGGTTTACATACGTTGCGGAGTGAATAAAGACTTTTGACATCCTTGATATTTGACCCGTAAGGGAATCGGCAGAGAGTGCAGTGTGTTCCTCAGTGATGTTATCACAAGTGAATTGAAATATCGTTTTTCCTATTTAAGAGCATCAAGCCAAATACGGTACCCACATCAAAACTTAAAAATGGTTACAAAAACTCGACGAATTTCCTTTCTTCTATTTAAACGTACATAAGAAAAATTAAATTATTAGTACGATATTTTGCCCTTAAAACTGCACTTATCTGGTAATTAATATAATTAATAATTACCTATAATTAATTATTAATATAAATTAATATAACAAAATAAAATGGTAGGCCTACGCTTTAAGGTTAATAACATATATTTTTTATATCAAACTACTTCATTGATCACACTAATATTCTAAAACTTCTGGTTGAAGTTGCATCTATTTTACCCTTGGTTTGGACTGGTACAAATCAGAGTAAAATATTTAAGTCGAAGGGTCGGCAGCAGCTGGGAAGGTCGACTTGCCACCCGCGTAAACAGATCGATCGTCAATTAAACTGCAACTGCTATAATCTTTCCCTCCATCGCGTCTAGACAAATGTAAACATTTATTTTGGGGTATAGCGATTAAACAGCATGTAGCTATGAACGTGTCTACAGCTTTGATGGATGCGAGATTTTCCAAAGTAAAGTACTAACCTTTTCATGTTGAATTTTTATATTGGGTTCAATATGTTTCATAAAATGAAAGTTAATGTAAAATATAGTCTTTTTACTAGAGTTGTTTCTATTCTACAATAAAATATTTAATCTAACTGTCATTGCGTTTTCGAAAAGCACAGGATATAATATAACTTAATACCTTAGTCTAAAAATGCACTTGCACCAAGAGTGACAAGGACTTTCTTTTTATAATGTCGCGGAACGACATATTGAAATTGACGTTTTGCTTGTCAGATAATACATAAAGATAACGAGTAAATGCTGCTTTAGTATCTTTGCTAGATACTTCAGTTTGGTCGTATTTTACTTGATATGCGACTTAAAGATATTTAAAAGGTTGAAAGAAAACAATATTTTAATATATTATGAAAAAAACTAAATAAAGTTCAGTTGGTTTACAAATTTTTAAGAGAATCTCTTAAACATCATAACAGGCTTTTATAATAATCGTTGTTTTTCTATGAATTATTCCTAATCTTTTAGATTGTTATATGTGTTGGAACTACAGGATAGTTTTAAATAGTAGGCCATTAATCATTTTACTTAAATAAAATTGGAAATTTAGTTTTTAAATAAAAAATAATAATAATAAAACATATTTTCAATTAAAGTTATTAGAAAATAATTTAAGTTATTTTCTTTGAGCATACAATAACTTTACAAGTTTTTTATTTCATTGTATTTTTTATTATCAAACAGCAATGTTTTAAACGTACCCTGAATAAAACTCTTTCCAGATAAATCAATAGTATTATTTATATGAAATACTGGATGAAAGCGGGTTTTCAGAACTCATGTTATACATACATGTCTACTTCTGTTATTTCTCAAGATCAATTACATTTGAATGATGAGTGATAAATTTAAATTTAAATCTATTGCAAACAAATGCGGGTTTCTTTTAATATTTATAAAGGACGAGTTTTTGGCTGATGTATGTTAAAACAATTCTGGAAACTTCAAGGCAAAACATCCAGCTACTAAGGAAGTAAGAGTACAATGATGCAATGCATCTGTGGTCTTTATTGAGGTTGTATTACTGTTTTAATCGAAAATCTCCTTAACCCGTTATTGCCAAGGGATTGTGTTTATGAGGAACACTTTTCTGACATGATTGTTGTGAAGCTTTTGATAAACAATGTTTCAAGAAATAAATCATATTTATAAACTACACATTCTTTAATGGTTATTTGTTTTGCCAATAAGCCTATTTCAATATTATGCTTTATTAATTGTAATCTAAGCCTAAAGTCAGAATAATATTTCGTTAAAATATCATTCTAACCGATGAAATATAAGAAATAATAGAAAATAAATAGAAATCCTTAAACAAATTTATTTTGATATTTATTTAGTGCCTCTCAATACATATAACTTTTATTGAATTTATCACTTAATTACATTACTTAATAATTTAATCTTGGTACAACTATTAAAAATGGTACATGATATAGTTATAACTAGTAAAATTCAAAACCTCTTCATCATGGGTAAATAAATATAAGTTATTAAAATTAGAAGGATCTGAATAACTTAAAATGTTATATTTAAAAAAAAAATCGTCCCACCCTAGTTTATAATTAGACTACCCCATAAATGACTTTTGTGAGGAAGCTCATATTTTATTTGAATGGCTTTTTCTACCAAGATTACAAATATTTATCTCCCGGGACATAATTCGAACTCAAAAAACGAAATGATGAATGAAAACAGCTTTCAAATGTCTTATGATAAACAACCCAAATTGAAACTATGCCTAGAAAGGACATATTAAATTATAAAACATAATGTTGTTATAGAACAATTGAGCAGGAGGTGTTGTCAGAGTTATCAGGGATTTAGGTCGTGTGGTAAACGATCAAAGAGGGCAATGAGATGTGGCCGTGCCCTCGAAACTCGCTGCACGCTTCAACATTATGTTGGTAACAATATTATTTATGTTAAAAATCGGTGATATGGCCAAAACAATGAAACTGTTTTAATATTTGATTTAAATTCAATAATATATATTTGTGCTTCTAGGGCCTAAAGTCTCCCTCAGGGAGAAAAAGTACTTTAGTCCCTTGACGCACGAAACATTTTCCTCCACCTACAAGAATATCATTTAGGCCATTAACAATAGGCATACCGTATATAATTTAACTTCACCTTCATATGATCCCTCGCTCCTGCAAGCTAGATCAGTCAAATCAACCTAAAAAACACACAAGGTAGGCTATTTTTATAGAACACAAAAAATAACATAATTTTGCCCTAGTCCAAATTCTTACACTTAGGTTTTGGACTTCTACGGTTAATAGCCTACCCCAGCCAAATGAAAACAAATATGTACACTGCTGACAGAATGGCTTATGCTACAGTTACTATTAGTAACAAAGAGTAACGAAACAAGTACAAGTGGCAACTGACTATGATTCATGTTCTTTGTAACTCTCTTTTAAAATATTCTTATGTAACAAACTTTAACCCCGTGGTACGAAAACGTTGAGTTTTAACTAGATAGAAAAAGTAAGTATTCAAGTCAAATGGGGTGAAAACCAGTACTTTAGTACTCGATTCCAAGAAGTAAAATAAGGCTTTAGATAGTAGGTAGAGGGAAAATATATTTTAGTTACTATATATATATTCCACCGGTAACATAGCAAACCGTTATTGGTATACATGTTGGTATTTTTGCTCCTTTCTTATGTGTCCCGGTAACTGGGTTAATCTATGATACGTCGTTCAACACCCGCGATTGATTCACCTTAAAATATAATGAATCAGTTATCATATTAATCAAAAAAAGTACCTCAACGTAATCAAAAAAAAATTATTTATTTATTTATTCAATCAACGGTCAGCGCCATTTACATCAATGTGTACATTATATTAACAACATAACGTGAATTTTAAATAGAAATAACAAAACTAAAGTGATATCCAAGATGCTCGACACTCAAAAATCAAAGAAGAGAATATTCATGGAAGACATGCAAAAACATAAAGTAAGTATAATATTATACAGTTTTGTACCAGTTTTATATCAATTATACCATTTTCTTATACCAATTTCACCAGAGTCTTACCAGAAAGATTATACCAGAATCTTATACCAATTTAATGTTTGATCACTTGGCCGCTCTGACCGAACAGCATTCCAGAACACAACCCACCTGATCCGCCTGGGCCCCGCACCCAGGCGTCGATCGGCACAAAGGGTTCAATGTAGCACATTGTTAATGGTGTAGCACATGGGTAAAACCTCGGCTCATAAAGACATCCAGCCAGTCCAGTGAGGATAGCAACCTAGCGAAGGACACATGGCACTTTGGATCCAAGCCAGACGGCCCAATGGGGATTGCCACTCCACATATGGGTGCAGTCAAGGCACCTCTCACCCACCTGGGTCGGGTAGTTGTGGGGGCCCTAGGGTCGCCAGGTTTGCCTGGGGTTGGCAAGGGTGAATCGGGAACGCCTAAGCCTACCATCTCGTCCTGCTTGCAGGGCTTGGTGAAGGTCAGGATGGCGACCACGCCCACCTGCGTCCAGCGGAAACGTAGCGTGGGGGTGATATGTTACCGTGGGGGTGATATGTAGCGGGGGCCTCAGCCCCCGACAAACGGATGTACATGGGTGAACAGCACGATGTACATCTTTTGGCATAATATTAAATTTAAGATTTTGTTCTGACTCCTTATGGTCCGTCTCCCTTTGGAGGTTCAAGGTCAAAATCCTCGAATATATACCCGAATATAAAATAAAAAAATGCTTAGATAAAAAACCACCTCCTGGAAAAACTATTACTTTTCAAACTTTCAAACCTTCACCTTGGTTATAACATTATATTATAAAAACATATATCCGTTATGTCCTCCATAGGGGAGCTCCGGTTCTCGAAAGCCGAGCATCAGTGATGATGCGACATCACTGCTCATGGGATGTAAGTAAGTGTGGCTATAATGAGGGCTTACAATGAGTACTACCCCACGGGGTGGGCTACACACCAGGATGTAGTTAATCAGTTACTGGTACTATGGGTTTGGGGCTTGCCCGCACTCAGCAATGAGTGTGCCTCAAAATTGCGAACGGATTCGTAGTGGTGGGTGGTGTCGTTTTGGCGCTGGGTGTCATGCCTTTCTGCCCGATATTCCTTTACATCTTCGCGCCAGAGTGCGGCTGCTTAAACGCGCCCTACTTCTCTGGGGCCAGTTATGGCATAGCATCCTCTTAGGCTGTAGCGGCCGGGGGGGTGTGAAATTGTGCGGTCCGGCATTGGATACCTGTCTGTGGGCATATTCACAGATCGTTTACAGTTGTTACCGATAAACAACGAGTGCTTGTGTAGCTTGAAGCAAGTGCGCATGCCCCGACGGGGGCCGTGGCTCGTTCCGTCGTAGCCCGGGGACAGCCGAATCGTGTTGTGTCTTCGGACACGGAGCGGAATAGGTCATAGGGCCACTCGCAAATTCATAATGAACCACACGGGGTTGGGCCGATATCCATATGTATACTTCATAACAAATAACGTTAACGTTATAACTCCCCTTTTTGATAGATTAGGTTAGGTTAATTGAGTAAACTCATAGTTGTATAGCCATATTGTATAGGAAAACATCCGGGGGGGGGGGGAATAAATTTATAAGCGCCTATCGGATTTTGACATTTTTCATTCAATTTGAATACTGTTATAAAAATACAGACAGAAGTAATGTCCGCTTTCTACCCAAATATATAAAAAAAACTGCTTGGATAAAAAACCACCTCTTGGAAAAACTTTCAAACTTTCAAACTTTCAAACCTTCGCCTTGGTTATAACATTATATAATAAAAACATTTATCCGTTATGTTATTATTTTAATGCAAAGTTTGTTCGCTTACCATTTTGTATCAGTCGTAGTTTTAAGGTCTGGTTTATGGCATTATGTTCTATTCATATCTTTAATTTTATGTACATATTTTGGCATAATATTAAATTTAAGATTTTGTTCTGACTCCTTATGGTCCGTCTCCCTTTGGAGGTTCAAGGTCAATATTCATTTTGAGATTAGACTTCTAAACTCAAAATTAGTTTGAAAATTTTAAGTTTTATTAATTTAATCATATTAAAGATATTATACCGTCCCATACTTTTTTATACCCTGTATGTATAAAGATTGTAAAGTAAATATCAAAATGATACCATTAAATAATAACTAAGGATCGCCATGGCAAAAATAGTTGAACATTTACAACGGTTTTGGCCTACACACATTATTGATACACAACAATTATGTTATCTATCCACATCACTGTAGGTCTACTATAAACCGACGATATGTTCAAAATAATTTACTTTTTGTAAGTTTATAATTTTAATTGACTATAAACGAAATATTGGTTGACATAAAAAATACCAACCTCAAATTAAATATTTTAAAAGTCAAGAAATAATATAAGTTATTATTATAACTATTAAAATATATATTTATGCTGATTTCAAAGAATTAAAGTTGTTGAAGTTCTTTAGCTTGTAAATTTAGTACGGAAACAAAGTTGTATTTTTTACATTAAAAGAGATGAAAAATCTTTTTGTAACACTAACTAAGAAAAGAGGTTCCAACTATTTGATATTAAAATATTCAAACTCCTTTGGGTTTGCTTGAGGAGGTATCTTTATGTATTTGATTATTTATCCATTAATTAACATGAACCCCTACCAAGCTGCAAATCATTGTAAACCGCTTTAAAACAACGAACCTGACTTAAATTGGATGATTCATTTTCAATTTGTAATCTAAAAAAATTGCATGAAAAACATTTGAAAAAAAATTAAAATTGCAATATCTTTGTAGCAATATCGGTCGTATTCAACTTAACCCCGTTACTTAAAGGTCGTTTTTGCAACAAATTGCTCAAGGTTTAAAAAATTACGTATAATAAGAGCAAAGTTTTTTTTTAAGACTTCCATTAAGGGAAGAGAAAGTATTGCAGAATATTTTAATCCTATAGCATGTTATACACCGTTTTAACTTTATTAATATTTGAGCAATCTGTCGAAAAGATGTATTTGTTAAAAAGACAAGAAAATTTGTCCATAATAAACTAAGATCAGAGTCTTAATGCCTTTTTTAGTACAACTTTGTTCCAAAACTTAATTTACTTTGGTCTTCATTAAAACAACCAATGTATTTATCACATAAGTAACGAAATACAGCGAACGATATTTATAACGTAAGGCTGAGTGAGACATGGCAGCCGGTCAAAATGTAAAATTAATGCAAACTGTCTAACTATAAAAGCTTTTAATGGAGACAAATTTTTTATGGAAATGCAAGCCAACATCTCAAAAACTTATAGCTTATAGGCGGCCACCCATCCAAAACACACCCAATGTTATTTGGCCTAATCTTTGGTCTTACTAACATATATAGCTCTTTTATGAAAAACCAAACAATACAATGAATCGTAATGGATAAATCACCTAATTTTTGTAACACTACATTATTCAAGCCGAACTCTCATTGGTTTAGAACTAGTATTTTAATGTAACTCCCATATCTTTAAAAAGCTCACTAAGTTATTTAACTCTTTAACATTTTACTTGTATCATCACTTTTGCCTTTTTCAATGGTCATAGATAAAATATTACATACACGTATATGATTCAAGAAACATTTTTCAATTTAAATTACACAAAATGTGTGACAAATATTTGAACTTCTTTAAACGTTTCATTTTTACAACAAACCTCTTGGATTTGAGACTAAATCTAAAATATTTGTGTTAAAAAAAATGTGTGAAAAAGCTTTATTCATAGGTGTGTATTAAATTTCCACTGGCATGTTCGATATGACGAATGTTTTTAGTATAACGTTGAAATATATTAGGTTATGACAGAAATATTACTTAAACTACAACGATATAAGAATAAAATAAAAAATTTTGAGTGACATAACTTTATTTTTTTAAATATATTTATAATTTACTATAACATTTTAATGCTAATGTATTTAAGTCATTCTTTTAGGTGGAAATTATTAAAATTATAAAAATTTTGTGTTATCTGTTTTATGAGTAAATGCGAAATCTCAATCATCTCGCTTACCAGCTAGTAGCCTAACAAATCGCTTTGCCTCATGAGCACTCTCAAATTACAAATTATGTCATATTAATTAACTTTTAAAGTTTTTAAACATATGGGTTATGCTTTTTTTAAGTAATGTTGATGTTGTTACTGAACAAGATGTTTAAATAAAGTAAATTATTTTTCTTCTATGATTACCTCTATATTAAAATTCTAACGTTAAAATCTAAGGAATGGAATTTGAATCCGTTGTAGTCCGGGTGTCCCAAACGACCTTTCCCCCGTCATATTTTGAGAGCTACAGATACGGGGATTATCTTCGGGAAAAGTGTTAATCGAGAAAAAAGGAGACTTTTTTACGTGTAAAATTTCTAAACGATTTTACCGGAATATTATTTGATTTTGATCACCTGCTTAGCAACAATAATTTATTTTTGGAATGTAACTTAGAACGATATTCATATTTTCATATATATTTAAATTTTGTCTTCCCCCCCTCCCCCCTCCCCCCCTAATCCCCAATTTTGGGGAAGGGGTTTAATATTTGGAACATAAAAGGTTTCCTATTTTTGTCAATAAGACTTCCCTAGTAGCTAATCTTGTTATCTGTAACTGTTAAAAAATAGCTGTAGGGAAGGGACTTTTTGCAAACCCAGTATGTGGAGGGGAAGCAATCATTCTGTCGTTAGAACAACAAGTTGTCAGTACACCATTTGGAGGCGGAGCAGATTGCGTTGTGTTCAAACGTATAATTAAACCTGTTAGAAATGTTTGTCTTTCCCTTCCAACATTGGATATTGACGAGCTATCTATCACCTTTCTAATATCAAACGGGATTATCTAACTGTCAGAGCCACAAAGGGTACTTATCGACAATTGCTGATTCGTCTTCACATACAGAACTGGGGTTTCTTAATTATTAAAATCACAAAGTTGACCGATCACTTATAAAAAAAAACTTATGATATTTTGAGCTAGTACATCATGATATGATCCCACACACTCTGTGTTTAGAAGGATTTAAAGAATTTACGGCTTAACCTAGTGTTATGTACCGAAGATTTTCTCAGTGGTACCAAGTGTCAGTGGTTCTATGGTCACGACACCAAGGCCATATTGACTTTTTTAGGAGCCAGATTTCAACCTTAATTTAATCAAGCTGATGTGTCAGTCTTGCCGAATTCCTAAGTTTGTGCAGCCACAAAAGATACTTAGGGTTAAAAATAAATTATGATATTTTTATAATTCAATTTCTGGATTCTTGGGTTATTTCTAAACTTGAATTTCTTTACGTTTTAAAGCTTACGAATTTGCAAATATATACAAAGGACCCTTGTTAAGTATGAAGGAAACCCTTTTAAACAACTAATGAATACTATTACTTGAACATATTATTAGGAATATAATAGTCCCGTAATAAAAAAAATTAATTTAACAGAATTTTTTACCCTTAAATAAATAAGTCCTGGACCATAAATTTCACGAATGAATCAATTTAAGATAAATGTATCTAGTGGGCTTACAAACCAACTGAGGTTACGGAGCTGATACTTGTAAATATATGAGGAGTCACCTCCACCTTCTATAGAAAACATCTCAACCTAATTCGGATCAAGTGAATCCCTATCAGCCATCGTAAATCTTATATGACGAAAGCATGTTCAGAATCTTTAAAATCGTCCTGTAGGGATAAAAAATACCATACTTTAGAAGAAACACATAAATTAAGAAAATGTATATAAATTATTACAGCAACATAATTATATTAAAATATTATCAAAGCTGTAAAACGCATTTGGAGCCACTGCAATTTTTGCAAGTGTGCACGATGTTGCACACATGTTGCACGATGCAACTAGCGGCGCGCTAGTTCTGATCGTTGTTCGTGTGTGTTAGTGTGTAAATGTAACTTTATGTATAGAAGATTTATGTGTCCTGTGTTTGAAAATTTCGACAACCATGAAAAGTGGGCTATGTTTTAACTTTGACGCTGCTGAAGATGGGCGGTAAATCGCCCGAAACGCGTACAGAGTGAACATTGATATTTGACACCTCAGGCCATTTACGTAAGTAAATATATCTGAAATAATCTATATAATGATGTAAATAGCTAGCTATATAAAAAGCCAAGACCTTTGTTAACTGAAACAAATAAAAATACCGTTAAAAATCTGCCTGAACGGACTTTTAATGATATAATATTATACGTTTAAAATATTGCATAAATAATTAATTTTGTCAAGGTATCGATCGATGACTAGGATTTAATAATGTTTACAATTTGTTAAGGTTTGCTATCGATAATCTACTATAACACAAACTACCACCAAACATATGAACCAACTTTGAACGTTTACAAATAAATGAGTAAATGGGTGGTTATACATTATGTATGGGCCGTAAGGTAAAATAGGTAGGTGGGGGCTTTCCCACTAACTATAACAAATTTAATTTAATTATGCACTCTTAACGTCACAAATTTGTTTAGTAGTTTAATCAATGATAAATAATAATAATAATCGTGTGGCTTTTAGTGGAAGGAGATAAGCAATTAACTGATAGTTCTCCTCGTCTAAAATGCCTGCACTTTTTTGTTTTCTATACAGGTGGACCAACGGCTTAACGTGACTTCCGAACCACGGGAGCGGCGGAACGATCTTTTTGTCCCCGAGCCGGGAGTTGAACCCGGGCCCGCTGGGTGATAACCCAGTACTCTACCACTGAGCTACGGCGGCTGCCAGAATGAGAAAAAGATACGGGGAAACGACACAATTTTTAAATGTCAACAATAATGTTTTTTTTTTAAGAAATGTATTTTCAACATTAATTTTGAGTAAATCATTGGAATTTAAATTTTTATTATAAAAACTTTTTTATTATTTATTATATGGTGACATCATGGTAGTGTTTTTATTTTTGTTGGTTTACATGGCAGTAAATGGATATATTACCCCTTCGCAGTCAGCTCACCTGATTTGGCAGCTCCTAACGTCTTTTTTGTGGCTGTATCAAATGCAGAGTCTTGCATTTGATACACCATGAACAAAAGTAGATCTAAAAAAGGAAATTTAAGAATATTCCAAAGAATGACGGCCTAAAAGTGTTAGTATGGTTGAGTCATTGGTTTTGCACACATATTCGGACTCTGAGCTTTAGAGATGACTTTTAGTATCATCTCCAACAAAATTATGCTCATTTCCAACCTAATTTGTTGCTTTAGAACTTCTATTGCTATGGGTTACATTTCCCTAGAAGACTTGGCCCTGAATAAGAAGTCAGGGGGTGTCAAATATAGTGCGAGGGCTGCAATGTACTATCTTCTTTTACTGATCACAAAAACACCAAAAATAAAAACTCCACTTTCATAAGACCATATGTTAAAATACGATAGTTTTCATGGTAAAAAATTAAATTCTATTCTTTTACTTAAGAATAATATCTTATTTACCTTAAGATATTGAAACCTTAAAACTAGTTATTGGGGCGATTTTTAAAAATTGTGCCGTTTCATTTCCTCACTCTGTATTATGAAGGTCTTTAAACCCTGATTGAGATGTAAGTTAGAACAAGGGCAATTGGTCTAAATACCTCACCAGTGGCTAAAAGGCTGAATACAATCGTTGCATACACTACTTTATCTACTTAAATTCGCAAAGCATAGCAAAAATAAAGTAATAAATATAATATTGATCATTCATAGATTAGGCGTACGTACACCCATCGAAAACGTAGCCACTCTTGATGACGCTGACCTAATCGTCTTTTCTACTAACATGAGATAACACTGTTTTGAGGTTACTTAAAATTACTAAATACCCCCGTCGCAGCAGACCTGCGTACTCAGCGAATTTCCGAAGAATTATTGTTTCAACATCAAAGAACTTTTTGGCTATCTTATGTAATTGATAATCTTTACAAGAAAATAAAATATATTTAATGACATTATATTTCTGAGTAAATTATTTTTATTTATTAATTTATATTAATATTTATACTGCAATAAATGACTTTTTTAACACTAATAAAAGTGCACATCCAAAGCTTTTACGCAAAAGGAATTATTTGTTTACAAATAACAAAACATAAACATTTCAAATTTGAAAAATATGCAGAAGACAGCTGATCAGCTGATTAGGAACAGATACTTTATTATCTCCATCTCTCTTGCTCTCATTATACACTTATTTTCTATGGGAATACCATGAGATTTAGCATGTAGGTTTGCTGCCATGAGGGTTTTTGATCAAATATTAATTACTCACCACCTAGTGAAGGTTCATAAAATTTTTTATTAAGATATGTGGATAAATAAGCAATATATAACTTTTTAAAGATTTACCCATAAGAATAACATGGGAAACTTGATTTTAATTTTCTCTGTAACCAGTTAAGCCATTTTAAAGATTCAAAATACTAAATTGTTGGTTTTTCGAGCTCTTTTAAATGGTTTTCTTTAAAATTGATGAATTTTGAAAATTTAGGTCCAAAAATGCCAAAAACCCATTAAAAACCCCATAAAACCCCGTTTCCATAACCCGACAATGCTGGTTCGCGAACTCATGAAAATAGACCTGGTCTTACACCTTCATACCAAATTTCATCAAAATCGGAGGTCCCCTTCAAAAGTTATCAGTACCACGGACACACACACACACACACACACACACACACACACACACACACACACACATATATATATATGTGTATATATATACATATATATATATATATATATATACATATATATACATATATATACATATATATGAAAATGAACGAATGGTGTTTTTGGCTTCTGGGAACCTCAAAATGAAAAAGTAAAGTGGTCCCGGGCTTAGGTCTTACCATGGCTACTACGGTAATAGCGTATTCCCTATAGGGAAATTCGCTAAAATTGATTGTTAGGCACATAAACAAACTAAAACCTGAAGAAAAATTGAACTCCTGGTATTTGAATTGCGAAATTACTATTATAACACTAACTTCCTCAAATGTCGATCTCTCATTGGTCTATAACCTGTCACGTGACTCCTGTATCGTTATGCAACAGGTTTATACTTTGATAATGTATCTCTTTATCATATTACTAGTACTAGTATCATCATTACTGGTGCGTATTGCAGTGGTCGTAGATAAAATAGTTAAAGATTTTTATCACTAAAATAAGCTTTAGCTCTAAAGCAAAAAATATCATAATAATTATAAAACTGTCCAATAAAAGCACGTTGAGTTTGATTGCATGTTACATGTTGAAGCTTGTAAAGGTAACCGTTCCGAATGTTGTCGGTTAGTGGGTTCACATTTCCCTCCGTTGGGAAGAATGACCTGTCAGACGCGAATACCTGTCAGGTTGTAAACGAATCACGGCGTTCCCATGTTGGACACACGCAATTACCTCCATTTATAAACAATTTAAACGAGTAATTTTCTTATGTTTAGGGTAGGAAACGAAAATTTATAGTAACAGTTGCAGAAGATGATGTTTTTGCTGTAAAATATTTTAAAAGGGGGATTAATTTCATATTGTATTATGAATATGAACAAAACCAAACACCCTGCAAGCTTTTATCCAAAACCAAAAATATTAAAAATTTAAATTAATTTGTTATTAAATAATGTAACGGTTTACTGAATAATATCACATTATTCATAAAATATTATATTCATATAATCAAATTTAATGAGATCCACATGGGTTGGCTATTTAATAAGATGATTGCAATATATTGTAAAGTATAATTACTTACCTCTCTATTTATACTTAAAATCATTAAAAATAAATATAATACATTTGTCTAAATTACTATGAAAATTGTTTAATTATACAGGGGTGTCTTTTAAAATACCCCACGATTTGAAATGATAATGTTCAGACACAACAAATATTTTAGATAAAGTTTATCGTGAATCATGTTTATCACAACTATTTACAAGGTTTTAATGATATTATGTTTATTTTTGTGTTAAAATAGACAATAATTAATATTTACGCAATGTAATGTTCTATTTAGTAAATTCTCCAGTAACATTTTTTAGTGGCTCTTGATTTCTATTCTTACTACAATGGTGATACTCGTGTTAAGTTCTTAAAAATTTTGTGAATTTTTCATGTACGGTACCTTATTTTACACATATCCCCATATTAAATTGTCCAGAGACCTTAGGTTTTGAAGATCTCAAAGGATAATTTATCATGCATTTAAATTTTTTGGCGTTAGACTAATGGAAAGAGGTAAGAACCCTCATTCGACACCTAAGATTTAAGCCCATTAGATAATTTTTTCTAGGGATATTGAAAGAGTGTAAAAAACATTTGGAAAAAGCCCACAAAATTATGAAGAACTTAAAACTAGTATAACAAATGTAATAAGCGGAATAACAAGAGACTCTTTAAAAAAATAAAAGTGTTCGGGAATTTACTAAGTAGAACACGGCATACTATGTAATGTTTAAGGTGGTCTGTTTGAAGACCAAAGATGTACAAATTACAATTAAAATCCTTCAAATAGTTGTAATAAATATGAATAACAAAATATCTATCAGAAATAAGTGTCATGTATGGAAATTATAATTTCAAGTTGTGTGTTGCGTTTGGAAAGAAACTTCCTGTATTAGATAAGGTAAAATCTAACTTATGGTAAAGTAATAGACTTTACTTTAACATGACTGCACCCACGCTTCTCTACCAATGACTCTGCATTGGACAATGCACGACTGAAAATGTTATTCGAAACACTGATAAGAGTGTTCTAACAAACCGGACAATACTTTAAATTATCTTAATGTAGTTTCAAACACAACAATAAATAACGATCACTTTGAAAACATGATTCGGGTAATTGGTATGCATGCTGCTAGAGATTCACGGGCACTGGTCAGTTTTAGGCTCCACCAACCTAAAACTTTAAGCTTTTTTATTACTTTAAAGTAGAAGGGAATAGCTGGTCCTGGCGCAGGTCAAGGTCAGCGGTTGTAAGTGGCAGGTGTGTGTTGTTGATTTGGGGGTTTTTTGGGGGGTTTGGGGAGGGGTTGGTAAGTGTGTCAAGGTCATCTGGAGGGGGTTTTAAAAAAGGTGGGGAGTCTGGGGACGAGTGGGGCGGGCGGGAGTGTGGCGGGAGGGGATGGGGGGGTGCGGGGCTGTGGGAATTAATAATTTATTTTAGGAAAGCCAAGTAGAAGTTTTATTTGAAGTGGTGTCGAAGCGATGTTTGGCGGTGACGGTCTGATAAATGCCGATGGTGATGGCGATGAGCAGATAGAGGCATACCAACCACAGTACGCATTTGAAGAGCTTTAACAGCCGGATCATTTCTTCCTGATTCTGTGCTTCCAATTGTATTCTGTTAATTTCGAGTTTTAATTTATCGTCTTCCAATTGTGATGTGATTGAAAAGCCGTCCATCATGTTTGTGTACAGGTTAGAGAGGAGCGGTGTAGATGGTGTAAAAGTAGGCGATGGAATGAGGAGAGCAAATAAGGGGAGGATATATATATTTAATGTAAAGTGGTGGGGGATTGAAAAAGAATATTTGTGTAGGACTAGCTTTCATCATCTGGTGTCGAATCGTGGGCGGATGAAGGACTGTTGTTTGGCATTTCTAATTCTTCAACATTATCGCTTTCCATCCTTTCACACTCTGGACAATTGTAGGTAATTTCAACAGTAATAGTAACCGTGTTGTTTGGTGTGTTTACAACATCGGTTAAAGTTTGAAAAATATCCTGTAAATCTTGTTGCGATGTTACTGCAAAAGTAGTAGTATTTTTTGCTAATCGAGGCTGGCTCATCGTTCGGCGGTAGGCAAACAAATGGTGAGCGACGGTAAGGCGGTCGCTTATATGGAAACGGGGAATAGTGGTGGGGGGAAGAAAAGAAGTGGGGGTAATCCAAAACGAGAAGCGAGAGAACTTCGGTTACCGCAGTTCGCTGCGAAACGCCGTTCGGGTAGGTTGTGGGAAGTGTATAGAAATAAAATAATAATAGCATTAATATAGAATAGAAATACCAATCACTTTTGTAAACTAAATACTAAGTTTATTTATAATTTGAATTTGATTGTCTTGTTCCTCGCTGTTTAATTCAATAATTGTAATACCATAAGTTGGTTCTTCTTCTTCCCCTGCACTGTTGGAAGATGATGATGATGATGATGATGATGAAAATATTCTGGTAGGATCCACATATTTTACTTTGATGTTGATCCATTTCAAAGGATACCTATCCATAAGTGTGAGTAAGTTGTGAAATAGAGTTTCCATCTCATCTCTTTCGGTAATTAAATGTTCAAAAGAAATGAATCTGTCACCCATGTTGGTGTTAGTCCAAGCAATGTAGTGTAAATGAGAAGCGTGTTAAAGGGTATGTAGAATATATATTGTAAATCTCAAGGTCAACCAAATGAAATTTTAAAAAAGAGCTGCAGTCAGTGACTACAGCTATACATCTGAAGCTTGAATAGGATCAGAAGACCAATCTGATCTATATTTGCACAAATGTTTGATGCATGTACAAAAGTCGTCTTTATAATATGCATCACACTTTCGGCAATTAAAAAGTCTTTCTGGGTGAAATTTGAAACATCTCTGGGGACAGCAAGTGTGGAAGTATCTTGATTTATAAATTTTGAAGGTTTGCAATTCTGGTGGTGGTAGTTGTTTTGTTTTGCATTTGCAGTAACAGGATCCGAAGAATTCACATTTTCTACAAGCTAATCCGTCTACCATCCATCTTCCTATATCGGTACATTTTTGTTCACAACAGTAGCGTGGTTTGTAGTCTTCTTTTTCCTTTTCCATGTTGACGGTTCTAAGTGGATTTGGGAAATGAAGGTGTATAGTATAGAATAGAGAGTTTTATTAAAAGAAAAAAGTGGTGGGGGTAATTTCAAGGTCAACCAAATGGAGTTTTAAAAAAGAATGGGGTACAAATATTAAATAGTTGCACACTTAAGATATAGGTTTGTCTTTTTTTTCTTCTTTCTCCTTTTTAATATTTACTTCATGTTCTTGTTTTTTCGCTCTAGCCATTGCGATGAGATCTTCAGTGGATAGTGGATGTACTTCTGGAAATTTTAGAATTAACTTTGGTTGGAAGCCTTCTTTAGTTAATACATCAAGATCGGAGCTCATCTCTTCTACCGTTTGATAGTCCTTTCCAAATATTTTACCATTAAATTCAATCATCATTCGGTACAGCATAGTAGTTTTAGTTGTTATCGCTGCGGTTGTTAAAAAGCAAATGATGATTTAGTCTGGGTTGAATAGCCTTTTTATAGCGAAGCCTCAAGTTGATGGAGTATTGTTATTGTAATTTAGCATTAGTAGTATTTGTGGAATTTAACATTATTTTGAGTAGAAGGGCTGGATGTTGTTGCCGTTTGTGTGGAAAAGAACACTTCATCATTGCAGTAGTTTTGTTTTGAAAACATCTTATTATTTGTAACATAAACATCGGCATTTAAGTGATAACCGCCTGCGAGAAGTACTCGCAATTCATTAGCGAAATTGTCGAGTTGTTCAAAAGTTGTGATGGTGGAGGTATCGTATGATGCGCATTTGATTTTGAGAGACATGTTGTTGTTTATAATAATTGGACAACCAAGGGAGATGTGTACAGCACGGAAGTCAATTGTAGACTGAGGAAATCCCCTTGAAAATTACTCCATTTATATAGTTTTTGTAACTAGGTCAAGGTCATCCAAAATTATTTTTTTTAAAAGCAATATATCACCATGTGCAAAAACACATAGTGATATATTGCTTTTTATTTTTTTATTTTTTTTATTTTTATTTATTTTTAAAATAATTTACAAAGGTGTACAAAAGTATTACAAATAATGAATTAGTTGTTGGCAGTAGGCATGACGTGAAGTGTAAGCTCTGTAGAATTGCTTCCGCTTGGACCGTGGGATGCCAAGTACAGAGAGCCGGGATGGATGAGGCGTAGATCTTCGTTTTGCAGGAGGTGCACGAAGCGCTTGGGAAGAAACGTTTGAAATTTTGGTTCATCACCGGGTGTGTAGGGTGCTTCACTCAGTGTAACGTTGATGGCGTCCCCAACACTAGTTTCCATCTTCTTAATGGTGTGGATAACATAATGTTTTTCTTCTTTTAATTCTGAACATCTTTTAGTTGGTAAGACGGTAGATTTTGAATGTTTGTTAAATTGATCGACAAGAGATTGTAAAAATGTTTGTGACGTCATCTTTACTTTTTCTTCTTCTTATTTATTGTTGATATTATTCTTAGTCTTGCGAATCTGTGTGGGAGGTGTTGACTGCTCGGAGGCTAGAGTAATACTCATGCTGGGTCATGGTTGTGTTGTCGCTTTTATATCCTTCCCACCCCCCACCATTCTGTTGTAGATATGCATTCAAACGATAAGCGTTCTTTAAGGCGCATTGGGACTGCCGATGTTTAAAGTTTTTGCTAGAAATACAAATGTTGGCAAAGTGACACTAAAAATCTCTATCCACTTGCACATTTATCACTTCATGGTTTGTAAATGCTTGTATCCAAGCGGTTTTTTCCAATCCCTTCGTGTAGATAATTTTAAATTCCTTACAGTAATGATTCATTATGTGTGGCACCATACTGTAGTGGATAAAACCTTCATCCCATCTCAAGTTGTGAAAATGTTTCATCAACCATTTGTTTGTCACTCTTGCTTTAGTAGTTAATCTGTTGAACGGTATAGGGGGTTGGAATAAATAGTGATAAACTACAGATGTGTTCATGTCTAGAATAACTAACTCTTTAATGATAAAATGTCCGTCGTTACCGCGAAACGCTTGAAATTCAATTATACCTCGTTTCACCTCCATTATTTGGTATTGGTTTGAAAATGAAACTTGTTTATTCATGACAAAGGTTGGTAATGGACTGTTTGTGAAATTATGGAGGACGTCTTTTTATACTGCAAGTTGGTTGCTGCAAGATGCTTCTTCATTCATTTCTTGTGCTTCTTCATCTATACCGAAGTTAGTCTGATAGTTGTGCAACTGTCTCCACATATCAACTTCGTGAGGTATTCTATTGAAAATGGAAGTATCTACGGGACCGTATAGGATTGGTACATACGGTTGTCTATCCAATGTATCGGTTAAATATTCCTTTATGATTGCGCTTGAAAAAATTAGTTGTTTTAAATATCTCGTGATAGGACCTGTAGCACAGCTGAGGGTGTAGAATTCATCTTTTGTAAGGTGTATTTTTAGGTCATGTTTAGTTAAATCTCTAAAACGAACAATTTGTCCTCCTCGATGTTTTATTATATCGATTTCAATATTTGATTCTAGCAAACTTAATTTTGTTCTTCTTCCATATGTATTGTTACTCAAATAACATTCTAAAAGATGTATATGCTTCATAAACGATTCCCAGGAAATTTCAGAGAAAAACACCATTTTAGATCCATGATTCAAAATAATAGTTGGTGAATACTCCAATGATTTTATTACTCCGGCAGATACGCTTTTTGTCATGCATGATGAGATGGGATAGTAGATTCTAAGAAATACCTCTGCTAAAATATTGGTGGAAATAATGTCATCGACTTTTCTTTTTTTAATTCCTTTTTCAACTTCCTCTTCTTTTTTCTTATGTTTAAACTTGAGGAACTCATCCATTTCTTGTTCAATTTGTTTTTCTATATCGGAACTGTTGTCGGCTATAAGCGGTGTAGTTTCTTCTTCGTTAGTATTTGCATTAAGTGAACTCATTTTGCTAACGATGTTTCCCATAGGATGGTCAAACAAATAATGAAATTTTTACTTCGTTTTCCTCCTTTTATAACAATCGCCCCCACCTAAAAACCGTTTTTTATAACACATTTTTAACTATTCCAGTTAGTGGAGTGTACGTTACTATTTTGTCATGTAAAATGAGACAATATGCCGAAGTACCTTCTGGTATTTTATCTTCAAATTCCATTTCAATTTTTATATCCACACTTGACGATTTTACTGATTCATTTTGCTTTGAGCAATCGATAACGATTATTGGGGCTTTTGAATAATACTGTTCAGGTGATAACAGTGGTGTATTAGTTTTTCCATAATATGACGATTGAAATCTTGCATACATATCATATAAGATGGAATAACGCTTTTTGCTAAACATGACATTTAAATTGTCATAAGGAAAGAATTGAGAGTTTAGAAACACTTTGCAATTCTTTATATTGCAATGGTCAAATTGACCTGCGTGTGCGGTTATAACATCTTTTCGATTGGTTTGAAAACCTAGTATTATGTACCTTGCTCGTTCCAAATAAGTAGATGTTTTAACAGTCCATGTTTGTCGTTCTGTTTGAGGTAATATGGGGTATTCATGGAATTCCCAACTTCTAAAAGGCATTACAATATCACGGTCAGATTTTAACTTTCTTAACAATACGATTCTATGTTCATCGGCTAATCTTACATGAGGTACTCTCCACACGATTTTATTTAATTGTAGCTGCCATTCTAGTTTACTTTCTTCAGTGCCACTTGCTGCTAATATGAAGTCCTTGTTAGTTGAAGATCTGAGTAATACCAATTCTTGTTTGACATTTATTATTATTCTCTTGTAATCTTCAGCGAATCCCAAAAGCAATCGTAAAGGTATGTGAAAATCAAAATGACCATTGGAATTTGGTGTTATGCTGTCTTTATCGGGGGTAACCCATCCGGCGGTGACTATTGAATTCTTTTCATGGGGTGTTAATGATGTTAATCCTTTTAGTGTTGTTGTTATACCAACCTTTTTTGTTGAATCAACTGTCACTCCTGATATTTCATATCTTATTTCGTCAAAAAGATATGCCATTGGGTTATTTATAAAAGGAACAGATGAACCGGTTTTTCCATTCAATTTTAATACTTGTCCCTCAATATATAAATAACTCTCACAGGGTAATGTGTAAATATCTTGTTGTTGAATGGGAATCCTTATTTCATCATTATTGTTTAATTTTGATGAAGTGTAAGGGTTGTGTGTGTGATATTCCTTCTCCCATAGGGTTTCGTCGAACGTCGGTCCTTGAGATATATCCAGAATGTCCATCGTAATTTAGTTTTAACCCAATTTTTTGTAGGAAATGTATGTTGTCCGGTGTTAACTCGTCCAATGTTGAAGAGCTACTGAGCTCCCGGCTTTTCCGTTGTGGTTTAAATGTTAATCCCATGTTATACTTAAGTTACCGCTTTTATGTGTAACCGTATTGTAATTGTTTCTTTTCTAAAGTCAACACTATTACCGTCCTGATCTGATATGTTCAGTACGATGTCTGAAATAAAACTGGTGTTTAATGGTAGGTATATAAGGTGTTGTGGCTTCTCAACTATTTTAAAACCAGGAGCAACTGTTGGATAAAATGTATGTAAAATATGTTGGTTTACCCCATCTCTATACGATCCGTGTATAATATTGCATGTTATATCAATACTATTAACCTTTAATATTGTTACTGTGGTATCACCGGTATGAGTAGTTCCGGGATCTAAGATTTTTCTTTTCTTATCTGAAAATCCGAGTAAACTACCGATTGAATTTTCTAAACTTAAATCTATATAATATTTTGAGGTAATTTCCGCTTTTAAAGTATTGTTGTTTCCTTTTATACAGATATTTTCTTCTCCTAGCTGCTTCTGTAATAGCTGGTTTATATCATCTATTTCATATGCTCCCGTAGACAAGGTTATTATTTTTAATTCTGAATAATTTCCTTTTTCATCTTTACTTTCATAATAATGTAGTAAATTGTTTTTACCCTCTGTAATGTTGGGAATCGAATTGTACGTAGTGAAATCTAATAATGCCGCTTCCCATAATCTATCTTTAGATAGATGCAATGCTGGGAAAAGAGTACTTTTTAATGTAGATGAATTTCCGCTCAGTGACACTGTGTACGATGACATCTTAAAGCTGACTGACACTTTTTGCTAAAAACTCCAAACATAAATGTCCGCATATTTCTGTATTGTTAGGTTGTTCTCTTTTATAATTGTAAAATATATTCTTAGAGTTTCTAAAATAGTGTTGAAGTTCTTTAGGTGGTGGTAGATTGCCAAAACTGTCAAAATAATAAACGCTTTGTCCGAGTTTTTTATAGCATACCCAATGAGTTCCTGGACCATAGGAGGAATCTAAATTTACTATTCCAGTTTCATTTTTCCATATGTTTTTTGGTAATGCGTCTTTCATAAAAACTCCCCTAAAAAATGGTATCTTCAAACATTTTACATAATTTGATAATTGATGATTTGTTAAGGCTTTATTTGGAATTATCAATTGATTTTTCTTATTTAGTACACACGGTACGGTCTTAGGTATAGACCTGCTCCGTTTTTTACCATTGACCAAACGGAAGTCTTCTTTGTCTTTGTTTTACGAGTTCTACGACGTCTCTTTTTAATGTTTCCACCTCTTTTAGGAGCTCTTTTCTTTGCAGGTCTTCCTCTTCGACGTTTTCCGCCACCAAATTTTGTTTTCGCCTTCATAGCTGTAGTTACTGCCCAAGCGGCTGCTTTTTCTGCAATACTTGCGTCACTTGATTTAACTCTTTGCCAAGCTTTTTCCGCTAGCACTCTATCTGCTATTGATCTATTTGTTGAATCAGCAAACTTGGAATACGCTATATCGTGTTCTTTGCAAGCTTGATCCAATTTATTAATTCCTGGATCCCCTCTTGCTAAACGTTTTGCCAATTTAGTTCCGGGTCCGCAATATTGATAACCTCCTGGCAGATGAAATTCGTATGGTAGAGCGTCTATTGCCCGATTTACAACAGCACCAACAGGAATTCGTTTGAGAAGGGATAACGCAGCTGATGTTATACCACGTCCTTTCTTGCCGCTGACTTGACGACGACTGAGCGGTGCGATCTTCATTATGTTGTTTTATATATAACCGGTGTGTTTACTCAACGAGATGCTTTATATAAATGAATAACTTATGCACAATTTTTATATTTAAATAATTAATTATTCAAATTAATTATATACTGATTTATGATTCTATTTTTAATCCAAGCTTCTCGTTCATCGGGTTGAATTATCACATGACTCGTTGTACTAGCTATATGATTGTGGGTATCAATAAGTAAATTGCCCACTATTCTTATTAAACAATCTAAAGTTACAGCATCTTTCGGATGTTGAGGATCGTGTAACTGCATAATACGTTTATCATTACACGTGTAAGCGGTTGAATCATTTTTTGATGTTGTTATAACTTGTCCAATAGTAGCAGCATCATTAAAATCTTCACCTGGTGAAATATTAATTATTTTCTTCATTTTAGCATCAAATTTGGTTCCATTGCGTTTATCCCAAGTTATTGTTTGTTTCACTGTAACACAATCATTTTCTTCATAACCAGGTATTATATTTTTTATTCTTCTATTATGACCTTCATATGTGCCTAATAAAGGACCGCCCGCAATTAATGTTTGTGCCATTAAAGGTACATCCGAACTTTTTTGACCAAATCTTCCATTTGTTATTCTTTTACCTCCCGCATCCCATTTATCATTACTTCCTTGCATTAAATCAAATTTTTCATTTCCATGTATAAATGTATTTCCTCGCCTTAGCACAGCATCTTCATGTTTTACAAAATTTGATGTTTCCCTTTTTAATTCTTTAGATAATTGTTCCATAGTAACAGCGTCTTTTGGTTGAGAACCAAATTTTACATTTGACAATGCTTTTCCATGACAATCTATTTCATCAGCATCTTGTAAAATACAGTTGTCCTTGATGTATTTCAGGTTTACAGCATCACCGTCTTCCTTTGGGTATCCAATGTCATTTATAATAAACTTATAAAAAGAAAATCCTCGATGAGTCTTTTCCGGTATTATAGAATGTAAATATTCTTTATTAACTGAATCTTTATCATTTTTTGGATTTGCCACATTGGTTATCCTATGATTTCTAGCATCATATGTTTGTCCATCTTTTAAATTGTTACCCCACTGCAATTTTAAAGTGTTGGAAAGTTCAGATGATAAATACTCTTTAGTAATTGCATCAGAACTGTCAGTTGGTTTACCAACATTAATTATTCTATGTGATTTAACATCGTAAGTATCCTTAAGTAATTTTAATGATGTTGAAGTAGCTTCTTTTACTGTCTTTAAATTTGCTCCATCAGTATCTTCTTCTGGATCTTTAACTAGTTTTAAACGTTTATTACTTATGTTATAGTCACCTTCAGGTGTTTGCGGCAATCCACTTCTTTTTCTCTCTTCTCCAACTTGCACTCCTAACGCGGAGTACCGTCCAAACTTGTCGACGCTCATGTTAAAAATGATACATTATATGCTTGCCGTTCTTTTATATCTGCGGACAATTATACGACAACACCTCGACTTCTGAGTTCATCAACTAGAGCCACCCATTCATTATTTAAACCTGTATGACCGGCTTCCATAGCTTCATGTAATAATCTCATTCTGTCAACTAATTTATTAATGTCTTTATAATAAATTACATTGGTATTGTACAGATTTTTCATCAGTCCTTTGCCAGATGTTGAAGTATCTCCTTTACTCTTTTTACCATGTTGTTCAAGAAGTGATAAATCCATAAGTGATAAAGATTTTCTTTTTAGCGGTTGTTTCACTGCTGGTGCGGTACGTAATGTTGGTAGTTTTTGTGGGGGAAACAACTTTTTTATAACAATGTTATATTTTGTTGCGCGTGAACGATTAATTATTGCATCTTTTGAGTAATTCCTTTTATGTGCATTAGTATTTTGTAAAATTTCCTTAAAAGTATTTAAATCTTTGGTGGAATATCTCAATGGTATGTTTTTAAAAATTAATTCATATAATCCTTTTGTTCCCTTATATTTATGCTCACCAATAATGATATAATCGTCTTCAGTTATTTTAAGTTTTGAATCACCTATTTTTAATTCATTTCCATCAATTCTTGCTCCGTATATGTGTGATTTATTTAAATTAGGGTTTGATTTTATATCATGTAGCATTTTCAATATATATTTTCTTCCCAGAGGTCCGTGTTGTAATATATCGCTACTCAATTGAGTTAAATTTGGAATAGATTGTTCTGCTTCAGGTATTGGCTGTTCTTCTTCCTTTTCAACAATAGGTTCTTCTTCTTTTGTTTCTTCTTGGTCACTAGCGCTTGTATATGAATCATCATTGTCTTCTTTTTTTAATGCTTGTACTTCTTGTTTAGAAACTGGTAGTAAAACATCCCCTTCATAACGAGGTTTACTAATGGTTTCTGATATTTGTTTTAAAGGTTCTGTAATAGGTTTAAATGTAGTCTCTAAAAATTCTTCTCTTTCGCTTATACCCATCCTTAATGCACGGTTTTTTATCCTAATAGAATCACTGAGTGATTTTATTTCTTTCAATAGTTTTTCTTGATTTACCATGTTTACACTATGAAGTCTCATTCATTACTAGACATACTGCTATTCATTTAATGGATTAATACAAATTTATCTAACCCTATTCGATACCTTCCATCTTTTATAGCTTCATCTTTCATAATAACAAGAAATCCATACTTTTCAGCCCATTCTTTACCACACATCTCTTTAAATTTATCAAATGTCATGTCGGCATTCACATGATCGTTATATATATGTTTCAAATTTGTTTCATCTTGCTTGAATATTATCAACAAATTTGCATTATCTCTTATAAGTTGTTTTGGAATTTTACTATAGGTTTGACCAATATAAATACTGTCAATATTATGATGTCTCCCCATTGCAAAATAACTTCTTATTGTATCATGATTCTCACATGACACATCGTCAAATATAAATATAGAAAATGGTTTAGCTTCATTTGGTTGCATAATAGTTTCACTAGCATTAAACTTGTAGAAATTTACTTCGGGCACACTTGCTAATACCTTATCTAACAACTGGTATTTAGGTTGTTGCAAAGATTTTGAGAAAATATATATGTTATTAAAACGTAGCCCTTTTGGATTAGTTATAAGGTTAAATACAACATTTGTTTTTCCACAATTAGAAGGGCCAGTTATTAAACATCTTATAGAGTTTGGTAGTAATTCACCATGTTTACCATGGTTTAAATTGTTATTATCCACTGTCAATTCATCTATATTATTAATATTAAATCGTTCTTTTTGCTGTACAATATCCATCTTGTTTAAAGGTTAAATACATAATGAGTTATTAAAGTATTACACCAAGTCTTTTGTAGGAATCCAAGAATCTTCACTCCTATCAAATCCCAACCAACGGACTTTAACTTTATCCTTTTTTCTTTGTAAAACTTTTTCAACAAGATATACATCACCTACTGTCGATTTTAATAATTCATGACCATAGAATCCGCCTTGAAGTAGTTCACCTTTGTTATCCTTTAAAATGTAGGTTTCTGGTATTGTCGGCTGCACTTTGTAGATTGTAAATATTTCGTTAGTCCAATTTGGTAAATATCTTTTACTAAAAACTCCTTTATATTTACTTATACGTACTTTGTCGTTAATTTTAAACTTTTTAGGTTTTAATTTTTCAATTTTAGGAGTAGTATTTTTCTTAATACGCTCCAAAACAAGCTTAGCATTATTGCTATTTACTTCAATAGGTTTCATACCAATAGTGCGATGAAACTTGTTATTGTATTCTTTTATAAGCTTCGGTAATATATCGTACCACACGTACGATCCTCGTTTAGAAAATGTTTTATACATTGCTCCTTTTAATGTTCTGTTGAATCGTTCAATTATGGAAGCTTTAACTTCCGAATTTGTAGAATAATGATTTATGTTATATTTTTTCATTAATGCTGTAAATTCTTTGTTAAAATATTCTTTTCCATCATCAGTTTGTAAATGTTTTATGACAAATTTATTTTTCTTTATAGCTGCTTCCATAGCTTTTGTTACACTTTTCCCAGTCTTATCCTTGAGTGGTATAGCGTCAGCAAGCTTACTAAAACAATCTATAATTGCCAATATATATTTAAATCCCTTATTCAATTTACTATGCGGTATCATCTCAATGAGATCGGCTTGGTAAAGATCGTTCCTTCCTTTAATAATTGTATTTCTTCTTGGAAACTTTCTTCTTGCCGGCTTATGAAGTTCGTTTACAATTTTATCCTTTAATCCTTCCATCTTCAGATGTTGTTTGTACACCGCTTGAGAAAATACTAATCCTCAAAATGGCTTATCACCTTTTATATTATTAACAAATATGGGTCAAGGCCATATTATATTTGTGTA
The DNA here is from genome assembly GCA_030545055.2 of Neoaliturus tenellus. Lineage (NCBI taxonomy): Eukaryota > Metazoa > Arthropoda > Insecta > Hemiptera > Cicadellidae > Neoaliturus > Neoaliturus tenellus. The sequence goes on along the minus strand of CM061535.1, from coordinate 75,488,724 downwards.
AAAAAGAGGGAACATGGCATTGAACTTGCCATGCTCCCTCTTTTTTACGGAAAGGAAAAGGAAACAGGTGAAAGGACGAAGAATAGGTTTTATTGGTCGATAGGAGTTAAAGAATAATGTCCAAAAGGTAGAGTGTGTATATTGTCTTCCCGGATATGTCTCTTGTCATCCTTGTAGCTGAGTCCCCACTTAGTTTGCTTGACACTGTAGACTTGATGATTAAAGCTTCTTATTGTATTAAAAGTTGCAGTTGTTTCCATGCTTTCAAATAAACATCTTTTAAAATGTTCAAACTGTACATTCTTCTTTAAATATGATGTTTTTATACCTTTTGCCTTCTTTACAACTTGATGTTCTTCTTTTTCACTAATGTACAATTGAAAAGAGTACAGTTTGGACATTAATGCCACAATTTCTTCCATAGGTGCACCATTTGTTTCATCTTTGAATTTTCCTAAAACCTTCTTGTTTATTCCATTGTCGTAATTGGGGTGATGTTGTGGGTAGTCAGAAAAATCAAAGTCATTTTTATAAACAAATGTGCGTAAATCTTTATACATATCATTGGTTATAATCCAATAGATGAATGCATCGGTATCCATGTATGCTATTCCAATATTATCTCTACCATAAAATTTCACCATTTTATTATAATGAAAATCATACATGTGAGTTTTTGATATGTCTAAAATGGACATTCCAACATATATGGGTCGATCCATCTTAATTGAAATTTTATTCATAGAAACGGCTACAAGGTTTTCATTAATAATTATAGAAGATGCAAAGTTTGGTTTTTGCACCAATTTCTGTAATTTTGTTGGATCAACAACCAATCTTAAGTCTTTGTGATTTCTTTTGTTTTCTAATGTTTTACCGAATATCGCATTGTTCATTAATTTAAAGAAATCTTTTTGAAAATTGGATGTTGCTGCAGTTCTTCTTCTTGTGTTGTTATCTATATAAGATTTTAACCAACAGGATTGTGAAAATTGCAGTACTTTATTAATTTTCGTAATTTTTAATCCCATCTCTAGCGCTTGCTGTACTGTCCAATAATGAGCTACATACCTAGTCTTATTGTTAAGTGTCATCATCAATTTTGGCCATCTACCAGTGGGAGATATTTCTGTTTTTGCTAATAGTGGTAGATCATAATGATGGTCGTGGAGATGTTCTGGGTATTCAAAATCAAAGTCAAAAATGTAGCCAATATCCCCATATTTAGGGATATCAGCGATGTTATTGATTGAATTTGGATCAACCCATTTAAAATTGTCATATGGAAGAGGGTTTGACATGGCCCATCCGTACAGATTATTTGCATCAAAATAACCTATAAATGTGCTAGGTTGTGATGCGTCGTAATTTGGAAGATATTTATTGTTTGCTTTTACATATCTAGTTACACTTTGGGTTAATCCTCCTCGAATACCGGATTCAATCATCAACACCATGTCTATGTCAGTTAATAGTTGAAGTTTGCATTTTGTTTCTTTTAACATAGCCTGCCATGCCAATCCGGGAGCTGTGTACGAATGAAGTGGGTCTAATCCATATGCTGTAAAACAGGTGTTTCTAAATTCTTCCATTATGTCGCAGAGTAAAGTCACATCTAATTTAACATAAAAATCTGAATATTCACCTAAGGTTCTTATTTCTAATTCATTCCATACTCTACAAGCGTGTTGATAATCCTCTTCACTGATGTCCTCTTCATGTAATTTATTCTTAAAAGCTTCTTTAGGTGGAAGTGACGTTTCTTCAAATTTTTCCAAATTGTCAATGTAATCATAAGGAAAAACGCCTTTACGAAGAACTAAATCTAATTTATCATTGTTTACAATTTTCTTTGTTTCTATTAAATCTTCTTTTCTAAGATTTTCAGAAAGTTTTGATAAGCTGCACGGCATAAACCGGTACGAATCTACAAATTGCAACTTCATATTTCCAATTTTTTTACTAAAGGTTATAAACTTTTCAGTTGTTTCTGCAAGAACATCAATTGCACCATCATCTCTCCCCAATTCTGGTATTATAAAATGACCATCATAACCGCTAAGGTTATGCAATATTACAGGAATTTTTCTGGTAATCTTATAGTTTATGTTGCATGCATTGCATGCTGCACCCCTATAATATCCTGTAAGATGATCGTGATCTTTAACTTTATAGTTATTTAAAGTAAATTCATTTTTACATAGAAAACAGTGGGTAGCATTTTCATGTTGAATTTCCTCTTCTTCCTCCATTGGTATCATTGGTACTATATTATTATACAAATTTTCAACATGGCCAGCTATTTCATATAGATGATTTAAAAATGTTCTGGCAACATCTTCACCACGATACACCACGGGTTTTGATGACAATCCATATGCATTCAAATGTTCTTCAACCAATGTGGATTTAACCAATAAACAAAAACTGTTAGGCTTGTGCATTTGATATTTTATACTCTTCCTTGCTTCAATGTTTTCATCTTCAATTGGAACAAGTGTTGATTCAAAATCGGCATATATTACTATAGGAATGCGATACTGATGGAAAACTTTTTCAAACTGTAAATATGATTTATTTAATGGTGGTAGAATAATCTTAGCTTCAAAATTTTCATTACACAGTTGTTTGTGCTCCAGTAACCAATTTTGTTCTCCATTTCTAGGTTCTTTAAAACAAAAACATCTTTTACAAATTATTTTTTTATGTTCACTTCTTGATAATTGTTTATTGACAAGTTTTTCAAATGATTTTATCCATACATAGTGTGATACTTCATCCTTTGTAATTAATAACAAATCCGTATGGTCTGCAAGTTCGTTTTTTACCACTTTCAAAGGATACACCTTGTTAGAGCTGTCCAAACCAAATACATTTACAGATATTCCAGGGTTTTGTTTTTCAAATTTAGAAATATCCTTCAAGGCTACCGGATAAGACACACCTTGAAAGTTATATCTGTATCTATAGTTCTCATATTCTTCGCTGGGTCTTTGTGCATCGCGTGATATGAATTTTGATGTCATTGCATACCGGAAACATTCCGTATCATGATTTTGAACATTCACACATGATTTTGTATCTTGAATCCTTTTTGGAAGAGCTATATAACTGCTCCCCATTACCCCATACCCATGCTTGTGAACTCTAATATCCATACTTACTACACTAACTAAACTCCAACCTGATCCTCGTCCTTCATGTTCTTGGATTTTATTGATGATCTCATCAAAACATTCTTCTACTATTGAATTAATATCTGAACTACTCATGATGGTTCTGTTTTTAGTTATAAATCCTCTTGGTGACAATTCTTCTTCAACGTTTATAAACATAGCATCCAATAACAAGCCGAATTTAATAAAATTTAATCGTTTTAATTCTTCTTTTAAAAGTTTAACTACAATGGTTTTTGCTTCGGCAAGAAATTTGTCTAATTCTAAATTTTCATTTTGGATTTTGTGATGTGTTACTACTCTTCCAGGCAATGCATGAATACTTAAATTAGGTAGTGCATTAGATGGTCCCGCTGTTTCTTCTTCTTCTGCAGATGCATTTTTATTTTCATTTTGTGTTAAATTTTCATTTATATTATGATATAACTCCTTATGAATGTCTAGCAATATTTCATCTTCATAAGTTTCTTAACATATATCACAACGATGCATTTTAGTGATGTTTATCCTATGAAATTCGGCATATAAATGAAATGCATCTTTTTCATACCTCCTTTTTATGCTGTATTACCCCACCACTTTTTACCCCCACCACTATTTTTAATCTTCTTCTTCTTCATCTTCTTCTTCTTCATATGGAAATAATTGTCTTGCACAAAAAATTAATCTTCCACGTATTGATTCCAAATCTGGATCGTGACTGGATGTTGGAGTTTCATTATGAATATTTTCAAATTCCAATAACGGTGTGTATTCATTATCTGTTAACTCTATTTCTACATCTTCACTCACTTCATCTATTGATTCTTCTTCCATACTGTTAACACTATCTGTTTCTGAACTGTCATTATCCACATCTTCTATGCCAAACTCCTCTTGTAGAATTTTACACAATATTTCTACAATAGGTTTACTTGGATAGTCGGTGTTATCTACAGGAGCCATGGCGATTAAATGAAAGAGCTCCTTTCTTGTAGCTGCTTTTATATAAATTATTTTAATAGGTCAAGGTCAATAACGCTTAAAGCGAGAATGGGGAATAGAGCACTAAGTGGTATGTTAGTCCATTACCACAAAGTGATCTATTCCCCACTCTCTAATGCAAGTCCAATTAATAACCAATTTATATTCAATATTTTTAGTAATTTTGCAGTTTCCTTTGTTTAACTTTTCTTTATTGATTGTCTTTAATCACACAGTTAATAGGTTCTTCTTTTTCTTGGTGAAACAATTGTTTACGTTCATATTCCAATTGACGTATTCTTTCATTTTTTATAGTCAACTCTATAAGTAGTTGGTTGATGTAGTCAGCAGCCATGTCGATTGTTCTGGTTCTTACTTCTCCCAATTTCACTCCTGGTATTAGCCTCTGTAGTTTATAATATTTTAGTTTTATCCTTGTTTCTCTTGCCTTTGCCATTTCTTTCATCTTCATTTTTCGAGAGTCCTCATATTGTTTTTTATTCTTTTCACTTAATGAAAGATCCAAAATGATGTTTTCACTATTCATGTTGTCTTTTCTTATTATGTTAGTAAACGCCAGTTTAGGATAAGAATGACTCCAACCGCGCGTTGGACTTCTTTTATCTAGTTTCCCCCACTCAATTACCTTCCCCCACCATGTTTATATAGGTCAAGGTCAAACATAATTAATGCGAGAACGGGGAATAGAGCACTAAGTGACATGTTATTCCATTGTCACAGAGTGATCTATTCCCCGCTCTCTATTCTACAACTAATTTTTTTTACTTTTATATTTTATTATTTTTTTTGTATTTTTTTTTACCCATCATCTTTTACACAGCAGGAGGTTGGTACTTCACAGGAGAGTCTCCATTAATATCATTAAATGCATTCCATGCATAAGTAGCAGGAAGATCGTTTGGCTCCATCTGCAGAACAGGGAGTTCATTTGCCGGATTCCATACATTTAGAGTTTGTAACGCCTTTAGTTTATTTTCCAATACTTCAATTTTACCCAACAGTTCTATTATGTACTTGTTTGCAGTCCTCAATGTATGTGCTCTTGTACAGCCTACATCCAATGAAGGTACTAAAAGCTGCATTTGATACAATTCAGTTTTTTCTTTTATATGACGTTCCTTAGCTAAAGTGCTCAATTCTGGATGTGTTATAGGTTTACCTTTTCTTGACAAATTTACAGTCTTCTTCGACAAATTTAATGGTTTTCTTTTACTTGTTGAAGGAGTTGAATAGTCCCAAGATTCAGCCATTTTTCTATGATGTTCTTCTTTTAAATGGTAGTAAGCGAATAACTCCTGCTGCGTATAAATCTTGTTTTATACACCTTGTTCCCCCACCATTTTTATTCTCCCTCTACCAAGTTCTTTAAACATAAAACCAAACTTCTAATTCCGCGTTAACATTGTTGTCTTTTAAAAATTTAACAAAGTCCGAGCTAGAAGTTGACATATCTCTATTTCTTAAATAGTTTCTTACTATTTCTTCATCCCCTTCCTCTAAAATGTAACAAAATACCTTCATTGAAGTTCCATTATCTTGTTTTGAATGAATAAAATTTGAAACCGTTGTCCACTCCTCTTCAACTATTTTAAAGCTTGTCACTTCTAGTTCAAAATTCATTTTTTACCAAATTACAAGTTACTTTTTCAAACAATATTACAAGACTAAAGAAATCAATGTACATCGAGCAACATATATATAACCAATACCCCCACTTCTATTTTCCCCCACCATTCAATAAATTTCCCCACCATAGTGTAACATTAAACAGTTTTTTTAATATGATCTACACCTGATAAATCTAAATAACAGTTGTGCACAGATTGTACATTTTTCGTTCATGATTTCAAACCTTATTAGTGGTGCCTTAACACGATGGTCTACATATCCTCCTTCAAGATCAAATTCATCCCAATCATCTATAGCTGCTCGTGCACAATCTTGACAAAGAGTCGTCCCATCCACAAATTTATAAGCAACAATAATGCCAAACCCGTAATTTTGTCTTCGGTATTCATGAATAGCTTCTCTAATGCTGTTTGGAATAACACATTCTTCTGATCTTATTATATGGTTAAATAAAAAACCATCACATATAATTTTCCTCAAGCAAAGTTCAAATAGAGTATCCACCATGTTTTATAAAAGAGATTAATATTTCAACTGAAGTGTTTACACATGTTACATCCGTCTTAAATACTTTATCCCCACCATATTTTATATATGTCAAGGTCAAATTATATTAATGCGAGAACGGGGAATAGAGCACTAAGTGACATGTTAATCCATTGCCACAAAGTGATCTATTCCCCGCTCTCTATTCTATATCTAATTTTTAGTATTTTTTTTATTTTATTATTTTTTTATTATTTTTGTTTTTTATAAGTTTATACAGATGTTTAAACTTCTTTCTTCAGATTCCCAATATTTCATTTCCTTCTTCTGCACCCTCTTCAACTACAACTTCATTATTTCCATTTTTCAAGAGCAATAGTTCATTTTTCAATTTCTTCATTTCATCTTCTAATTTTGTAATTTTAGACTCTCTATCTTCCAATAATAATTTCAAATACTTAATATAACTACCAGCCGCATGTACGGTCTTTACTCTGTTTTCTCCAAGATGCATGCCTGGGATTTGGATTTGTAGCCTATAATACTCCATATTAATATTAGACTGAATTTGTCTTGCTTGTTCGCTTTTCTTCCTTCTAGCTTCGGCTTCTTCATGAGAGGCAGTCAAATCAGACAAAATTGGACGATACATTGTTGGTGAATGATTTTAGAAGAGTGAGAGACTATCCAGTTCAACAACACATTTATCTACTTTCCCCCACCACTATCCCGAGTAGGCCAAAAATGTTGAATACATATTTCAATAGTTACACTGGCACCATTTTCAACTAAAAATTTATAAAGAAAATATGGATACTCACTGGGTTTAATATTCATATTGTCCATCATAAAGTTAAACGCCAATCTTTCCGAATATTCATTGTGATATTTTTCAGTGACACCAATTAACATTCCTTGTTTTTGAAATTTAAAACCAATGTCTGGAATTTTTTTACAATCCTCCATGTCTAAAAGTGGGAAATAATATGTAAAGGAATTTACTGGTGGAACCCAGGGTTCTTCCTTACAAAAAGCTTTAAACATTGCTTCTCGGTCCTCCATTATGAAATGATTTTTAAACTGTTTTCTTTCCTGCTTAAATAACCTAACCCCCCACCATTTTATTCAGATTCTTCTTCTTCAGATTCGGTTAACTCTTCCGGTTGATGCATCATTGATATATTTCCAGTTTCATTAGTTGTTTCTTGGTTTAAATTTATAAATTCTTCTACTATTTCTTCTATTAACTCTCCAAATGTAACATTCATCTCTTGTTCTAGTTCTTCTTGTTCTTGTATCTGACGATGTGTAATAATTTCAGTAATGTATATAAAGGTAGTAGCTCTTGGAGACATAGTTTAATAAAGTGTATGGCTTTACTAACAACACAGCATATAATGAATAAAAAACCTGATCAACTCTTGTTTTTATAGCAAATATGGGGAAGGGGAAAGAAAGGGGGAGGGGAGAAGAGGGGAGGGGAGGGGAAGGAAGGGGAGAAGGGGGGGGGGTTCAGTAAGAAAAACACCAACATATCATTAGTCCGATTCAGAGTCTGAAGATTGTATAGGGGATATCAATGCATCAGTTGACGAATCTAAAATGAATGTTTCAATTGCTTCTTTAACAATTTCTTCATCACTATCATTTATTAGCTCTTCAAATATTTCTTGTTCAAAGGACGAAATTTCTTCTTCCAATATAGAATCATCCAGACTATTATTCAATTCTTCTTCCGAACCTTCATTTGTCTCTTCTATCCAAGTTATATTTTCATTTATATTAAACTGATTTTTTACTTCAAAATAATTTAAAAAAGGTGTATCCTTAAAAACCATTATTAACCTTTTCTCTTCACACCAAAGTAATATCTTATGACAAAGTGATACTGAGTATGAAGTTTATGACGTATTTTCCGGGTCCGTGGAAAATATCGTCACACGCTCGCCAGAAGGGCGGTTGCCGGATAGCTAGCCTAGCTGGGTTCAATTCCAGGGGTCGTTTATAAAGCAATTTGATCAATCCTACAAAATTGAACATATGGCTCAGACTGGTGGCAAATGAGGAAGCGTCCTCAACAAACAAGCCGAATCATCATAGCCATATATGTTCATTATCCTGATCCTCGAAGTCGCGAATTTTCCCTCCCGTTCACGAAATGGAAACGAAATGAACGCGATAGGTGTGCTGTGGGCGAACCACAGTTGGGGAAATCGGAAGGCTGTGGGCGAACCACAGGAAAGGATGCTAGTCGTGGGAAAGGGAAGCAAGCGTAAATCGTATGTTAAGTTAACACTCATACAACCAACTTAAATAAAATACCATGCAACCAGCTTCCTTTCTATATTACTACCTACGTATAACCAACAGTTTCGGAGTGGGAAGTGCTGTGGGCGAACTACAGAAAAGGATCGGGACGCTGTGGGCGAACCACAGTGCTGCGGGCGAACCACAGTGCTGCGGGCGAACCACAGTAAAGGATCGGAAAGCTGCGGGCGAACCACAGGCTGTGGGCGAACCACAGAAAAGGATCGGGACCCTGTGGGCGAACCACAGTGCTGCGGGCGAACCACAGTGAAGGATCGGAAAGCTGCGGGCGAACCACAGTAAAGGATCGGAAAGCTGCGGGCGAACCACAGGCTGTGGGCGAACCACAGTAAAGGATCGGAAAGCTGCGGGCGAACCACAGGCTGTGGGCGAACCACAGTTAAGGATCGGAAAGCTGCGGGCGAACCACAGTGCTGCGGGCGAACCACAGTAAAGGATCGGAAAGCTGCGGGCGAACCACAGGCTGTGGGCGAACCACAGTTAAGGATCGGAAAGCTGCGGGCGAACCACAGGCTGTGGGCGAACCACAGTTAAGGATCGGAATGCTGTGGGCGAACCACAGGAGAGGAAACAAAGTAGAATTTATGCAAGCCTATGGAAGCTGGTAACTAAATAATATTAATTTTAACTAATTGCAATTTAAGTATAAAGCAGCTGAAATAAATGTACGTGGATGTCAAAACCACAAATTATATCACAATCTGCCTTAAAACCTTGGCAGAAAATCGTCAAAGTGTTCGGAATGTATTAGCGATAGAAGAATGAAAAATAAACTAAATCACACTCAAGAGATTAAATGAAACTCAAATTTAAACTCAAATAAAATCAATATATCTTCTTATAAAATCAACTAAAAACAACCTGTAATAAAATAAAAACCTTCCTCAGGTTTCGGTACGAAAGGGGGTTTTGAGTAGAATTGCTTCTAAGTCAAATAAGTTTATAACCTCAATCAATTACTTTGAAGATCGATTAAATTAATGTAATTAGGAAATCGAATTCAACGGCAATACAGTTATGTAGTTGGCAAATCGAATTTAGCTTTAACTGTAAATCGTTAAACAAGTCGCAAATAAAGTCGAGAATAATCTAAGTTCGTATGGGAGTCGAGAACACTAATAGGACAGGGTCGATCCCTACCTTGTGTGCAGGTCCGTCTACCTCCGTGGCTAGCGAGAGACTGACTGTCGAAGTGAGCCGGTCCCGGGAGCGGGAAGGCGGCGGAGAGGGGGAACTGCTTGTGCGCAGGTCCACTCGGGCATGCGCCGGAGCGCTTGCCTCTCGGCCAATGGCGGCCGCTGAGCCAAACCCCGGCGGGAAATTCGAATTGCAATATTTGCCGTTTTAATTTAAACCCTTTTTAGCGGTTTTAAACTAAATAAAAACAAGTGAAAATTTAACACGTTACACCCCCCTCTTAGTTCAGCTGACAAAAGAAAAACCAGAAAAAAGAAAAGAGGTCTTATTTACATTTTTGATTGTTGATAGGAATGTTGTGGGCGTACCACAAATCGGGACGTTTTAGGGAAAGGAGAGTATTAGATGCGTTGGGTATAAGGCTTTAGGTCTTTTGCGTGAGCCCTCCCCACAATTCGACCACGGTTGTCTCGTAAAACAAAAATGTTGACCCCCTCGGTCCTATCGATAATGAATGGTCCTTCAAATTTCGGGGCTAATTTTCCTGAAACGTAGTCCACTGCTGACGACAGCGTGTGCGCACGACGCCAGACTCTTTGTCCGATCTTGTAGGGATTGTCTCGGCGACGAAGATTGTAGTATCGTGCCTGCTTTTCAAAAGCTTTCCGCATATTCTCCGAACATTGTGCTCTTAGTCGTTGAATGGTTTCGACTCGAAGATGATGAAGTTGCTGGGTAGACGAGGGTTCTTCCGAAGTTTCCTCAAAAGATCGAGAGGCCAACGAGTGTGGGGTACGGAGTTCACGTCCAAAGTTGAGCATGGCTGGAGTGTAATTTGTTGAGTCGTGGACGACAGAATTCATGGCAAAACGAAACTCGTCGAGGTGGTCGTCCCAGGACCGATGATCACCTTGGACAAACTGGGAAATCATGGTCTTGATTACCCTATTGGCTCTCTCGGTGGGATTTGACTGGGGAGAGTAGAATGCCGTAGTCTTATGCTCTATGTTCCACTCTTGGGTCAGCTTCTGAAAAATTTTGGAAACATACTGAGTTCCGTTGTCGGTCAAAATACACTCTGGTGTGCCGTATCGTAAGAGTACAAGCTCAACGAATTTCTTTGAAACTTGCCCGGCAGTTGCATTTTTCAAAGGGGCCATTTCTACCCATTTGCTGAACGTATCTTGAAATACTACAATATATCTATTTCCCTTTTTGGATCTCGGTAAGGGACCCATAATATCACTAGCGACCGTATACCATGGACCTCGGGGTTTTCGAAAGTACATTTTTCCTATAGCTTTGTGTTGTTCGACTTTGTGTCGTTGACAACTGTCACAGCTTCGAACGTATCGTAAAACATCTTTACGTAAACCAGGCCAAAAATAACGTTGGGCGATTCTTTGTATCGTTTTGTTCATTCCAAAGTGGCCAGCGGTAGGTTGGTTGTGGCACTCATTTAAAACTTCGTTTACTTGATGATTTGGAACACACAGTTTCCATTCTTTGGTTCGATCAGGATCATTTTTCTTCAATTTGAATTTTCGGTATAGTTGTCCCTCGTGGATGTTATAATTCGGATATCTTAACGGATTTCGTGACACCGCGTGAAACATTTTAGCGTACCATCGTCCGGAGCTTTGGGATTGATCAATCTGATCAGCTATTTGGTTAGGAATGATTTCTTTTTTTTTTTTGTCGACCAGACACGTACGGTATCTCTCCAACTTGTTGTCGCTGTCGTCAATTGCGCACACTGGATGTCTAGACAGCGCGTCCGCTACCTTATTTAGTGCTCCTTTTCGGTACTGAACGGTAAAGTCGTACTGCTGTAACTCAAGCACCCAGCGGGCTAATCTTCCTGATGGTTTCTCGAGATTTATAAGCCATTTAAGAGCTTGGTGATCCGTTATTGCTATAAATTTATACCCCTCGATGTAAGGCTTAAACTTTTTGACAGCCCAAACTAAACTCAAACATTCCTTTTCAGTAGTAGTGAACTTCTTCTCGTTCTCTGAGAGTAGTCGGCTTGCGTATGCGATGACCTTCTCGTGTCCGTCAAAATTTTGAGTCAATGAAGCCCCTAATCCATAGTCGGATGCATCAACTTGAACGGTAAATGTTTTGCTAAAATCTGGACAAGCAAGGACTGGAGTTTTGCTTAGCTTGTCTTTCAATTTCGTGAATGCAGTTTCTTGATCTGGACCCCATTCCCAGCGTATATTTTTCTTAGTTAATTTCGTTAGTGGTGCTGACACTTTCGCAAAATTTTCTACAAATCGCCGATACCATGAGGCCAGGCCGATGAAGCTTCGTACATCCTTAGGGCACTTCGGAGTAGGAAAGTCGGAGATCGATTTTACTTTTTCGGGATCAGTTTGAATACCCTGCTCATTAACAATGTGGCCGAGGTACTTCAACTCTTTCTTGCAAAATTTGCTTTTTTCCTCGTTTAGGACTAGGCCTGCTTCTCTGAGCCTTTTAAATACTTCCTTTAACAGAGTTAAATGTTCGGTAAACGTTTCTGATACCAATACTAGGTCATCTAAATATGCGAAGGCATGAGGTTCGAATTCGGGGCCAATGATTTTATCCAAAAGGCGTTGAAAAGTCGCAGGGGCGGAGTGGAGGCCAAAAGGCATGACTTTAAATTGAAAAAGTCCTCGCCCTGGTATCGTGAATGCAGTTAATGGACGACTAGTAGTTTCTAAGGGTACCTGCCAATAACCAGACTTAAGATCGAGTGTACTAATATATTTGGCTTGTCTTAATTTATCCAATATCGCGCCAATCTGTGGCAGGGGATACGCATCTCGTTCTGTAACTTGATTCACTTTTCTGAAATCGACACACACTCTTACTTTACCTCCTGGCTTTTTCACAATGACCAAAGGACTACTCCACGGACTCGTTGAGGGTTCGATTATATCGTCAGCAAGCATTTGGTCTATCTCTTTATCAATAACTGCTTGCATGGCAGGATTTCTCGGGTAGTATCGTTGCTTTATGGGATAATTCGATTTTAGCCTAATACGATGTTCAACTAACGTAGTACGTCCTGGAACAGCCTTGAATAAATCCAATTCTTCTTTTAAAAAGCTTTGCAATTGCGTGCTCTCATTTTCAGACAGAGGGGCAACAGCGTTGCACGAGAAGGTGGCATCATCTCTGGTAGTGGGATCTCTGGTTATTAATAATTCCGGACGAACAGTTATGAAACCAAAAGTGATTATCAAATCCATTCCTATTAGTATTGCTACAGACAGATTAGGCACATATAGAGCTCGGATTTGTGATTTCGTGTCCGCAATTATGCATTCGAATTCGAAAACCTCTTTAATGGTTCGGGTCGATCTGTCTGCAAGACTTATATTTGTTTCTATGGGTCGAGGAATTATGTTATGTTTACGGAGGTGGTCTGAAACGTCATTTCCGATGAGTGTTATCATTGAGCCAGTATCAATCAAAGCCTCAAATTGTTCGTCTTCTACCTGAACATTTATAAAGAATCGGTTTTCGGTTTCTTTGTCCTCGGTACACGTATGGAAATTGAAGGTTTTTACTTTGTGGAGCCATCCTTGCCACTCTCCTGAGGTGGTGTTTGGGGAGCGAGACTCGGCCCACCTCCTGTCTTCCGGTCTCGATTGAAGTTTTCCGAACGACATTGACATTTTGTCGTTAACACGCCTTCTCGTTTGCAGTTAAAACATCTTATAACTTTTGGGCGCCTACAGTCCCGAAATCTGTGACCGCTTTTGTCACAATTCCAGCACACTGGAACTTCTGTTTGATTGCTTTGATTTTGTTGGCCAGCGTTTTTGGGCTTTACAACACGATTGTTGGGTTGTGGTGATCGTGAGTTAGAACTTCGTGCTGGCATAGGATTGTAGTTCTTACTAGAAGACCAGCGAGGATTCGTCCGAGAAGAGTTGTCGTATGAAATCGGTTCGTGATTCGATGTTTTATTTTCAAAGTTTCGTGTGGGTGTTTCATGTTTGATGTAGGGTTTCGTGTCCACTGCTTCGATTTTGTATGGGGTGGATGTTTTGCTTCGGGAATCATATGCTGTCTCGGTGACTAACGATTGAGCAGGGCTTGGTGGAGGTCGAAAACTTCTTCTATCTCTCAAATAGCTCTCGTATCCTTCGGCTAACTTTATTAAATCTTCCGTAGTGTTGCATTGTCCTCGCCTCACTGTTAGCTTATATTCAGGTCTCATATTCGTAAACAATCGATCAAGAATTTCATCTTGTGAATAACCTCCTCTCCTACGCATCAATGTTGTGAGGGCAACAACGAACTTCCTTATCGACTCGTTTTCACCTTGGGTCCTTCTCTCTAATTCTTCGGTCAGTATCCTTCGGTAATCCGGCGGAAAATAATTTTCGGCAAATCTAGATATGAACTCCTGGTATGTGGTCATAAGAGGTTTATTGTTTCGAAACCATAGTAGAGCGTCACCTTTTAACAGTTCAGGCATTGCTTTTAACATTAACTCGGGAGGTATATCGTAAGATTCAGCTAACTCGTTCAGTCTTTCAATGAACAAAACTGGTTGTCGTTCTCCATCGAACTTCAAGTTCCATTTTCGAACTTGATTACAAACATCTGCAACGGAACTCAAACTTTTTCCTTTAGGGTATTTGTGTCCGAACAGGCTTGTTGCATCAGGCAATGCATATGCTGATTTTTTTCCGTGGTCGAGTTCTTTGTCTGAAGTTACTTTATCGGTCGGATGTTGCCGATTTATTCCTATGTTTCCTTGTACTCCGCTGTATGACGGCCATAAATCTTCAGATACAATGCTATGGGGAAATGGCGCAAAACCACGTTGGGAAACTCTTTCATTTGAATGGATTTCACCTTCAGGACGGACGTTTTTCTCCAACTGCAATTTCAGTAATTTTTCTTGTACCTGGCGAAAATCAGCAGTTGGTGGCAAACCTAACATCTCTCGTACACTAATTTCCTCTAGACCGTGAGTAGTCGGTATGTGAGATGACGTTACCCGTTGTTCAGTCGTAAAGACCACATTGGTGTTCTCTAAATGTGCGTTGCAAGAGGGGATTGTCAACCAATCAGTCCCAAATGATTGCGCTGTACTGGCCAGACCCTCAAATTTATTACTATCCGTCACACAGCTAGTCGTAGCTATATTGGCGAAATAATCTGGTTTTGAAACCTCAACCTGCTTTGAGAAACCGCTACCTGCTGCGTGGTTGCTCCAAAAGTAAGCAAAACGCTGCCGAAGATCTACTGTCGGTCCAGTGATCCGTAGCCCATATTTATTCATTTCCGTTACTAAATCATCTCGGTTTAAGTCGAAGATCCAACTTAGTCGTGGGTCGGTTAGGGGAGTTCTCACACCCTTAGAAGTCATTCCCTGCGTGGGCAAGTTTAATGAGAGGGAGCTAGAAACTACAGAGCTGGTAGTCGCTATTGCAGCTGGGCTTGACCGAAAAATGTCGCTGTATAGTGTCGTGGCTTCCGTACTTGGGGTTTTCCTAAGGAATATTACGAGTCGCCTTCTTAAATCATCCAAACTTCCTTCGGTCGGTAGACCATAATCAAGTAAAATTTGTTGGATCGCTTCTTTAGATATCTTGTAGACCCAACTGACTCTTGTGTCGGATTCAAATAACGGGGAACGTTCCTTGTTTCCTGCTGTCACGGAAGAAAGAGGAGGAAAATCTAGCGAAGTAGGCACTGTTGCGCTGGTTGTGTAAAGGGTAAACTTTCGGTCGTAATTGTAGTGGTTATCGGGGGTCCCTGATTGCTGATCGTGGTTACAGTAGTCGTCAAAGATTTTGTTGAGGGAGCAGTCGATTTTGTAGTCGAAGTCTTGGTTTTTGCACCAGTAGACGTGGTAGTTTCGTTTGTCATTTTCGGGCGCCAGCAACTGAGTTGCAAATCGTTACGAGAATATAATCGATGAAAATTTTCTTGTTTTCAAAAATTGTGTCCCTGTACAAGGGCGCCAAAACCTATGACGTATTTTCCGGGTCCGTGGAAAATATCGTCACACGCTCGCCAGAAGGGCGGTTGCCGGATAGCTAGCCTAGCTGGGTTCAATTCCAGGGGTCGTTTATAAAGCAATTTGATCAATCCTACAAAATTGAACATATGGCTCAGACTGGTGGCAAATGAGGAAGCGTCCTCAACAAACAAGCCGAATCATCATAGCCATATATGTTCATTATCCTGATCCTCGAAGTCGCGAATTTTCCCTCCCGTTCACGAAATGGAAACGAAATGAACGCGATAGGTGTGCTGTGGGCGAACCACAGTTGGGGAAATCGGAAGGCTGTGGGCGAACCACAGGAAAGGATGCTAGTCGTGGGAAAGGGAAGCAAGCGTAAATCGTATGTTAAGTTAACACTCATACAACCAACTTAAATAAAATACCATGCAACCAGCTTCCTTTCTATATTACTACCTACGTATAACCAACAGTTTCGGAGTGGGAAGTGCTGTGGGCGAACTACAGAAAAGGATCGGGACGCTGTGGGCGAACCACAGTGCTGCGGGCGAACCACAGTAAAGGATCGGAAAGCTGCGGGCGAACCACAGGCTGTGGGCGAACCACAGAAAAGGATCGGGACCCTGTGGGCGAACCACAGTGCTGCGGGCGAACCACAGTGAAGGATCGGAAAGCTGCGGGCGAACCACAGTAAAGGATCGGAAAGCTGCGGGCGAACCACAGGCTGTGGGCGAACCACAGTAAAGGATCGGAAAGCTGCGGGCGAACCACAGGCTGTGGGCGAACCACAGTTAAGGATCGGAAAGCTGCGGGCGAACCACAGTGCTGCGGGCGAACCACAGTAAAGGATCGGAAAGCTGCGGGCGAACCACAGGCTGTGGGCGAACCACAGTTAAGGATCGGAAAGCTGCGGGCGAACCACAGGCTGTGGGCGAACCACAGTTAAGGATCGGAATGCTGTGGGCGAACCACAGGAAAGGAAACAAAGTAGAATTTATGCAAGCCTATGGAAGCTGGTAACTAAATAATATTAATTTTAACTAATTGCAATTTAAGTATAAAGCAGCTGAAATAAATGTACGTGGATGTCAAAACCACAAATTATATCACAATCTGCCTTAAAACCTTGGCAGAAAATCGTCAAAGTGTTCGGAATGTATTAGCGATAGAAGAATGAAAAATAAACTAAATCACACTCAAGAGATTAAATGAAACTCAAATTTAAACTCAAATAAAATCAATATATCTTCTTATAAAATCAACTAAAAACAACCTGTAATAAAATAAAAACCTTCCTCAGGTTTCGGTACGAAAGGGGGTTTTGAGTAGAATTGCTTCTAAGTCAAATAAGTTTATAACCTCAATCAATTACTTTGAAGATCGATTAAATTAATGTAATTAGGAAATCGAATTCAACGGCAATACAGTTATGTAGTTGGCAAATCGAATTTAGCTTTAACTGTAAATCGTTAAACAAGTCGCAAATAAAGTCGAGAATAATCTAAGTTCGTATGGGAGTCGAGAACACTAATAGGACAGGGTCGATCCCTACCTTGTGTGCAGGTCCGTCTACCTCCGTGGCTAGCGAGAGACTGACTGTCGAAGTGAGCCGGTCCCGGGAGCGGGAAGGCGGCGGAGAGGGGGAACTGCTTGTGCGCAGGTCCACTCGGGCATGCGCCGGAGCGCTTGCCTCTCGGCCAATGGCGGCCGCTGAGCCAAACCCCGGCGGGAAATTCGAATTGCAATATTTGCCGTTTTAATTTAAACCCTTTTTAGCGGTTTTAAACTAAATAAAAACAAGTGAAAATTTAACACGTTACAAGTTGCTGCCTTATATATATTCTATTTTCCCCCACTATATTTCATATAGTTAAACATTTGTAACATAGTATGATTACTCTTCTTTATCAAGCTTGTAATACATTGCAGCTACTTGCAACTCAAACTCCATTTCTTCTACAAAATTACGTAATTGCACCATCCAAGGAAATAAATTATTTAAATTTTCAAATCTGACTGTGCATGAACACAATAATTTATAATCACCTCTACGATATATAAGCACTTTAACCCCTACACCCATATCTTTCAAAATTGTTTCTTCAATCTTTCTATGTAATCCATATAATAGTGGCCAAAGTTCTGTATGTTTAGCAAAGAATGAATCCAATCTTTTAGACATGTTCACTATATAGCAACTGGTTAAATTCTAAGCAAACATGTAAGCTGCGGGCTTTTATAATGCAAACTAACAAAAGATGTATGGGGGGGGGGGATCAAGTTCAAGGTCAACAAACTTTAACTTATATAGTAACCAATTACCATTAACTCTCACATAGCCTTTTTGGGTTTAAAAAACCCTGCTTATCTTAAACAGATATTAAACCAGTTATTATACTCCTCATTTCCCCTGAAATCCTCAAACAACTCTGCCCATTGCCAGATGTATTCGGCATTGTCTGCAGTCACATACAAAATTGGGCTACCGAGAAACAACACTGGTGATATGATTACTATTGTTCTGCCCAACTGCAGCCAGTCCAATGCTTCCCACATGTATGGGTCAAGACTTTCTTCCAGGTCCAAAGTTACACAACGCAAATATTCAAATATTAATCGTTCATCTTCCTCAACTTCTTCCATTTCCTCTAGCTCAGATTCATCTTCCTCAACTTCTTCTATTTCCTCTAGCGTAGATTCATCTTCCTCCACTTCTGCCATTTCCTCTAGCTCAGATCGCCTGTTGTAAAAGTTTGAACCGTCCAGCGGAGCCATGTTCACTGTACACCAGGTAAGCGGCCAATGTTCCATACCCAGTTGCATAGCGGCTACTTATATAAGACAAGAGAAAGTTGGCGGGGGGGGGGTCAAGTTCAAGTTTAAGGTCATGTAAAAGTAGGTCACAGAACTTAGAGTGACCAAAAAATAATGGGAGAGAAACTCAGCGCACTATTATATAGCGCTGGTTTCTCTCCCATTATTTTTCTACCAAAATTTTGAAAAAAAGCTAACTGATTTTAACATTTACTACGTCCCCACTTAGTCCAACCATCCTCACCTCTTATTAAATAGTCTCTCGCATCAAGTCTATTGATCGCTTTTTGTTTTCTCAGAGGTACAGACAGCTGTATTACCCATTTGAAGCCGTTACACCCAATTACAATTTTGTTGTGCTTGTCTGTTTTACTTACAAAAAAGTACCTCAAACCTTCCTTCAGTCTATTTAATTTAGTAGGAGGGTAGGACTTACTGGAGATTACAGTCGGTTGTGGCTCAGAAAGATGGTTTATGAGATGTACACGGCAATACTTTTCATTTAACACACATTTCCTACCACAAACCGATCCTTTTTTAGCACCCTTACGGAGCTTCTCAGAGCATTTTCGAAAATTTTTAAATGCCCTGCGACGCTCTTCATTTAATAATTTAAAGCGCTCTGAAGGAGCAATTTTGAAAACTGACTTTTTAACTTTAGAACTAGGAATGATAGGATTAATGGACTTTGGTTCAGGAATTGGTGTTATTAGTGGTGGTAATGAGGTGAAATCATGAATAGATTCTAGAATTGAAGGAGTATCAGGACGAACAGGAAGCTCCATCTGCGGTGATGTTGTAGGTGTAGGTTGTGGTTGTAGTGGTGGAGTTGCCGTAGGGTGTGTTGGTGATGGAGGTGGAGAAAAAATACTTCCAAGAACCGCCATGGCTTGGAGAAGAATATTTCCCTGAGCAGATGTAGATGGTGGTGTATTCATCTGCCGCAGCATCGACTCCGGGACGTTCTTCAACTTCAGTCTCTTCACCGGTTTCTTGTTAGCAGCTGGTGTATTTATAGTAGGAGCAGGCACAGAAGTGGCAGCAGGAGCAGCAGGCGTAGTGATAGTAGGAGCAGGCACAGAAGTAGCAGCAGGAGCAGCAGGCATAGTGATAGTAGTAGCAAAAGTTGTTGATGAAGACATGGTTCTGAAGTGGCAGCGTTAGCGGCTGGAATCAGAATAAACAGACATGTTAGCTAGCCCCGCTTATATATAGTGATGCTAAGTGAAAGTGACCTCGGGGGGGGGGGGGCTAATTGCAATTTGGGGGGGGGGCTAATTACCTTAATTTAGGTCAAGGTCACCAAAAAATAATAATGATCCAAAGTGATGGAGGCGGCCACGGCCGTCTCCACCACTCTGTATTCCTCAAACACTCCCAATCCCAACCCTCTAGTTACGTCTTGCAAGGGATCCCAATTTTTTGCCCGCACGCACGTGGCGATCCAGTTTGGTGAGCTGTGATACGGGCGATTCAGTCTCGGGCCCGAAGGCACTGGGCTTGACCATCCAATTATAATAGGGAGTCTGGAACAATTAATACAAGACGCAACTCTAACCTCCCACCCTTAATCTAAACCCACCCAAATATAATTATTTCCTAACAAAAAATTAAACATTTAAAAAAATAAAAATATGCGCTGCCTATGGCACAACACGCATGTCCCACCCATATTTAATGAAGTTCAACAGAACTTCTATAATTTAAATTTAAATTTAATCTACCCTCCTAACAGCTAGCTGTGAAAGGTTATTAGTACACACACACATACACACACACACACAAATACAGAATAATTACATCAACACTCAACATTAAATGCATAAACACATTTTTTAAACATTAGCAATAATATAACACACCTTAATGCTAACATCGCAATGCGCAAATTAAAACTTAAAAATAACACAACTTAAAACTAAAAAATAAATAACATTTTACACACACACACACACACAACAAATATTAATATTAGAACCCTAACAGCAAGAATAACTCAAATATATATTGGCCACCTATATATTTAAGTTACCCTTTGAGTTCGTCCCGAAGCTTCGCGTCCGGAGTTTCGGTACGAACTGATTCTAAAATTCTCGACAGAATACTCGTAAACTTCGAAGATGGTGGGGGGAAATTGTAGGGGTTTGAGGGGCTTACAACGTTCAAAGTACAACTTCAGTAGGAAATTCCCAAGCAACACTATTTCATACACGTAGCAGCGATTATTACAAGTAGGTCGTCAATAATTTAAGTGTTGTGTTGCGGCTTTCAATAATGTTGGCCAACATCTAATTATATTCTCTACCTAATCCAACCACAATTTTCTTTATAGCATTACACCATAGTTGTTCACTGCTATTATTTTAATAATAGTAGGAAGTTATGTGTTCCCTTTCGCCGCTCAACTATAGTTATTATCTATTGCCAACAGCAGACCTAAATTACCGTTACTCTATCAGTTTAATTTATCTTAAGTATAGGTTGTATTATCTTAACCACAATAGTTACCGTTTGGTAACACCAAATTAGTATTACACAAGCTTAACTACTAGTACTATTTCAACATAAAGTAAAAGTGAAGGGGGGGGGGTTAATTACCTATTGGGGGGGGGTCAAGTTCATAATAATTACCACCTGCCGTTATAAATACCCTTACACAAGCAGCTGCGCCTCTTTCTACTCGCGGAACCCACAGCTGACACAACACCTCGGTAAGTCGCTACCTTCTAATAATATTATATATACTTTTTTAACTTACTCCAATTAGGTCTACTTCTTTTTAACACCACATTTATAACGTAGTTTTCAACTATTTCTTTTTTATTTACTATAAACACATATTACTCTCCCATTACCATTTTTTTATTACTGCATAAATTAACCTCGCATCAACATTATTTTTGTTGTTACTTAATATTTATATTCATATCTATTTTTTTTTTTATCAAACTCTTAATTATATTTACACCTTTTAAACATTTATAGTTTTACATTACTATTAGTCTTATCCATGGTCTTAACTTACCATTTTTCACATTAATAACACATATAATTATTGCTAAACTATATAATATTTGTACAAATACTAGCTCTTACCTCATCAACTTATTAACAGAGTATTGTTTGCACTTGTGCAGCTCATAGCCAATTTATACAGAGTAACAAATTCCTTTTTTTCAACTAGAATATTATCTTAATATTTTTAACAAAATAGTTTTTAAAGTGTCTGCCTCTCCTATTAATACAAACTATCGCAACGCTACCGAACAAATAACCGGGGTGACCGCAATCCCACCCTTTTATCCCATCGGCTTAGGGGGAGGGTAGAGGAGGGGTTGTTCGTGACTCACAAATTGCTTAAATACGGGGTCGGTACCGCCCGCGTCTCATTTATTCGCCGGGTTCCGTAGAGTAAACTTCGGTCTTTACTTTTCTAACAATTTTCTAACTTACATTTTTCTTACTCTAAAACATGTGTTCGCGGTTAATATGCTAATCACTCTCTATATATATTTAAACACATTTACAAACACTAACCATTTATCAGTCGGTTTTTACACAGTGTACATTTACTCACCACTATTATAATGGCTTCCCACAATTTGCAACTGAAACTTTTACGCACCAAACATATTTTACAAAAACAGTCTAACTACACAGTTTCAAGACCTCGTAATACATTCGCTAAACTTAAGAAACAGTTCAGCTTTCACCCCTTGTATTTTACAAGATCCAACCTTCGCGACAGTTATTCTACTGACACTATTTTACAAACAGTCTTAACTGATATGCTGAAATATCAACATTACAATCTTGTCACACCTATTGATGATGATATCCGGTTATTCTTATTCACTATATTACCGGGTTTATATAACCGTTCTTCATCACACACATCTCTCATTCTACTCTATCAACTTACAATATAACCATCTAGCAGCTCTCATTTCTTCAAGTTATGGACACGCGGCAGGGTGCACCCATACAATCTCCAATAGTGACATCCACTACTAATGATAACAATAGTGGTGTTCCCACACAAAATTTGCCTACATACACTACCACCACCGACTCCCGACCCGTGCAGAGCAATGAGATCAACAGTACGGCTGCAAACGATGTAGAAGCGATCCTACGATCACTGGTGGGCTTTGATGAATAAATAAATTTATTTCCCAGAGCCTCCCATCCGCTCCCGCCGCACTCCCGCCCGCCCCACTCGTCCCCAGACTCCCCACCTTTTTTAAAACCCCCTCCAGATGACCTTGACACACTTACCAACCCCTCCCCAAACCCCCCAAAAAACCCCCAAATCAACAACACACACCTGCCACTTACAACCGCTGACCTTGACCTGCGCCAGGACCGGCTATTCCCTTCTACTCTTTAAGGTTACATTTAAAAAAAGAAAAACCATTAAATGTTGACTTTCATTGACACTTGTGCACAGATTTCAGGTATTTAGCTTGAACCGGTTTTCATAACAGAGTTAGAGAAGGCGACAATATCACCAAGGAGGGTGGAAAAGTTCTGCAGTGTGGTTTGGTTAGGTTAGGTCAGGAAAGCATATATAAGTTAATCATAGTGCTTCTACATCCGGTCACTAATTTTAAAAGTAAAAATACTTAAATATATAATATACTGCACAGACTACCGTTATTAATCACGGACATCATGCGTCTAGTATTGACAGAGCAAGACTTACAAGGAGCGATTGACCTTGAATGACCTTCGTATCCGTACATCAGACGCATTGTCGTCTAATAAGAGATAACAAAGATAACATAACCAAGATTGACATATTTATGCTAACATGAATTAACCTAACATAATCTTACTAAACTGAATATAGGCGGTGGCTATAACCGACTAGTACCGATTCCTGAATAGATCCAAGTTTAATAGTTAGGTATTACATATCTGTTAATGCAAATTCGAGTTTAAACTCTGTGAACCATTGTTAACTGCATTATATCGATCAATTAAGCACATGAATTTTTTTAATCGCAAAATTATAAAATTTAGGTTTGTATTAAGATTTTGATATTAAATATAACAAATCCCAAATCTAATCCAAAATAATAGGAATTATTTTCATATCGTATTTTTTATATAGTTGTTTTTTGATCTATAAATGACTGTAGGAAAACGGTAATATAAACTAGACTATGTATAAAACTATATAAACGACAAAAAGTTTTCATAATAAAATCTGGTTAAATCTTAACTTTACACATGGGCCTTCATTATGTAAACTATTTGATACGCCTTAGGTTTTTTGACAACCATTGAGTGTAATGAATATTTTTGTATAAATCCATACTAATTTACATACGGGCAGAATATTTATTGAACTGTGAATGGTGGTTTATAAACATGTGCATCAGAAAATATTTCCTTTTAAGGAGTTATTAATATCTAGAACGATTTGACATTCGTAGTCTGCCATACTGTTCACATGAACAATATTTTAAAACTCACTGTATTAAACTGAAAAAAGATATTTTGAAATAGTATAGAATTCTTCACATTATTCTTAATCTATGTAGGGTTTTCTTAACACTATAGAAACCCATGTGGCGCTGAATAGTGTGATGGCTTTGCTTGCCTTTTGCACTTTACCGTTACAGAGTTTGTACATGACAAGCAACTTTGTGGGATCTAATATCATAGATGACTAAAGTCTTAAGACAGGCGATCTATATCCCGAGCAATGATGCCAATTTCTGTGTCTACCATGGCAGGCACCAAAGAGTAAATCTCGATTAAAAATTTGTTTAAAAGTCACCATTTTGCTTTTATTTGCAAAACAACCTTTGAAACAATAATTGTTCTTATTTGCGTTCTAAATGTATTGGAATGTTACGTTTTACGTCACATCGATAGCAACCCTGATTTAACGCATTAATGTAATTTCATAAAACATTTCATCAGATGTCTAAGGGAAACTGTACGTAAAACTTTACAAATCTATGTCCGTTTTGACGCCTCATATCCTGGAAGCAAAGAAGGTTTATTCCGCAAACCCCAAGCAAGCATATATATTCTCTAAATAACTTCTTGATTAGGATTATACATATTGGTATTGTTACTCAGGTTGAAATAATAAACATCTTCCAACACTACTAGATATATTTACACTTACACTGTAACTATATATAAGACGATAAATATATGAAAGATTTTATAATGGCGATTGATTTCGACATGTCGCACCGGTCATCATCAGGCCCAATCCGAGATTAGTAGTGTGTTTTGGTTACTTCTGCGCCGGAAGTCGTGCCATCTGCCCGAGCAGCTGCTCGAGCAGCTGGCGCCAGCTGCCATGTGACATAGCTTCCGGTGGGGGTTAGAGGGTATATATGAGATGCTGTAGTTATATTTTATGTCATATAGGTTGGGGTGGAGATGGTGATAGTGTTGGCGTTAGGGTGAAGTGAATTTGCGCATAAAATTAAAATTAAAAGTTAGTTCAAAATTGAAATTCGTCGGTGTAAACGAAACTCTAACAGTTGAAGAAAAATTAAGAGTTAGTTCAAAATTGAAATTCAAACTTATAACTGAGATGTGGAAAATATGTCAAGGTCATCCATAGTAAGTTTTAAAAAATTCTATCCAACTATCACCAGAAATAGTTTTAAGTTGAAGTAGTTGGTGATAGCGGGATAATTGATTCGTGCCATGGGAGAGGTGTTTCTCGTTTGAAAGTTGGCGATCGAATGAGAAGCGCTGCCTAGGGAGAGGGCTTATAAAATGGCAACCTTCCCCCCACCACCCCTTCCCCCACTCCTTTAGACCAATAACCGGTCGCCGACACTATGTGGTAAAACTGAACCAGACATGGTGGCCGCCATGGATAATTCTAACCTCAAACCTTAGTTTTGCATTGGTGAGCATGCGCCACCCCTACTCCTTTACCTTTCTTTTATATTTTTAAAACCGAACAGATGTCCGGGCAGCTGCCCCTACGGGCAGATGTTCGGGCAAGTGTTGGGGGCAGAGATGTTGAAATATTGGGGTGGAGATGGCGTTGGTGGTCGGTTGAACTGAATTTGCGAACAAGGTAACTAGGGTTGAACTAAAAATGCACATAAATTAAAAGTTAGTTGAAAACTGAAATTCGAAGGTGTTAACAAAACTCTTAATAGTTGAACAAAATTAAAAGTTAGTTTAAAACTGAAATTCAAATTTATAAATGGGATCTGGAAAGTATGTCAAGGTCATCCAGAGTAAGTTTTAAAAAAGCCTATCCAACTACCACCAGAAATAGTTGAAAGTTGAACTAGTTGGTGATAGTGGGATAGGTTGAAGTAACTTTTGAATTTTATTTGTGAACATACAATTAATGTGCAACAGCAGAGTTTAAACAAGTTGAACTTTTGTGATGAACTACAGAGTTGTAAATGCAAACACCAACGACGATGAGAAGGTAAACGCAGAGTCCCCAGATGATGTATTTGAAAAGCTTGAACAAACGTAACATTTCGAATTGGTTTTCCCGTTCCATTTCCAATCGTTTAATTTCCAATTTCAATTTATCCTCTTCCATTCTAGTTATGAAGGGAACTTCATCCATCATATCCATCATGATTGTGTTAGTGTTTGAAATTTTAAAACAAGTGATGTTGATAGTTCAGAAGTCGAAGACGGAATGAGAAGTGAAAGGGAGAAATGTTAGTTAAATAAAGAAGTGGTGGGGGGAAGGATGAATTACAAAGAAGTGGTGGGGGAAAGACGTTGCTCTTCATTATTACCATCAGTAGTGTCAGATGGTGCAGGAGTTAGATTTAGTAAACTGTCTTCGTCCAAACTTTCAACCTTATCACAAATAGGACAATCGTATGTTATTTCCAAATTCATTTTGATGGTTGTAAAATTATCTACAAGTTCTTGTAAAATATTAAAAATGTCTTGTAACTCTTCTTTAGAGTTTATTTCAAAACTAGAATTCATTCGGGCCAATGGAGAGTTGTTCATTATTGGAGAGTCGGTGATGGAATGAGGATCGGCGCATAGGGAGGGGGCTTATATAATGGTGACCTTGAGCAGACGTCTAGGGAGGGGGGCTGTCTAGGGAGGGGGCTTTTATATGGGGAACCTTGAGCTTATGATTGAATAAAATGTTTAGTTCTTCTTCTTCGTCTTTTAATTCAATTATTTGAACCGAAGTAGTTGTTTCATCCTCTTCACTTGATGAAGAAAACAATTCACCAGGATTTAAATATTGAACTACAATTCTGAACCATCTTATAGGATATTCGTCAATGATAGAAAGTAAGTTTTGAAACAATTCTTCCATCTCCTCCCTGTCAGTTATTATATGTTCAAACTTGATAAATTTGTTTTCCATGTTGTTAGTTAGAGTGTTGGAAGTGGAATGATTTAATATTATATAAAAATTAGAACTAGTGGTGGGGGAAATCTCAAAGTCATCCAAATGAAGTTTTAAAAAAGAGTGTAAAACTGAAATTACACATTTGATGGTTCTACAGGATCGGAATACCAATCTGACCTGTATTTACATCTTTTTATCATATGTGTACAAAAATCATCTTGATGAGAATTGGTGCGTTGACAATGAGCAAGATCGAGAGGGTGAAATTTGAAACATCTTTGAGGACAACATGTATGAAAATATCTTGATTTGTAAAGTTTCAAAGTTCGCAATTCCGGTGGCGGTAGTTGTTTTGTTTTGCATTTGCAGTAACAAGATCCGAAGAATTCGCATTTAGTACAAGCTAACCCATCCACCATCATTGGCCCTAAATCTGTACATTGTTGTTCACAACAGTAACGAGGTTTGTACTTGTATTTTTGCTCTTCCATGTTGACGCTGCGGAGTCCAGTGAAAGAATAAGAGTGTATAGTGTTAAATAGCGAGTTTTATGTACTATGAAAAGTGGTGGGGGTAATTTCAACGTCATCCAAATGGAGTTTTAAAAAATTATACCTTACAAGTGTAAGGATTATTAAAATTTAGGAAGTTTGTTTCTCTTTGTTTTCTTCAGACTTTTTATCTTTCTCAGCTTTAGCCATAGCAACTAGTTCTTCTATTGATAGTGGATGTACTTCAGGAAATTTTAAAATTAATTTAGCTTGGTATCCTTCTTTAGCTAATACATCTATATCTTTAGTCATTTGTTCAACAGTGTTGTAATCTTTTCCATAGATTTTTCCATCAAGTTGAATCATCATTCTGTACAACATTTTCTTAAATAGGTCTTGTCGTGGTGAGAGCTAAGAAGCGATTGATTATTTATACAAGTATCACATCCTTTTTATTAACTCACATTGATCACGTGATTCTTTAGTTGTAGCTTTGTCTGTCAAAAGTTATTCAACATTGGTAATACTTTTGGAACTTGATGTTATGTTGACCAGTTGGCGATGAAGAAGTTGTAGGTTGTGTAGAAATAAATATTTCATCATCGCAATATTTTGTTTTAGTGAACATCCTTGTATTAGTAGCACTAACATCAACAGTTAAGTGATAACCACCGGTAAGTAAAACTCGCATTTCGTTGGTTAAATCTTCGAGTTGTTCAAAAGTTGTTATGGTGTTAGTATCGTAAGATGCACACTTGACCTTTAGGGACATGTTGCAGTTTTATATTCAGGGATTAAGAGCGAGATGTGTACGGTATGAAAGGTAGCAGTAGACTGATGAATTTTGCAAGTACATTTCCCCTTTTATAATTATACAGAATTGGGTCAAGGTCATCCCGTGGAATTTTTAAAAAAAGCAACATATTGTAATGTACAAAGACATTACAATATGTTGCTTTTTTTATTTTTATTTTTTTTGTTTTATATCATATTTATTGAAAAAACAAATACAAAGAAATATTTACAATGTTATGTACAAATTAATCAGTAGTAGGTGTTACATGAATTGTAAGTTCAGTAGAGTTGTTTCCACTGGGTCCATGTGATACCAAATAGAGTGCGCCGGGTTGAATTATACGAAGATCTTCATTTTGAAGTAGTTGTACGAAGCGCTTTGGTAAGAAGATCTGAAATTTTGCTTCATCACCAATTGTATAAGGTGCCTCGCTCAAAGTGCAATTTATAGCATCACCTACTGAAGTTTCCATTTTCTTAATAGTATGAATGATGTAGTGTTTTTCTTCTTTTAGTTCAGAACATTTCTTCGTAGGTAGAATTGATGATTTAGAATGAGCGTTGAACTGATCAACTAAACTTTGAAGTAAGTTCTGTGATGCCATATTGATGTTGTTGTTAATCTTCTTGTTAATAAGAATGTCCGTCGGAGATGTTGTCTCTTCGGAGGTTTGAGTAATACTCATGCTGTGTCATGGTAGCGCTCTCACTTTTATAATCGACACTACCCCCACCAGTTTGTTGAAGGAAATTATTCAAGCGGTAGGCATTCTTTAAAGCGCACTGTGACCTTCGATGTTTAAAACTTTTTGATGAAATACAAAGTTCGTTGAAGTAGCATTGGAAATCTTTATCAATAATTGCATTAATCACTTCGTTGCTTGTAAATGATTGTATCCAATTTGCTTTTTCCAATCCCCTTGTGTAGATAATTTTAAACTCTTTGCAATAATGATTCATAATGTGCGGCATCATGTTATAATTAATGAAACCTTCATCCCATCTTAAGTTATGAAAATGTTTGTTCAACCATTTGTTTGTAACTTTCGCTTTAGTTGTTAGTCTATTAAATGGTACTGGAGGTTTAAACAAATAATGATAAACTACTGATGTGTTCATGTCCAAGATTACTAATTCTTTAATAATAAAATTACCATCATTTCCTCGAAAAGCTTGAAATTCAATTATACCTCTTTTAACTTCCATTATATGTGGCGCATTAGAAAACGAAACCCGTTTATTCATGATGAAGTCTTACTAACAACTGACTTAAAAATTGAATGAGCCGATGTTTATAACACACAAGATTGTTCTTCTTCTTTCACTTCTTGTGCCACTTCATCAATATTAAAATTGGTGTGATAGTTGTTTAATTGTCTCCACATTTCAACTTCTTGAGGTATTCTATTAAAGATTGAAGTATCCACGGGACCGTATAAAATTGGAACAAAAGGTTTTTTGTCCAATGTATCAATTAGATAGTCTTTAATTATTGCACTTGAAAATATTAGTTGTTTCAAATATCTGGTGACGGGACCGGTAGTACAACTTAAAGTGTAAAATTCTTCTTTAGTGAAATATAATTTAACATTATGTGTGGTTAAATCTCTGAAGCGAACAATTTGTCCTCCACGATGTTTTACTATATCAACTTCAATATTTGATTCCAATAAACTTAATCTTGTTCTTCTTCCAAATGTGTTGTTACTTAAATAGCACTCCAAAAGATGTAAATGTTTCATGAGAGATTCCCAAGTAGTTTCACTGAAAGTAACCATTTTGTTTCCATGATTTAAAATAACAATTGGTGAATAATCCATTGATTTTAAAATTCCAACTGATATACTTTTTGTCATGCATGAAGAAATTGGGTAGATAATCCGAAGAAATACTTCTGTTAAAATATTGGTTGTAATGTTAACTTCAACCTTCTTCCTTTTTACTTCTTTTTCAGCTTTTTCTTCTTCTCTCTTCTTATGTTTGTTGAATTTTAGGAACTCGTCCATTTCTCGTTCAACTTGTTTTTCTATATCTGAACTATTATCATCCATTAGAGGTGTATTTTCTTCTCCGTTAGTAGAATTCATCTTGCGAATGATGTTTCCCATACGACGGTTGAAGATAGAATGAAGTTTCTACTAATTATTTTCTCGCTTTTATATTTTTCGTAAAATCCTTGAAATTTATACAATTACATAATTGTTTGTTTTCAACTTGTCTTTCACAAATGAAATTCTAACCTCAAAAATTAAAGCAGATAATTCTAACCTCAAAAATTTGCAGTTGTCATACAATTCTTCTTAAAGTACATTCTTCACAATTCCGGTCAGCGGTGTGTAAGTAACTATTTTATCATGTAGAATTAGACAGTATGCCGAAGTTCCATCCGCTACTGGTTCTTCAAATTCCATTTCAATTTTTATATCCACACTTGATGATTTTACCGATTCATTTTGTTTTGAACAATCGATTACAATTATTGGAGCCTTGGAATAATACTGGTCAGGTGATAATAGTGGTGTATTAGTCTTTCCATAATATGACGATTGAAATCTTGCATACATATCGTATAAAATGGAAAAACGTTTTTTGCTGAACATGACATTCAAATTGTCATAGGGAAAGAATTGAGAGTTTAGGAAAACTTTACAATTCTTTATTTTACAGTGATCAAATTGACCAGCATTTGCAGTGATAACATCTTTTCGCTTAGTTTGAAAACCGAGTATTATGTACCTTGCTCGTTCCAAGTAAGTTGATGTCTTGACGGTCCATGTTTGTCTTTCTGTCTGAGGTAGTGTAGGGTATTCATGAAATTCCCAACTTCGGAATGGCATCACAATATCACGGTCAGATTTTAACTTTCTCAATAATAGGATTCTATGTTCATCGGCCAATCTTACATGAGGTACTCTCCAAACAACTTTATCCAACTGTAGTTGCCATTCCAGTTTATCTTCCGTAGTTGCAGGGTCTGCAAGTATTAAGTCCTTATTAGTTGAAGATCTGAGTAATACTAATTCTTGTTTGACATTTATTATTACCCGTTTGTAATCTTCAGCGAATCCCAAAAGCAATCGTAAAGGTACATGAAAATCAAAGTGACCGTTGGAAGCTGGTGTTATAGTGTCTTTATCGGGGGCAACCCATCCGGCAGTGACTATTGAATTCTTCTCATGCGGTGTTAATGATGTTAATCCTTTCAATGTCGTTGTTAAACCAACCTTTTTTGTTGAATCAACCGTCACCCCTGATATTTCATATCTTATTTCATCAAAAAGATATGCCATCGGGTTATTTATAAAAGGAACTGTTGAAGCAGTTTTTCCATCCAATTTTAATACCCGTCCTTCGATGTACAAGTAACTTTCACACGGTAAAGTGTAAATATCTTGTTGTTGAATGGGGATCCTTATTTCATCGTTATTGTTTAATTTTGATGAAGTGTAAGGGTTGTGCGTGTGATATTCCTTCTCCCATAGTGTTTCGTCGAACGTTGGTCCTTGAGATATATCCAGGATATCCATCGCTGTTAAGTTTCAATCCAATCATCTGTAGAAAACGAATGTTTTCCGATGTTAACTCTTCCAATGTCGAGGAGCTACTGAGCTCCCGACTCTTCCGTTGCGGTTTAAATGATAATCCCATGTTGACTTTTATGTTGCTGCTCTGATGTGTATCCGTATAGTAATTGTTTCTCCTCTAAAGTCAACACTATGACCGTCTTGATCCAATATGTTCAGTACGATGTCTGAAATGAAACTGGTGTTTAACGGTAGGTATATCAAGTTTTGTGGCTTCTCAACAATTTTAAAACCGGGAGCCACTGTTGGATAAAATGTATGTAAAATATGTTGATTAACTCCATCTCTATACGATCCGTGTATAATGTTGCACGTGACATCAATACTATTTACTTTCAATATTGTTACAGTTGAATCACCCGAATGAGTAGTTCCAGGAGTTAAGATTTTCTTTTTTGTATCTGTAAATCCAAGTAAACTGCCAATCGACTGTTCCAAGCTGACATCAATATAATATTTCGAAGTTATTTCTGCTTTTAAAGTATTATTGTTTCCTTTAACGGTGATATTGTCTTCTCCGAGTTGTTTCTGTAATAATTGGTTTATGTCATCAATTTCATATGCTCCAGTAGGAAATGTAATTATTTTCAATTCTGAGTATTTTCCTGCAGCATCCTTAGTTTCATAATAATGTAGTAAATTGTTTTTTCCTTCTGTAACATTAGGAATTGAATTGTAGGTAGTCAAATCAAGTAATGCCGCTTCCCATAATCTTTTCTTGGATAGACGCAATGCTGGGAACAGCGTACTTTTTAATGTGGATGAATTTCCACTCAGTGACACTGTATACGATGACATCTTAAAGCTGACTGACACTCTTCGCTAGAAACTCCAAACATAAATGCCCACATATTTCAGTATTGTTAGGTTGTTCTCTTTTGTAATTGTAAAAAATGTTTTTGGAGTTTCGAAAATAATGTTGCAGTTCTTTTGGCGGTGGTAGATTGCCAAAACTGTCAAAGTAGTAAATGGTTTGTCCGAGTTTTTTATAGCATACCCAATGAGTGCCTGGACCATAGGTGGAATCCAAATTTACTATTCCAGTTTCATTTTTCCATATTTTAGTTGGTAATGCATCTTTCATAAAAACTCCTCGAAAGAATGGTATTTTCAAACATTTTACATAATCATTTAACTGATGATTTGTTAAGGCTTTATTTGGAATTATCAATTGATTCTTCTTATTTAGTACACACGGTATAGTCTTAGGTATAAACCTGCTCCGTTTTTTACCATTTGCCAAACAGAAGTCTTCTTTACACTTGCCTTATGAGTTCTACGACGTCCTTTTTTAATGTTTCCACCTCTTTTGGGAGCGCCTCTCTTTGCAGGTCTTCCTCTGCGACGTCTTCCACCACCTAACTTTGCTTTTGTCTTCATGGCTGTAGTTACTGCCCAAGCTGCTGCTTTTTCTGCAATATTTGCGTCACTTGATTTTACTCTTTGCCAAGCTTTTTCCGCTAGAATTTTATCTGCTATTGATCTATTTGTTGAATCTTTATACTTTGAATATGCTATATCGTGTTCTTTGCAAGCTTGATCTAATTTATTAATTCCAGGATCTCCTCTTGCTAAACGTTTTGCCAACTTAGTTCCAGGTCCACAATATTGATAACCTCCGGGCAGATGTAATTCGTATGGTAAAGCGTCTATCATTCGATTTACAACAGCACCAACTGGAATCCGTCTGAGCAGGGATAATGCAGCTGATGTTATACCACGTCCTCTCTTGCCGCTGTCTTGACGATGACTGAGCGATACGGTCTTCATTATGTTGTCTTATATAACTGGTGTGTTTACTCCACGAGATACTTTACATAAATGAATAACTTGTGCAAAATCTTTTATATTTAAAGACTTAGTTATTCAAATTAATTATATACTGATTTATGATTCTATTTTTAATCCAAGCTTCTCGTTCATCGGGTTGAATCACCACATGATTCGTTGTACTAGCTATATGATTGTGGGTATCAATAAGTAAATTACCCACTATTCTTATTAAACAATCTAAAGTTACAGCATCTTTTGGATGTTGAGGATCATGTAATTGCATAATACGTTTATCATTACATGTGTAAGCTGTTGAATCACTTTTTGATGTTTTTATGACTTGTCCAATAGTAGCAGCAT
Source organism: Neoaliturus tenellus (assembly GCA_030545055.2). Classification (NCBI taxonomy): domain Eukaryota; kingdom Metazoa; phylum Arthropoda; class Insecta; order Hemiptera; family Cicadellidae; genus Neoaliturus; species Neoaliturus tenellus. The sequence goes on along the minus strand of CM061535.1, from coordinate 75,454,852 downwards.
CATTTGAATCTTCACCTGGTAAAATATTAATTATTTTCTTCATCTTTGCATCATATTGGGTCCCAAAGTGTTTATCCCAAGTTATTGTTTGTTTCATTGTAACACAATCATTTTCTTCGTAACCAGGATAAATATCTTTTATTCTTCTATTACGACCATTGTATGTACCTAATGTACCACCACTCGCAATTAATGTTTGCACCATTAGAGGTACATCTGTATCTTTTATACCAAATCTTCCATTTGTTATTGTTTTATGTCCTGCATCCCATTCATCATAATTTCCTTGCATTAAATTAAACTTTTCATTTCCATGTATAAATTTATCTCCCCGCTTTAACACGGCATCTTCATGTTTTACAAAATTGGATGTTTCCTTTTTTAATTCTTTAGATAATTGTTCCATAGTAACAGCATCTTTTGGTTGAGAACCGAACTTTACATTTGACAACACTTTCCCATGACAATCGATTTCATCACCATCTTGTAAAATACAGTTGTCCTTGATATATTTCAGGTTTACAGCATCGCCGTCTTCCTTTGGGTATCCAATGTCATTTATAATAAATTTATAAAAAGAATATCCATGTTTAGTTTTTTCCGGTATTATAGAATGTAAATATTCTTTATTAACTGAATCTTTATCATTTTTAGGATTTCCCACGTTGGTTATTCTATAATTTCCAGCATCATATGTTTGTCCATCTTTTAAGTTGTTACCCCATTGCAATTTTAAAGTATTTGAAAGTTCAGATGATAAGTACTCTTTAGTAATTGCATCAGAACCTTCAGTTGGTTTACCAACATTAATTAATCTATGTGATTTAACATCGTAAGTATTCTTATGTAATTTTAATGATGTTGAAGTAGCTTCTTTTACTGTCTTCAAATTTGCTCCATCAGTATCTTCTTCTGGATCTTTAACTAGTTTTAAACGTTTATTACTTATGCTATAGTCACCTTCAGGTGTTTGCGGTAATCCACTTCTTTTTCTGTCTTCTCCAACTTGCACTCCTAAAGCGGAGTACCGTCCGAACTTGTCGACGCTCATGTTAGAACTGATACGTCTTATGCTTGCACCTCTTTTATATCCACGGACAATTATACGACTATACCGCGATTCCTAAGTTCATCAACTAGAGCCACCCATTCATTATTCAAACCTGTATGACCGGCTTCCATGGCTTCATGCAATAGTCTCATTCTATCAACCAATTTATTGATATCGTTGTAGTAAATCACATTCGTATTGTATAGATTTTTCATCAATCCTTTACCAGATGTTGAAGTATCTCCTTTACTCTTTTTACCATGTTGTTCAAGAAGTGATAAATCCATAAGTGATAAAGATTTTCTTTTCAGTGGTTGTCTCACCGCTGGTGCAGTACGTAATGTTGGCAATTTTCGTGGAGGAAACAACTTTTTTATAACGATGTTATATTTTGTTGCACGTGAACGATTAATCATTGCATCCTTTACATAGTTTCTTTTATGAGCGTTAGTATTTTGGAGAATCTCCTTAAAAACACTTAAATCTTTGGATGAATATCTTAGTGGTATGTTTTTAAAAATTAATTCATATAATCCTTTTGTTCCTTTATATCTATGCTCACCAATAATGATGTAATCGTCTTGTGTTATTTCAAGCTTTGAATCGCCAATCTTCAATTCATTCCCATCAATTCTTGCTCCGTATACGTGTGATCTACTCAAATTCGGGTTTGATTTCATATCATGTAGCATTTTCATTATATATTTTCTTCCAAGAGGTCCATGTTGTAATATATCGCTACTCAATTGAGTTAAATTTGGAATAGATTGTTCAGCTTCAGGTATTGGCTGTTCTTCTTCCTTTTCAACAATTGGTTCTTCTTCTTCTTTTGTTTCTTCTTGCTCACTAGCACTTGTATATGAATCATCATCTTCTTCTTTTTTTAATGCTTGTACTTCTTGTTTAGAAACTGGTAGTAAAACATCTCCTTCATAACGAGGTTTACCAATAGTTTCTGATATTTGTTTTAAAGGTTCTGTAATAGGTTTAAATGTAGTCTCTAAAAATTCTTCTCTTTCACTTAAACCCATCCTCAATGCACGATTCTTCATCCTAATAGAATCACTCAGTGATTTTATTTCTTTCAATAGTTTTTCTTGATTCACCATGTTTACACTGTGAAGTTCAACATGTAACTAGATGTATCATCGGTAGTTCAACGCATAAATACAAATTTATCCAACCCTATACGATATCTACCATTTTTAATATCTTCTTCCTTCATAATAACGAGAAAGCTATATTTCTCATTCCATGCTTTGCCACACATCTCTTTAAATTTTTCAAATGGCATATCTGCATTTACATGATCATTATATATATGCTTTAAATTTGTTTCATCTTGCTTGAAGATGATCAACATATTTGCATTGTCTCTTATAAGTTGTTTTGGAATTTTACTGTATGTTTGACCAATGTAAATGCTATCAATATTATGATGTCTTCCCATAGCAAAATAATTCCTTATTGTGTCATGATTTTCACAAGAAACATCGTCAAATATAAAAATAGAAAATGGTTTTGCTTCATTTGGTTGCATAATTGTTTCACTGGCATTAAACTTGTAAAAATTTACTTCAGGTACACTTGCAAGTACTTTATCCAATAATTGATATTTTGGTTGTTGCAATGATTTTGAAAAAATATATATATTGTTAAAACGCAATCCTTTAGGATTAGTTATAAGGTTAAAAACAACATTAGTTTTTCCACAATTTGAAGGACCAGTTATTAGACATCTTATCGTATTTGGTAGTAATTCACCACGTTTTTCATGATTTAACTTATCATTGTCAACTGTCAATTCATCAATGTTATTGATATTAAATCGATCTTTTTGTTGTACAATCTCCATCTTGTATAAAGGTTAAACACACAATGAGCTATTAAACAACTATACTAAGTCTTTTGAAGGAATCCAAGAGTCTTCACTTTTATCAAACCCTAACCACCGGACTTTAACCATATCCTTTTTCCTTTGTAAAATCTTCTCGACAAGATATACATCACCAACTGTTGATTTCAACAATTCGTGTCCGTAGAATCCACCTTGAAGTAATTCACCCTTGTTATCCTTTAATAAATAGGTTTCAGGTATAGTTGGTTGCACTTTATAAATTGTAAATACTTCATTAGTCCAATTTGGTAGATATCTTTTACTAAATACACCTTTGTATTTGCTTATACGAACTTTATCGTTGACCTTGAACTTCTTTGGTTGCAATTTTTCCAATTTCGGTGTTGTATTATTTTTAATGCGTTGTAATACAATTTTGGCATTAGCACTATTTACCTGGATAGGTTTCATTCCAATGGTACGATGATATTTGTTGTTATACTCTTTTATAAGTTGTGGTAATATGTCATACCACACGTATGATCCTCTTTTTGAAAATTGTTTATACATCGCACCTTTTAATGTTCTATTGAATCTTTCAATTATTGAAGCTTTAACTTCAGAATTTGTAGAATAATGATTTATTTGATATTTCTTCATCAAAGCTCCAAAGTCTTTATTAAAATATTCTTTTCCATCATCGGTCTGTAGATGTTTAATTTTAAATTTATTTCTTTGTATTGTGGTTTCCATAGCTTTTGTAACACTTTTACCAGTCTTATCCTTCATTGGTAAAGCGTCAGCTATTTTAGTAAAACAATCTATAATTGTTAAAATATATTTAAATCCTTTATTTAATTTATTGTGCGGTATCATTTCAATGAGATCAGCTTGATAAAGATCATTCATTCCTTTAATGATTGTACTTCTTCTTGGAAATCTTCTTCTTGCTGGTTTATGTAGTTCATTTACAATCTTGTCCTTCACACTTTCCATCTTCAGATGTTGCTTGTACACTGCATGTAAAAATACTGATCCATAGAATAGTTTATTCTCATTTATATAGTTTGAATATAGGTCAAGGCCATTTCATATTAGTGTAAAAAAGAGGGAACATGGCATTGGGCTTGCCATGTCCCCTCTTCTTTACGGAAAGGAAAAAGGAAGAAGGTAGAGGACGAAGAATAGGTTTACTGGTCGATAGGGTTTAGAGAGTAGTGGCCGAATGGTAAAGTATTAATTTTATCTTCTAAAATATGGCGCTTGTCATCTTTGTAGCTTAATGCCCACTTTGTTTGTTTGACACTAAAAAGTTGATGATTATAACTTCTAATAGTGTTGAACGTTGCAGTTGTTTCAACATTTTCAAACAAACATCTTTTATAATGTTCAAACTGTACGTTCTTCTTCAGGAAAGAAGTTTTTATTCCTTTGGCCTTCTTCGTGACTTGATGTTCGTTCCTCTCGTTTATGTACAGTTGAAATGAATACAGTTTGGACATTAATGCTACAATTTCCATCATCGGCACACCATTTGTTTCATCTTTAAATTTTCCCAATACTTTCTTATTTCTGTCATAGTCGTAATTTGGATGATCCTTAGGATAATCGGAAAAGTCGAAATCATCTTTATATATAAAGGTGCGTAGATCTTCATACATGTCATTTGTTTTAATCCAGTAAATTAGTGCATCCGTGTCCATATATGCAATACCAATGTTCTCTCTTCCATAATAGTTAACCATCTTCTTATAATGAAACTCGTACATATGTGTTTTTGAAATATCCAAGATTGACATTCCAAGATACAAAGGACGATCCATTGTAACTGACTTCTTGTTCATGGAAATAACAACTAGATTTTCATTAATAATTATAGATGAACCAAAGTTTGGTTGTTGCACCAATTTCTGTAATTTTACTGGATCAGTTACCAATTTGATATCCTTATGTTTCCTTTTGTTTTCCAAAGTCTTGCCAAATATTGCGTTATTCATTAATTTGAAAAAATCTTTTTGAAAACTTGATGTAGCGGTGGCTCTTCTTCTTGTGTTGTTGTCGATGTAAGGTTTTAACCAACAAGATTGAGAAAATTGTAGTACTCGATTAATTTTTGTAATTCTCAATCCTAAGTCTAAAGCTTGTTGTATCATCCAGTAGTGTCCAACATATCTAGACTTGTCGGTTAAAGTCATCATTAATTTTGGCCATCTTCCAGTAGGGGAAATTTCAGTCTTCGGAAGAAGTGGTAAATCATAATGTTGATCATGAAGATGTTCAGGATATTCAAAATTAACATCAAAAATGTAACCAGTTTCACCATGCTTCGGTATATCCATTATGTTTCCAATCGATTCTGGATCTATCCATTTAAAATTATCATATGGAAGGGGATTCGACATTGCCCATCCGTATAAGTTATTTGCATCAAAATAACCCAGGAATGTTGTTGGTTTTGATACATCATAATCGGGCAGATACTTGTTGTTCGCCTTGAAATGTCGTGTAACGCTTTGCGTCAATCCCCCTCGAACTCCTGACTCTAACATCATAACCATATCTATATCAGTAAGAAGTTGTATTTTACAATTTGTTTCTTTCAACATAGCTTGCCATGCTAATCCAGGTGAAGTGTACGAATGAAGAGGGTCCAATCCATATGCCGCAAAACATGTATTTCTAAATTCTTCCATTATATCACATAGTAAAGTTACATCCAATTTAACATAAAAATCTGAATATTCTCCCAATGTTCTAAATCCTAAATCGTTCCATACTTTACATGCATGATCATAGTCCTCTTGAGATATGTCCATGTCATAAAGTTTACTTTTGAATTCTTCTTTAGCCGGAAGTGATGTTTCATTAAATCTTTCTAAACTGTCTATGTAATCATATGGAAACACACCTTTCCGAAGTACCAAATCCAGTTTGTCGTTATTTACAATCTTCTTTGTTTCGATGAAATCTTGTTTCCTTAAATTTTCTGAAAGTTTGGACAAACTCGACGGCATAAATCTGTAGGAGTCCAAGAATCTTAGTTTCATGTTTCCAACTTCTTTAGAAAAACTTATAAACTTTTCTGAAGTTTCAGCTAACACATCAATTTTACCGTCGTCTCTTCCTAGTTCAGGTATTATAAAATGAGCATCGTACCCACTGAGGTTATGCAGAACCACAGGAATAAATAGTGGTAAACGATAGCTCAAGTTGCATTTATTACAAGCAGCACCCCTGTAATAACCTGTGAGGTGATCGTGATCTTTAACTTTATAATTCTCAATAGTAAAATCATTTTTGCATAAGAAACATCGAGTTGCATTTTCATGTTGAATTTCTTCTTCTTCCTCCATCGGTTTCATTGGTACAATATTTGTATATAATCTTTGTGCATTTCCAGCTATTGAATATAAGTAATCAAGAAATATTTTTTCTACATTTTTACCACGATATACTAGAGGTTCTGAAGTTAATCCATATCTGTTTAAATGTTCTTCTGATAATGTTGATTTAACCATTAAACAAAAACTATTTGGTTTGTGCATTTGATATTTGACACTTTTTCTAGCTTCACAATTTTCATCTTCTATAGGAATTAGTGTTGATTCAAAGTCCGCATATACAACTATAGGGATACGGTATTGATGATGAACCTTTTCAAATTTAACGAATGCTCTGTTTTCCGCAGGTAAATTAATCTTTGCTTCATAATTATTGTTACATAGTCTTTTGTGCTCTTGTAACCATTCTCTTCCTTCTCTTCCTTCTCGTTGAAAATTAAAACATCTCTTGCAAATTATCTTTTTGTTTCTATTTTTTGAAAGTTGCTTGTTAACAAGACGATCAAATTGCTTTATGTACACATAGTGAGACACATCTCCTCGCGTTAGTAGTAGTAAATCCGTATGATCTGGTAGCTCTTCTTTTGCAATACGTAAAGGATACACTTTGTTTGAACTATCTAATGCAAAAACATTGATAGACGTACCGGGATTTTTCTTCTCAAATTTTGATATATCTTTCAGTGATACAGGATAAGTGATTCCTTGAAAATTGTATCTAAATCTTTGATTTTCATATTCTTGGTCAGGTCTATTCACATGATGTGGTACAAATTTAGTTGTCATTGCATAACGAAAACATTCATTGTCTTCATTTTTAACATTAATACAAGATTTTGTATCTTCAATTCTTTTTGGCAGAGGAATGTAACTTGATCCCATTAGTCCATATCCATGTTTGTGAACTCTTATATCTAATACTTCAATACTTGTAAGACTCCATCCGGATCCTCTTCCTTCGTGTTCCTGAATTTTTGTTAATATTTCTTCTATACAGTTCTCTACTATTGAATCAATGTTTGAACTTTCCATAATGGTTCGGTTTTTTGTTATGAATCCTCTTGGTGATAATTCTTCTTGTACATTTATAAACATAGCTTCTAGTAGTAAACCAAATTTAAGAAAGTTCAATCTTTTTAATTCTTCTTTTAAAGTTTTACTTACAATTGGTTTTGCTTCTCTAATAAATTCTTCTAGCTTCAAGTTTTCATTTTGAATCTTATGATGCATTACTACTTTACCAGGTAATGCAAATACTTGTAGATTTGGTAAAGTAGTTGAAGATGTTGCTGTTATTTCATATTGTTCTTCTTGTTCTTCTTGTTCTTCTTGTTCTTCTTGTTCTTCTTGTTCTTCTTGTTCTTCTTGTTGTTCTTGTTGTTCTTGTTTTTCTTCTGGGTTGTTGTGAATTAGTTCTTTATGACAGTCTAATAGAATTTCATCGTGAAACGATTCCGAACATTTATCGCAACGATACATGTTGAGATGTTTACTCTTCGAAATTTCACCAAGAAATGAAGTGGGCTCTCACGTTCCTCCTATTATAATGGTTCCCCCACCACTATTTCATCCTTTTCACTATCCTAGGAAATCAAACATTTTCAACAAAATATTAACCTTCTACAAACTAATTGTTCATTCGTGTTCTTTATTCCCATTGTAGTTTTAGTATATACTTCTTTATATTCAAACTTTAACAAACTTTCTTTTAACATCTGTTAGGACAGATGTTATGGGACAGATGTTAAAAGAACAAATGTTGGAGTGGAAATGGCTAGAGCACAGGCACTTGGTTGAACTAAATTTGCGCATAAATTAACTAGAGTTGAACTGAAAATTCGCATAAATTAAAAGTTAGTTCAAAACTAAAATTCGACAGTGTTAAAAAACTCTAACAGTTGAATAAAAATAAACATTAGTTCAAAACTGAAATTCAACAGTGTTAACCAAATTCTAACAGTCAAACAAATAGGTCAAGGTAATCCAATTTAACGCGAGAACGAGGAATAGAGCACTAAGTGGCATGTTAGTCCATTACCACAAAGTGATCTATTCCTCGCTCTCTATTCTACATCTACTTTTTTCAGTTTACTTATTTATATCAAAATGTTCAAATTTTACTATGTAGAATGTCCATTCTTTCTCTTCAACTCTTCGATTGTTTTTAGCAATTGTAACAAATATTCATTAGTTTTAACCAAAGTCTTTAGTTTGCTACATCCAATTTTAATGGAAGGTATTATAAGTTGTAATTTTATAAGTTCAATCTTTTCTTTCTTGCGAATTTCTTTCTTTATTATATTATTCCTTATTTTTGCTGAAGATTTAAACTCCATGTTGTTTCTGCTAAAGCCACAATAATAATAAAAGTCTCTTCAAACAACCTGCATTTATACACATTCCCCCACCACTTTATAATCCCCACTCCTTTCCCCCTCTTCTTTATATGTGGAAGGAAGTATTATAATTAGATTCCTAATATTTCTTTTCCTTTTTCACTACATGGGGGGAAGGGTAATTTGTTATTACACTAGTTGTGCAAGAAAATAGCCGCCAGTATCCACACCTTGTTCATAGCACTCCATCATAGATTGTGCCCACTGCAACATGCGGTCTCTGTCATTTGGTGTGACAAGGAAAGAATGACTATCACCATACATTATAAAAGAGTCAATTCGTACATAACATCCTAAATTTAACCATTTATTAGCTTCAACTATAAACTTTTCTATTGTATCAAATGGAAATTGTGGATCAATTGCTATAACCTTACGTTCTTCACTAAGTTCAACAGTATAATCATCATCATCCTCACTCTCACTATCATTATTTAAAATGTCTTCAGGTTGTAGAAAAACATCGGAAATTTTGGAAGAATTAATATGGTCATTCACATGAGGAGTCATTTTGAAGTAGGTAATATTGTAAACAGCAGAGACGAAACAACAAGAGCGGCGTGTAGAAGCAAAATAATGGAGTGACCAACACTCGCTCCGCTTTTATAACAGTATGCAAATGAGGGGTAAGAGCTGACCTTAACCGGTCATCAACCCAAAGGAGTGGGGGAAGTACTTTTCTTACTACTCAAATAGAAGTAGGTTAGTAGGTCACGGGACTTAGAGTGTTAAAAAATAATGGGGGAGAAACACAACGCTATAACGCATTGTGTTTCTCCCCCATTATTTTTTTAGCAACAATTTGGAAAAAACTAAGTGAATTTACTGTTTACGCCCCCACCTTGTAATACGATCCTTTTTATCCCTGAGGAGAAAGTCTTGAGAATCTAAAGTGTTAAATCTCTTCTCTTTACACAAATTCTCACAAACTCTAATTTTATATTTTAAGCCGTTACATTTTGCCAAAATGTGTTGGTGGTCAACAACACTTAGAAAAAAATATTTCAAACCTTTCTTAAGCCTCTCTCCTCTGACGGATATTATTTTAGGATCGTCTTCAACGGTGGGGATTTCTGTCAGTTGTGGTTCAGAAATATGTTTCACGATATGTACACGGCAAAAACTTTCATTTTTAACACATTTCCTCCCACAAGCTGATCCTTTCTTAATTCCCCTAGTGAGCACTTCAGGGCAAGTAGTGGGACGGCTAAATGCCCTACGACGCTCTTCTTGTAATAATTGAAATTGCTCTGAAGGAGCAGGCTTAGGAGCAGGTTTGGGAGTAGGCTTAGTGGATTTAGTTTTATGATAGGTGTGGTCTTCAGGCATAGTAAGTGGTGGGGTAGGAGGCAATGGTGACAGTGGAATGATAGGTGTACTAAGACTATGAAGCAAAGTTTCAAATGTAGGGGTATTAAGACGGGGAGCTGGCTTCTGTGGAGGCGGCATGATGGTTGATGGCGGTGTGGAGTCGTTTGAAAGCGAAGTAGAAGGCGAAGGCGGTGAAAAAATGCTTCGAAGTTTAGAAGTCTTCATAGGCGGAAGAATAGTGCCAGAAGTTGAAGGTTGGGATCCAAGTTGCTTCTTGTACCAGTCAGGAGGATTTTTCAGACGAAGAGTTTTCTTTGGTGCAGTAACAGCCGTAGTAGAAGTTGAAGTAGAAGTTAAAGTAGAAGTTGTAGTTGGCAGAGATGACATGGTTGTGGCTCCAAGTTCGCAGCGTAACGTCTGGAATCAGAATGAAATGTTAGCCGCAGTCGGTGCGTCTTTTATAACAATATGCAAATGAGAGGGGTAGCAGCTGGCCGAGACTGATTATTGACCTGGGAGGTGGGGGAAAAGGGAAAAGAGAAGGTATTTATTTAAAATAATTCGCATAACTTTTGACTAAAATAAGATAACCAAATTCTTCTTTTACCAAAATGTTTGTCTTACATAGACCTTTTCAATGATGTATCGCTTGTCCAAATCCGTCAATCCGTTATCAAGCTATAGCCATTTTAATTTTTCAGGTCATGACCGGTCGTTCACCCGGAGTAGTGGGGGAAGGAGTGGGGGAAGGAATGGGAGTAGGAGCAGGGGAAGGGAGGGGGGGGGGGAATCGACTCCATTTTTTCGGGGGGGGAGGGGGGGGGAGGGGGGGGGATCGACTCCATTTTTTCGGGGGGGGGAGGGGGGGGGGTCATTGACCCTTCCAAAAGTGGGTCAAGGTCATTCAAGATTTATAATGATCCAAGGTGATGGGAACAGTAATACTGTTCCCACCACCCTGTTTGCCTAACGGTTCCCACTCCCAACCCACTAGTTACGTTCTGCAAGGGACATCGACGCAATTTTGTTTGGACCGTCCGGGTCTACCGTAACGGTCCGGTCCGGGTCTACCGTAACCATGAATTCCAAGGGAAACTGGAACACCTAATGCAGAAACGCAACTCTAACCCCACCCAAACTAATCCCACCCATTATATTCCTAAACAAAAATGCAAAAACCTAGTCCGCATTTTGCGGATGTCCCACCCCTTCTAAGTGAAGTTCAACTGAACTTCTGAATTTACATTTAATCTACCCCCTAACATCTAGCTGTAAGGCAAAACAACATTAATTAGTATTACCAACACTTAAAACTAACAACACATCATTATTAAAAAACCAAATAATTCAACACAACCAAATACCATCATTATTCTTAAAATTAATACACCTTAATGCTAAATACCTCTTAAAATTAATACACCTTAATGCTAAACCCAACTTATAACTAACATCGCAATGCGCAAATTATTTCTTAAATTGAATACAACTTAAAACTAAACACACACACACATACTACATTGCATTAAAAAACGCAACGTAGTAGAAGAAGTTCAAATATATATAGGCCTACTATATATTTGAAACCTCTTGCTGAGTCGCCAACAACCTTTCGCTATGAAAGTTTGTTGACGACTGACGCTAAGATCAGGCTCGTATTGCTCCTCGGATTCTCGAGTAGTGGGGGAAGTTGTTTCACTCCAGTACAGTGTTCAATCCAGTCCAGTTCGCAGCAGTGTAAAAGGAAGGCAAAGGAGTGGGGAGCGGCGCATGCGCAACAACACAAATCCAAGGTTTGAGGTTAGAATTATCCATGTGCAGTAGCGCTAAAGTGAGTAATACAGGACTAGGCGCATGCGCATAGCATAGACTCATTCCGATCCGGAGAACTTGTTGCATGCGCAGCAGGTTTGAGGTTAGAATTATCCATGGCAGCTGCCATATTTAGTCTGGTTTCACCACATAAAGTCAACAACCGGTGGTGACCGGCCATTGACCTGGAGGAGTGGGGGAAGGAGTGGGGGAAGGAGTGGGGGAAGGGGGGGGGCTCCATTTTTTCGGGGGGGGGGGAGGTCATTGACCTTTCCGGTCGGTCATTGGCCCCAAGGAGTAGGGATAGACACAGAACCCTACTTCTCTTACTACTCAGGTGAAAGTCGGTCAACCAGTCATTTGCTTGCCATCTGCCGCCATCTGGCTGGAGTTATTGCCTCTATAAAGGTGGGTAGTTTATCGCGCTACAAACATTCATTACCTCGCATCCGCTCGGTCATCATCTCTCGTTAGTTTTATGTTATGACTACTTCACTTACTAGGTTTGAGGTTAGAATTATCCATGGAATAGCCTTCGTAAATTCTAACCTATAAAATTACTACTCTGGCTTTCTGTTTCAATTTCTTTTACACTTCATTTTATATCTCAGTCTTCTTTTAACTTCTGAACTTAACACATCGGTTATGATGACTGCACAATGTTTAAAATTAAAGCTTTTGCGAACACAACACATATTACGAAGTACTTCTAAACCTTCAATTTCTAAGTGTAGAACTAATTTAAATAGAGTTAGAAAGAAGTACAGTTTTAACCCATTATACTCTTCAAAGACTTTGCAGGTTAATGTTGATGATAGTGTTATTTACAACATTTTGCATTCTATGTTACAATTCAACAACTTTGAACTTGTTACACCTATCGACTGTGTTCAACAAGTTTTTTTATTTTACCCCTACTATTCCTCATATAAGCGCTGTCACCACAATTCCTACTTCATGCTCCTCTATTCTCTTCAGCTTAGCTAAGATTTGAGGTTAAAATTATCCATGGCGGCCGCCATGTCTGGTTCAGTTTTACCACATATTGTCGGCGACCTGTTATTGGTCTAAATGAGTGGGGGAAGGGGTGGTGGGGGGAAGGTTGCCATTTTATAAGCCCTCTCCCTAGGCGGCGCTTCTCATTCGATCGCCAACTTTCAAACGAGAAACACCTCTCCCATGGCACGAATCAATTATCCCGCTATCACCAACTACTTCAACTTAAAACTATTTCTGGTGATAGTTGGATAGAATTTTTTAAAACTTACTATGGATGACCTTGACATATTTTCCACATCTCAGTTATAAGTTTGAATTTCAATTTTGAACTAACTCTTAATTTTTCTTCAACTGTTAGAGTTTCGTTTACACCGACGAATTTCAATTTTGAACTAACTTTTAATTTTAATTTTATGCGCAAATTCACTTCACCCTAACGCCAACACTATCGCCATCTCCACCCCAACCTATATGACATAAAATATAACTACAGCATCTCATATATACCCTCTAACCCCCACCGGAAGCTATGTGACATGGCAGCTGGCGCCAGCTGCTCGAGCAGCTGCTCGGGCAGATGGCACGACTTCCGGCGCAGAAGTAACCAAAACACACTACTGAGATTCCCTATAAGATTATTATTATTCCCTATAAGATTTTTTGTAATATATACTCAAGTTCTCGATGGATTTTTTCAAGAGGTTGGCACGGCCGCCTTACTTTGCCCCGTCCACATAGACTGTTGATCTCTGCGTGGATCGTATTAGACAAAGTAAGGGGGTGAGGTTCTACAGTACAGAGGTGAATGGTACTAATAAAAGTCACTGGCAGAACGTGCATTCGAACCCACGACATCGCTGTCATGGTCCTGAAGTCAGGCGCGCTAACCACTACGCTATCGACTCACCCAAAGCAATTCAATTTATTTTCAATTATTAAAAAAAAATTACACTTCTGAAATTATTTAAATTTTGTTAAAACGAATGAACATTAATTTTAATAAATTGTTTAAGCGGGATGATAACCCCTCTGCTTCACTTCTCTACTGACGAATGTACCGGGTGAGGGAAGGTGAACAGAGGAGTAGGGTGAAACTCGGAGGTGTGAAACGATTTGTGTGAAGCGATTTTTAACAGTGCTCAGGTGTCCCGGATGGTTGGTGCTTTTGTCAGCGCTCCGGACCACTCAACTCTAACTGGTTGGTACTGCCGAGAGAGTTAAAGGTTTATTGTTTGTTCAAACAATCTTACTGGAAATATAAAAATTGGAAAAAAAGTAATTTATCCCTAATAAATTTATTTGAGTTTTCTTTTAAGATTGTTCTTGTTGCAATTTTAACTTATTAATAAGTTTAAAAAAAATTAAATTTCGCGTTTTTAAACACTTTTACAGCCAAGATTTGTTGCACTTAGTCATACAATCCTTTGGTTTATAAAGCCGGCATGTGTTTGGTTTTAAACCATTATCAGTGTTTTTTCACACTGGTTGCCATCATCTCAGTTTTGTGACATTTTCTATAAGGCTGTTTTAGTATTTTAGTATACATTTCAATAAGTACACCTAAATAATAACGCCACTTTTATTGTTGTCCCATAGTGACAACAGAAAAAAATCTTGACGGATCATGAAGTTGGGCGTAATTCCATGTTTCAATAGGGAGTTTACATTATCAAAAATGTATTTCTGTTTCTCTATTTACACAGTTTATTTATTTATTTTTTATATTTTTTACCTTGACCTTTTTTATTCATACCTAAACTTAAGTAATGTTATTTAAACTGAACAATTAAATCTAAAGTTTAAATTTAATCTTAAACAATTAAATTAAAGTTTAAATTAAATCTAAACACCCGCATGTGTAACTGACTCACTCAATCACTCACTCATGGTGGTATTAGAAATTATAAGTTCTCATATCGTCTACAAGTTGCACCAAATAATCGTCGGTAATGTAGTACAGTCGTGGTAATGTAGTTCACACATTAGGTCCAGTTCTCGTAATTATTTTTTCGTACTAACTGAAGTACACTCCATTATATTTTTCAAATGATTTGATCCGCTCATCTCCCTACCCTATTACTATTCATCCCGGAAGCTAGATCTGTTAATACGATTTATTGAAGCAAAATATTGAGTCTCCTACCTCCCCAAGCGTGAATTTTTTGTCATAGTTGATGTTTTTTTATTTCATCGATATATTTCAAATTTTGTTTTAGTTCTTTCATATCATACATAAAGATAATGCATTTTCCTATCAGTTTATAAGGTATTTTAAATATATTTCGTTTATTTATTGCAATCGCTTGATTAGGTTATAACTAGAATAGTTTTTTCACACTTTTTATTGATTTTTTTCTATGTGCTAAATAACTCCTGGGAATTAATTTTTAGCATATTATAAACATTTCTTAGAGGTAGCTTTCTTCTCAAGTAACCAAACCATTTATCTTACAAATGGGACTTAAAAATCAACAGATATTTATTGCATCATTTTGCTTTTGTCACATCAGTTAAAACTCTAGTGTTACTATGATTTTTTGCTATAAACAGAACCACTAAAAAATTTTTTATAACTTACCCAAAACCGGGTTATCGCCTTTTGGTGTCACTAATTGCGGTACACCGTGGTACCGGTTTCAGACCTATGACGGTCCATCATCAGCCACTCCTCTTCTTAGTGACACCAAAAGGCGATAACCCGGTTTTGGGTAAGTTATAAAATATTTTAGGTGTCAAGGCTCTTGATTGATTCAACACTAAAAAATGTTTTCACACATCATTTTAAATTCAATAATTTATTTCAACTTAGAAATAATAAACGTTTACTACACACAAAACATTTAAGTGAGTTAAATGTATTAAAAACTTGTATTACATCATTATATTAACTATATTTAATCTTATTAGTAGTTTACAATATTTTTTCACTCTATGAAAATCTTATTTAAGACTAGCTGTTGCCCGACAAGGCCCTGAAGAAATTTTGCAAAACATTTTCTTAATTAGCACCTATTAGCAAAATGGAATGTCCACGACAAATTTTGACCCCACTGGATTTATGGTAGTTTTGAAGTTCTGTGGGGCGGAGCCCTAAAGGAAATTTACAAAACTGTTTCTTAGTGATTACCTATGAGTAAATAGTAACGTCCATGTCAAATTTCAACCGCGTAAAGGCCCTAGTGTAAATTTTAAGCACAGTGGGGTGGAGCCCTAAACAACTTTATTTGCAAAGTCCTTTCTTAGTGAGCACATATTAGTAAAGAGGAGCGTCTACGATTAATTTCAACACCGTAGGATTTATGGTAATTTTGAGAATCTGGGGTAGTAATGTAAGGAAGGAACTGGATTAATATTATTTATTTAATTATTAATTAATGTTTGTTGGGTTTTAAAATTGTTAGTTTCAGGCGAGGTCAAGGCAGTAATGTAAGGAGGAAGTATTTGAGCTTGCTGTTGTATGAGTAGACTGGAACTGTTATTAAACAATAGCTTGTTTATGCTGACCTATTGGTAGCTCTAGCTTAAATAGGTCAGCAGACTTGGTTTCGGGGGAGTGTATCTAGTGCTGTGATGTGAGTGTATAGGTTTGGGGGTTTAGGTTCGAAGGGCCATGGGGCTCAAGGCCTGGGGCCCGGGGTAAGTCCAATTTAGTTGGGGTTTTCTAAATTAAGGGGGGGTCCGATCCAAATTGATAATTTTGTTTAAAGTTTCTGTAGGTTTAAAAGTTTGAGTTATTTCTTTGGGAGTTCCAGTCTACTTAACACCAACATTAAATTTAATAAATGTATAAGTTGAATTCCGTTCTTGTTTATCATTAGTTATTTTTACTGTTTGGAAACTATTGTATTTTCTGTTTGTTATGTTGATTTTAATATCTGTTAATTATATTTGGTTTTGAATCTTAACATGTCTCTTTTATTTAATGAGCTACGCCCTCAGTCATGTAGTGTGGCTTCTCAGTCTGGCCAACTGGGAAGTCGCATTTATGACAGGGGGCGTAGCTCATTAAATAAAAGAGACATGTTAAGATTCAAAACCAAATATAATTAACAGATATTAAAATCAACATAACAAACAGAAAATACAATAGTTTCCAAACAGTAAAAATAACTAATGATAAACAAGAACGGAATTCAACTTATACATTTATTAAATTTAATGTTGGTGTTAAGTAGACTGGAACTCCCTAAGAAATAACTCAAACTTTTAAACCTACAGAAACTTCAAACAAAATTATCAATTTGGATCGGACCCCCCCCCCCTTAATTTAGAAAACCCCAACTAAATTGGACTTACCCCGGGCCCCAGGCCTTGAGCCCCATGGCCCTTCGAACCTAACCCCCCAAACCTATACACTCACATCACAGCACTAGACACACTCCCCCGAAACCAAGTCTGCTGACCTATTTAAGCTAGAGCTACCAATAGGTCAGCATAAACAAGCTATTGTTTAATAACAGTTCCAGTCTACTCATACAACAGCAAGCTCAAATACTTCCTCCTTACATTACTGCCTTGACCTCGCCTGAAACTAACAATTTTAAAACCCAACAAACATTAATTAATAATTAAATAAACAATATTAATCCAGTTCCCCCCTTACAGTGAGCCCTAACGGAAATTTGCAAAACCGTTTCATTTTGAAGACCAATGAGTAAAGTCCATGTCAAATTTAATTCTCGTGTAGGCAATATAGTAGTTTTAAGTCCAGTAGGACGGAGCCCTAAAGCACTCCATGAACTATATTTCCAAAGCCTTTTCTTAGTGGGAACATTTATTATAAAGGAACGTCCACGTTAAATTTCAAAACCGTAGTATCAATGGTAGTTTTAAGGTTCTATGAGGTGGAGCCCTAAATTAAATATAAAAAAAAACACAGTTTCTTGTAGTGTCTCTATGAGCAAAGAGGAAAGTCCAGGCCCAGACTAAGTTAGAAGTCGTGTGGGAGGAGCTCTAATGGATTTTAAAAACTATATTTGCAAAACCTTTTCTGATTGTGCACCTACTAGCAAAGAGGGACGTCCCCGATTAGAGCAAATTTCAACCTCGATTTTGAGAATCTATGGGGCAGAGCCCCCAAAAATAATTGCAAAAGAGTTCCATAGTGAGCTATTTTGAGAAAACTGAACGCCGGTTACAAATTTTAACCCCGCACGTCTTATAGTCTTTGAAATTCATTGTTTCCTTGATTCGCATTTAAAATTGGCCATAAGAATGATAGGTCCCGTGAGTTGAAGCCTTAAAAGACTTCAAAAACTACATTTGCAAACACATTTTTCTTAGTAAGTACCTATGATGAGCAAAGAGGAAAAAATTCGTATAAACTTTCAATCCAGTAGGATATAGAAAACTTTTTTACTCTTTTGGGGTGGAGCCTTGAAAACCTAAAAAAATATTTTTTAAATTTTTTCTTAGTATATAACTAACTATTAGCAATGACGAATTGCTATACCAAATTTCAACCCCGTAAGCTCTATAATAACTTTGAGGTCTTGTGTGGCGGAGTCTTGAAGGAAATGTGCAGAACAGTTTTTATTGAGCTGTTATGGGCAAAAAGATCACTCCAAATTTAAACCCAGCATTCCCTTTACATTTTTAGATGCGTGTGTCCTACTTTTGTATTTAAATTGGCTATATGAATAACATTATACTTAAATTTCGAAGGCCTGTGGGGCGGAGTCCTGAAGGAAATTTGTAAAAGTGTTTCTTAGTGAGCTCCTACAAACAAAGAAGAACACCCATGCAAATATCAAACCCATAGGCCCCAAACTAATTTAGAAAGTACATTGGGCGGAGCACTGAAGTAGCTTCCCAAAAGCGTTTTTAAGTGAGCACCTATGGGCAAAGTAGATATTCCATGCCAAATGGCAATTCTTTAGGTCGTCTGGTTTTTTCAGATTCGTTGTTTCCTAGATTCGTATTAAAAATTCGCCATAAGAATAACATTAGATAAACATTTTTAAGTCCTTTTTGGCATAGCCTTGAAGGAATTTCGCAAAAACCATTTCTTAGTGACAATTTTTTAGCAAAGAGGAATCTATGCCAAATTGCAACTCTCTATATGCTATGGTCATTTAGATCCCATGATACACGAGTAAGTGGCATTTGACAAATATATAGTAGATAGGGTACCTAAGTTAGATTGAAAGTTTGGCCCTTTACATTTGTTCTGTACCGTGTCTAAACTCATTGACGTTCTATATGAAGACAATAGACAATATACTTTATTGGTCATCAGTTAACAATAAATCGACTTCGTCACAAGAAACAATAAAATATAAAAGAGATACAATTAATAATATATCACAGCTTCAATGGCCATCCTTAGTTTAGTGTACACAACATGACTATCAGCAATAAGAGTTATAGCTCATTGAAAATAATTCATCGATCGAATATAAACATTCAGATATTAATAAACTTTTTACACTTTTCTTAAATTTAACTGAGGGCATTGACTTAAAATGTACAGGTACAAAATCATACAATTTAATTGACAAATAAAACCATTTTTTTAGATTGACTATAGCTATATTGTTGAACTCTAAGATGATTTTTATTTCTTGTATTGTAATACAAACACAATTGCAAGTGCAAGGAACTTCTTTATTTTACAAAAAATGGCTATCAGAGCAGTTTTTAAGAAATCAAAATATCATTCATGTAAACAAATTTTCAAAAATAACAATATTCTAACTTTTTCTTGCATTATAATATATGAAACATTATTGTTTGTCATGCAAAATTTAGAAATATTTAAAACTCAAGAAACATCAAAAATCATAAGGCATAACCTTAACCTCAAATTCCTGTTCACAACACTACCTTTTTTAAGAAACATTTATTATACAATGGTGTCATATTTTATAATAAATTACCAACTAAATTAAAAGAAGAAAAAGATTTGAAGAGATTTAAAAAGTTATTGAAGAAATTACTGCAAAAAGGAGAATATTACAAAATTGAAGATTTCCTTTAAGATAAAAAATGTAATCATGGACGTTTAACAGCATAAATTTTTAAGTCATCAGTCATAATAAATGAAAATAATAGAAGAGACATATAGAAGAATTTAGTATGTAAGTTAAAATTTGTTTGTAATGCCAATGCAATTCATGCAAATTGTTTTATGGCAAATAAATATTATTACTATAGTAATTGTGAAAATGTCTATAAGTTTTGAATTTATCTACATTATTATGAACAAAAGACAGAGTAAATAGTACATATAAAGAGGGCAAAGTCAAGACACCTAAGTTAACAAACAAAGGCTTGCAATGGCTTCGGAAAGGTGCTTTGCAAATTATTCTTATGGCCTTCTTTTGTAAAATGAAAATTCTGTGAGCATGGGAACTATGGCCCCAAAGTAACATACCATAAGATAACAGACTCTGGATTTGTGCAAAATAAACATTGAGTAGAATGGAAGTATCAACAGTACTACTTAACCTTCTCAACATGTACAGACCCTTAGATAGTTTACCTGAAATATAATTAATGTGGGCATACCAAGATAAGTTGGAATCCAAATACAGACCCAAAAATTTTAGAGAATCTATTTCTATTTGACTACTAAATGAAAAATTAATGTCAAAATTTTTTCTGAGTTTAAAGAAAGCTTATTTGCTGCACACCAGTCTTCTAAAACCACAAGGATATTACTAAGAGCATTTTCAAGTCCAGCTTTTGAATTACAATTTACTTTCAATCCCAAAATCATCAGCAAATAGAAAACCATCATTATTTATATCATCAATGTTAATAAGGAGGTCATTAATGTAAACGTTGAATAGAATAGGCCCTAATATCGACCCTTGAGGCACGCCACATTCGACCAGTCTGCCAGAAGACAAAATACCTTCTTTGTATACAAACTGAGTTCTGTCATTCAAATAAGAAAGAATTAAATTGGTGGAGCTTATTGAAAATCCATAGTATGAAAGTTTTTCTCCAATAATGCCATTCTGGACTGTATCAAAGGCCTTTGAGAAATCATAAGACCTAAATCCCACAGAAGAGCCTTTTTCTAAATCACTAATTACACCATGAACTAATCTAACAACTGGGTTACAAGTATTCCTACCTGGTCTAAAACCATACTGTTTAAGTGTGGGGACGGAGGCATATCATAGAGGAGGCTTGGGTAACTGTGTTTAAAACTGTCCTATCTGTATTTTTAATAGGAATTTGTAAATATGTACATATACAGAGCTCTACATGTACATGCAGAGCTGACGCACAGGCCTCAGTGCCCATGTCAGCTTTTTCCATACCTAATAATTTTTTTATCATGTACCTTTTTAGTTCTTTGTTAATTTTTACAGAAAAGTTATTATTATTAGTCTATTTATTTGTAATTCGTCTTAGAGCATGTTTTAATTTGTACATGTATATTTAATTGGAATAAACGACCTAATTTATTTATTTATTCATACAGGGTTTCTGCGTTTCCCAGCCTCTCCGTGGGTTAACTGATTACGCCAGATTGTGCTGGCTAACTAACGAAGCAAAATTTTTTCTCTAACTATTACTAGTAACTATAACTATAACAAGAACCACAACTATAACTCTTTGAATTGAAACTTCTTTTCATCAAACACAGCAACTTAAATACCATTATATTGTTCATGGTTCATGGTTCAGACACAGAAGAGAGCAGACGTGTTCCAGTGGCTCCATTACTGCATACTAGTCAATGTGCTTAAATCAAGTAAGATAATATAGTGCTGCTCTATAGTGATAGATTATGCTCTGATAAGTCTATGAACTGCAAATTTACAGCGATTATTAATAGTTTAACATTAATAATTTAAATATTTAAGGAACATAACCTCATCAGAAAAGTCCTCCATTTTGAGAGAGCCCACTTCTTCTTCATCATCTTTGATCAATATGGCAGATTGTGGCAAGTGCCTAAAGACCTTGAAGACTGTCAAAGCAAAAATAGAATGTAATGAGTGCAAAAAAGGCTTTCACTACAAATGTGCCAACATGAGTAGTGATGATGTACAGTGCCTGACTGAGCTTGCTCAAGTCTGGCGATGTGAGCCTTGTACTATTGAGAGAAGGAGAAGCATGAAGCTGGAAACAGCCTCAAATGTCACTTATGATGACATTCTCAAGCTGTTTGAAGAAATGAAATCCGAATTCAGAAAGGTGGAAAAGAGCCTAGGTGTTTCTTCGAACTCTTGTCACGAAGAGCTCAGAGAGGCTAATGAAAAACTAAAGGCTCAAACCAATGAGATCGCTTCACTGAATAGTTCTCTGGGCAAAATGGTCGAGGAAAACGCCTCCTTAAGGAAAACCATTATCAAGCTAGAAACACGGGTTGATGATCTGGAGCAATACTCCCGCAGGAATTCATTTGAAATTCATGGAGTGCCCCAGAACAGTAATGAAAAAGTAATAACCATCGTGAAAAATGTTGGAGACGCTATCGGTGTTAAAATCGAGGAGTCTGTGATAGATGCCTGTCACCGCCTTCGGTCCAAACCTGATTCTGGAAGGGCACCAGGAATTATTGTTAAAATGGTAAGGCGGCTCAACACTGAGGTGATATTACAAAAGCGGCGGGAAAAGAAAAATCTTTCCACTCGACACCTCGGAATGGCTACAGACTCTCCAGTTTATATCAATGAGAGTCTGTCACCTGCCAAACGACGCCTGCTTGGTGCTGCTCGGGAGACCCGTCGAACCAAGGGATACAAGTATATATGGGTGCGAGGCGGAAAAATCTTTTGTCGCAAAGGTGATGGTGATGAGGCAATTCTCATCAATTCAATGAAAGATATAGGAAAATTGTAATTGGAATGGACAGTTTATCAAACGTCTGAATAATGCTACAGCTTTTTCATGAAACATTTCCTGGCAATTCCTCTTTTAGATCCTGTGTTTTTAATGTTAAAGGAAATTGTTTATAATGTTCTTAATGCCAATCTTATTAGCAGCTTTATTATTTTTTTATATTTTTTAATTTATTTTACTTTGTATTCACTTTGTTTTCTTCAAATGAAGAAGTGCTCAAATAGGGTAAATTATATACTGTCTCGATCTGTCTATTACGCTCTTTATGTATACGTTTAGTAACTATCTTGAGTCGATTTTTATTCTCATATTATATTGCACAGATTTGTTAATTAACGCTTTTGGCCTTTTCTAAAACTAATATTATTAAATCCCAGTGTTTTTTCTCTCTTTGTGTCTCCATTGCTGTGTTTGTTTGTTTTAAATTTGTAGTCTTAGTAAACTTTTGGTGTTTAGTTTAAATTTTTTTGCATGTATAGTTTTCACTATAGTAAATCAAAATATCAGGAGTCTGACTAGTAATTATGACCTTTTTGTGGCTGAATTACATACAATAGAAACTAAACCGGATATCATCGTTTTAACAGAAATCTGGGTAGAATCTCATGAATCTTGCCATTATTTACTGGGTGGGTACAAACAATTCTTAAATTGCAATGATAGTTATCGGGCAGGGGGAGTTGCTGTGTTCGTAAGAGACACTTACTTATCCTCTGTAGATGAGACTGTAGATTTGACTAACATAAAATCAGCGGATTGCTTGTTGTTAAAATTTCAAATAGGGGACATGATTATCAACTGATTGGCTATTTATAGGTTACACCACTTTTCTTTAACAAGTTTCATTGATGAATTAGACTGTTTGTTGCCATTTTTTGATAAAAAAGTGTTTAATTCTGTTAGGTGACATAAACTGTGATATTTTAACAGACACGTCAAATTCCAATAGGTATATGAATCTTTTTGCAAGTTTTGGGCTAAAATCTTTGGTTAAAGAGCCAACAAGAATAGCAAATGACAGTAAAACCTGCTTGGATCATGTGTTTTTTCGTTCCCATTAAAAAAAATACATTTTTAAATGGTAACTCAAAGGTCATGCACTTAAACATTACTGATCATTCATTAGTTTTCTGTTCATTTTTGCTACACAAGATACCGGCTACTGAAAATTAAAAAGCAAAAATTAAAATTGACCCGGGAAAATTAAAGAGAATACTACACGATCATGATCGGTCAATTGTTTATAGTAAAAGTTCTGCCTCAGAAGCGTTTTCCCAGTTTCTTGACACTTTACAAACCCTGATTGACAACTGTAAATTTGAACAAGTAATCAACCCAAAGTTTAATAAATTAGCACCTTTGATGTCTGACCACATTTGTTTAAAAATTAAAAGAGGAATACGTTGTATGCTATTTTAAAGTCACAGCCCGGAAATATCAGATTAAGAACATATTATACTCGTTACAGAAATATATTAAAAAAAGATATTAGAAGGCAAAAAGAACGTTATTTTGCACTAAAATTTTATTCGGTTGCTGGTAATGTAAAGGCACAATGGAATTTAATCAATGAATTGGTTAAAGAAACTAAAAAAAAACAAAGACATCTCGAAAATAAACGAAAACGGAAAAACCCATAACTGAACCAAATGAAATTGCAACTGCTTTAAACAACTTCTTTCTTAATATAGCAGAAAGTCTCAGTAGTAAAATTACGAGAACCAATCTTACATATGCAAATTTTGGAGAAACTTTCAAAAATAAATACATAGAAAAGTACTTTTTTTATGTTTCCGACCACTTTAAATGAGATCAAGACTATTGTGACAAGTTTAAAAAATAATAACGCACTAGGGTTTAATAATGTCACTTCGTTTGTCCTCAAATCAATTTTAGAAAATGTAATTGAGGTCTTGACCTACCTCATTAACTTAAGCCATCAGAAAGGGGAATTGCCAACATGCCTTAAAACTGCCATAGTAATACCGTTGTTTAAAAAGGGTGACCTAGACTGTCTTTCTAACTACAGACCTATATCACTTCTTTCTATATTTTCAAAAATCATTGAGAAGGTGGTTAAAACACGTTTGGTGAACTTTCTAAAACTAAATCAATTCTTCAGAAAAAATCAATACGGCTTTACTGAAAATTTATCAACAGAAAATGCTTTACTTAATTTCCTTGGAGATATTTATGAAGGGTTAAATGCGGGACTGATAATTGCAGCAATTTACATAGATATAACCAAGGCTTTTGATACAGTTGATCATGGTATACTTATAAATAAAATGTGGTTAGCAGGAATCAGAGGTTTGCCATTTAACTGGTTCTCTAGCTACTTGAACCATAGAAGTCAAAGAGTTAAAATTATGAACTGTTTAAGTGAGGAGGGGTAATAAGTTGTGGAGTCCCACAAGGGTCAGTATTAGGGCCAATTCTGTTCTTAATTTATATAAACGACCTTTGTGAAGCTAGACTTAACGGTAGAGTGACAGCCTTCGTGGATGATACTGCACTAAGCTATAAAAATAATGATTTAAATAACCTCTATAGTTTGATTAAATCAGATTTAAAATGTTTAGAGTTTTGGTTTATTAAACATTTGTTAACTTTAAGCGAAAAGACTAAATGTATGTTATTCAGTTTAAAAAAGGAAATAACTTTTCATAATAAGCTAATGTATCATGATTAAGACTGTTTTAGGGGCGCAAATTGCACTGACTGCATTGAAATTGAAAATGTAAAACATATAAAATATCTAGGGCTTATAATTGATTCTAATCTTTCTTGGAAAAACCACGTTAAATATAAATAAATATAATTCGGAAATTTTACTTTTTGAGAGACTTATGTCCAAGAACGCTTTTAGTTAGCCTGTATCACGCTCTCGTAGGATCTCGGCTGAGTTATGCAGTCTCATGTTGGGGAGGAACATACCTCTCCACAGTAAAGCCAATCATCGCATCACAAAAGTGTGTAATAAGAGTAATAATGAAAAACTCAAGATTTGAACACTCATTACCTTTATTTAAACAGTTAAATATTCTACCATTTAGAAACTTGTACATTTATAAAGTCCTAAAACTGTTTTTTATAAGAAGTGTTGCAAACCGTATAAATCTTGAGAAACCTTACCAGTTACGTTTCGATCACACTATTGCTCTTCCAAAGCCAGATCTTACCCACTATCAACACTTTTACACATTTAGTACACCAAGATTATATAACGTAACATTTGCATCCATTATACAAATAAATGTTAGCAGTAAGAGTTATTTAAATAAACTTAGAAGATGGGTTATTACTGTTGAAGATATCGAGGAACTATTAAAATTTCAAATTTAGAATGAATGTGAAAGAAGGGTATGTTTTATTTTGTGTCATGTTAATGTTTGCTGTTCGCTTTTATTATAGATTTTACCTAGTTTATTTTATCATATATATTTGCAGATGACATTTTAAATCACTGCAAAACACAATGTTTTGACACTATAAAACACAATGTTAAGCTTTATTCACGAGTTATGTTTACTAGCAACTAGGCACATCTTTTCTTTTCTGTAAAAAAAAGAAAGTAAAATGAGGGGACCCCGTATCGGGCTTTGCCTAGGGGCAACCCATTTATTCATCAACAATTTTATTTGCTATTTATTACATGTATATGGTAGATAATGAATGTATTTATGTTAACTATTTGTCCTTGTCTTTACCAATGTTTGTAACCTTGTAACTTTTGCTTGTTCAATTGTATTATTTTTCATGTATATTTTGATGCACAAAGATTTATTATTATTATTATTATTATTATTATTATTATTATTATTATTATTATTATTATTATTATTATTATTATTATTATTATTATTATTGATCCAAAGAATATATTAATTGAACCGGGAACTAGGAAGGGAGTAGTGTGTTTTTGGGAAGGCTGGGACGTGACGTCATCACGATGACGTCAGCAGTGATGACGTCATCAATGACGTCACGAATGACGTCACTAATGATGTCATATGACGTCACATGACGTCACATAAATGACGTCATGGTGACGTCATTACCGGTGACGTCATCATGATGACGTCACTGACGTTAATTAGGTCAAGGTCACGCAAGAATACAAAAAAAATTTTTTTTTGCACTTTTGCGATTCCTCAAATTTTGCTGAGAAATTGAAATTTCTCGAGGAATCACAAAAGTGCAAAAAAATATTTTTTTTTTATTCCCTAGCGATCAGACTCTAGACCTAATATATCCGTCAGGGGTCATTGACCCGTCCCAGCACCCCCACTTGAAAAAAAAAATAATTTTTTTATTTTACTTACCCACCGAGAGACTTAGAGCCGAAGAATAATTTCTTCAAACACCCGACATTGCGACAAACGACACGCGATCCGAACAGCACCGCGTCCGAAGACGTACTGACTTGGGTGCAGGCGGTTCCCCAGGTACCCGGCCCAGTGGTGGGGATAAGGAGGTGGTGGGGGTAAAGTGGTCAGAAGGAAGAAAAATTTATTTTTTTACAAACAACTCGTCCCAGCCGGTCCTTTACCGGACCTCCGTAACTCGGATTGGAAATATTTCCTGAGAAATATTTATTTTTTATTCTTTCTCAGGTGATGTTGGAACTTGGTCGGGAATTGGAGTCACCAACGTAACCTTACTGGCAAAAGTTAGCTCGTCTAAAAGTTTCTGAAACATTTTATCATCCATAGTGATATTTGTGTCCCTTGAGTAAAATTTTGGATTATTTTTGAAGCAACGTTTCATTTTTGTTAAAGTGGAAGTCTTGGACACCTTAACAGAATTATTTTGCTTGGCCAGCAAAAATTTTACTCTTAATAATTTTTCTCGCAAAGTTTCAGCTATAGATGTGTCTCACAGTAAGGTTTGGATAAAACTGAAACACTTAGTCCAGTGTTGTACCTTAGCTGGAAGTAGTGGGGGAACAGTTCTATAGTGGGGGAATGAGTAGTGGAGGGGGTAATGCAGACTGTTGTTGACAAGTGTAGAAACAGTTTGCTGGGAACTGTCCAAGGAGTAACATGTACTGTGCAGAAAAATTAACCGAGAGACTTGTGTAAAATTTAACTCCAAGAAATATTTAATGTAAGACTAAAAGAGGTAGAGCCAAATGAAAAATAATTTTGTAGGAGACGGGTATGGATCAGTTTTGTAGTAAAGTTCAAAATCCACTTGTGTGGAATAAAATTAAATTGTGAGCGAAAAATATTTAGCCACACCTGCAAAATACAAGTGTATGAAAATATTAGGAGACCTGTATAGCTAAATAAAAATTAATTTTGTATCAAACAGTCTTCCAACATTTCAGTTTCTAAGTCTTAACAAGTAAGGAATAAAATATTAAATAATGAGTGGAAAATAATTTGTTAAGTAAACGTAATTGTAGCAGTGTAACAAAAATTAATTTTGTGCAAAACAGGCTAGGTTCTGTTTTGCTAAGTTTAATAAGAAGGAAAAATAATAATTTACTCACAGAAAAGTCCCGCGGCGGCGAGGTGTGGCGTGTTTGTTGGCTTGCAATAAACTGACTTACCTTCTGTTGAGCTACATTTAGCCAGTTTGCCAAGAAACCAGTCTGTTATATAAGCATTATGTAACCGTCTCTGCCGGCTGTGCTGAATCCGGCAAGCTAAAATATTATTCTATAGTACACCTGACTTGGACTGAAAATATTCTAAGTCCCAAGACCCCTCCCCCTCCCCCCCCCTCGGCTCCAGACGAGAAGTGAGCCCCCCCCCCCCCCCCCCCCCCCGAGGGAGGAGGAGGTGGCATAGCCCGAGGCGTTGCCTTACCTTGACACGTGTTGTATAATGAGATCCGGTTAGTAATGTATTCAGGTGTGGCTCTTGGAGATTGTCCAATGCCGCAAACAAGTACGTGTCGAGGTCTGGCTGTTTACGTAACCAGGTCCGGTTCCACCACTCCTGACTGGCCCAGCTTCGATTCTCTGAGGCTTAGCTTCTTCGCAGTTGCTTTCAAACATTTCAGCTGAGTGGTTGAAGCTCTGCCCTACAGGATTCGCAATGTAATGTTGGCGCCGCATTATATTGGGAATTCTTTTAGTCTAAGGCATGGCATGTGTAGTTTTAAGAAATATTTTATTTTGCGCTTGCTGCTTCTGCTAGGTCTTGGTGTTGGATTTATTTAGTCTAAGTGTTGTGTGTTGAAAAATATTATTTTGTACTAATCTTCACAGGTTGTCCCCAAGTTGAAATTTTTCTAAATTCGTATCTTGGAGGTACTCCTCCGTAAATTGGCAGTTAAAGTGTTAGGCTTTTTGAGACTTTACAGTCTCTGTAAAATAAAAATTTTTCGAGGTTTAGAACCTCAAGAATTATTTGTTACCAACAATAGCATGGCGCCTAACGAGCCCGGGGGTAGGCCCCTGGGGATCCACCCTTAGGCCTCTTTCGGTCAGGGGCGCTACTGGACCTCATCACTCTAGATGGGTGGTTGGCATCCTTTAGCACGAGGCGTCGGATCCTGACACTGACCGGTGTGCTAGGCAAAAGTCAGTACCTACGGGTTAAGACGGGATCCTCGGTCATGGTTAGCATGGCCTTTTCCAAATTATTGTAGCATGTTTCCCTTAAGGAAACTCAAAATTAAATAAATAATTTTTTATTTAATCACCTCCCCTTAAATGTTGAGATCCCCCCGATGCCTCTGGCCGCCGGCGGTCTTAGGCATCGGGGGGATTTCTTTTTTAATTCTTGAACGACCTTGACCCATATTCATGTGTGAATAAAATAAAATATTTTTGTTCCACATGTTATGTAGGTCAGTCATGACTTAGGCGGATTTTTGCCTGAGTTCTGGGACTGCTCAGGACTTAGAGCGAGATGCGGCTAAGTGTTGGCTGTCCAAACTGTGGTATAACCAAATTTTATTTTATGTTCACACATGAGTAAGGGTAGCAGGTATCCAAGAGTTAAAGTCCTAAGGGTAGGTGAAGCCCCCCCCCCTCGGCGGCAGACGAGAAGTGAGCCCCCCCCCCGAATTTTTTTAAAAAATTTTTTGACCTTGACCAAAAAATTTTTTGCTCCGGACGAAAACTGCGCCCCCCCCCGAAATCTTTTTTTGAAAAATTTTTTGACCTTGACCAAAAATTTTTTGCTCCGGACGAAAACTGCGCCCCCCCCCCCCAAAAAATTTTTTTTTTCGAAAATTTTTTGACCTTGACCAAAAATTTTTTGCTCCGGACGAAAACTGCACCCGAGGGGGGGTGGGAGGGGGAGGGGGAGGGGGAGGGGGAGGGGAAGGGGGAGGTGCCAAGCTAGTAGTGTGAAATTGTTACTTCCAGTACAAGTTAAAATAGTAGTGGTAAATTGTTACCACAAACACAAATTTGTGTCTTTAAACCTCTAATGTAACTTAACCCATTTAAATGTAGGTGCCAAGCCAGTAGTGTGAAATTGTTACTCCCAGTACAAGTTAAAATAGTAGTGGTAAATTGTTACCACAAACACAAATTTGTGTCTTCAAACTTCTAATTTAACTTAACCCATTTAAATGTAGGTGCCAAGCTAGTAGTGTGAAATTGTTACTCCCAGTACAAGTTAAAATAGTAGTGGTAAATTGTTACCACAAATTTGTGTATTCAAACTTCTAATTTAACTTTACCCATTTAAATGTAGGTGCCAAGCCAGTAGTGTGAAATTGTTACTCCCAGTACAAGTTAAAATAGTAGTGGTAAATTGTTACCACAAATTTCTGTATTCAAACTTCTAATTTAAATTAACCCATTTAAATGTAGGTGCTCAGCCAGTAGTGTGAAATTGTTACTCCCAGTACAAGTTAAAATAGTAGTGGTAAATTGTTACCACAAATTTGTGTCTTCAAACTTCTAATTTAACTTAACCCATTTAAATGTTGCTACTTAAAGGTAGCACCGTTTTGGTGCTACCTTTCATGTACTATTTTCTACATGTCCAATTTTGCTTTATGTTTTTTAAACAACACTTTTAATTACCGGTTTAATGTAAAACTATAAAATATGTTTATATATATGAATTATTAACAAAACCTTAGTTTTAACATTAAATGTTATTAGGAAACTTCTAATTGAGATAAGCCATTTAAATGTTGCTACTTTTAGGTAGCACCGTTTTGGTGCTACCTATGGTGTACTATTTTACATGTCCAATTTTTGCTTTAGGCTTTTAAACAACACTTTTAACTACTGCTACCAGTCTACCACTGAGGTACCTATGAAGCGAGTTTGGTTCATCTTTTTTTTCTCTAGTTGCTAAGGTGTTTAGGAATTAAAGGTTAGAATTACTTTTAAGGTTAAAAAAAAGCACATGGTGCGAACAGAAAGTTCACTATTGTTTTAACATTAATGGTCATTAGAAAACTTCTAATTGAGCTTAACCCATTTAAATGTTGCTACTTTAAGGTAGCACCGTTTTGGTGCTACCTTTGGTGTACTATTTTTACATGTCACAAAATATATGGGCCTCTGCTTGACGCAGAGACAGGTACTTGGCCCCGTTTCTACCCATTATTAAGTGTACTGAGACTTTAGGTTTTAAACAACACTTTTAACTACTGGTTTAATGTAAAACTATGAAATATGTTTATATACATGAAATCTTAACAAAACCTTAGTTTTAATATTAAAGGTAATTTGGAAACTTCTAATTGAGCTTAAACCATTTAAATGTTGCGAATTAAAGGTAGCACCGTTTTGGTGCTACCTTTGGTGTACTATTTTTACATATCCAATTTTGCTTTAGGTTTTTAAACATCACTTTTAACTACCGGTTTAATGTAAAACTACGAAATATGTTTATATATATATGAATTCTTAACCAAACATTAGTTTTAACATTAAACCGTATTTGGAAACTTCTAATTGCTCACTCAGAGACAAGTACTTGGCCCCGTTACTCTCCATCATTAAGTGTACTTAGGCTTTATGTTTTTAAACAAGACTTTTAACTACTGGTTTAATGTAAAACTACAAAATATGTTTATATACATGATAACTTAACAAAACCTTAGTTTTTAACATTAAAGGTAATTTGGAAACTTCCAATTGGGCTTAACCTATTTAAATGTTGCTTAACCTATTTAAATGTTGCTAATTAAAGGTAGCACCGTTTTGGTGCTACCTTTGGTGTACTATTTATTCCTTGTCAATTTTGCTTAAAGTTTTTAAACAACACTTTTAACTAAGTGTTTAATGTTAAAGTACGAAATATGTTTATATATGACCCTCTGCTGACTTGGAGACAAGTACTTGGCCCCCGTTCCTGTCCATCATTAAGTGTACTGAGGCTTTACGTTTTTAAACAAGACTTTTAACTACTAGTTTAATGTAAAACTACAAAATATGTTTATATATACATGATAACGTAACAAAACCTTAGTTTTTACATTGAAGGTAATTTGGGAACTTTTAATTGAGATTAAAACATTTAAATGTTGCTAATTAAAGGTAGCACCGTTTTGGTGCTACCTTTGGTGTACTATTTCTTCCTTGTCAAATTTTGCTTAAAGTTTTTAAACAACACTTTTAACTACGGGTTTAATGTTAAAGTACAAAACAACACTTTTAACTACAGGTTTAATGTTAAAGTACAAAATATGTTTACATATGAGCCTCTGCTGACTCAGAGACAAGTACTTGGCACCGTTCCTGTCCATCATTAAGTGTATTTAGGCTTTACGTTTTTAAACAAGACTTTTAACTACTGGTTTAATGTAAAACTATGAAATATGTTTATATATGAGCCTACGCCTGACGCAGAGACAGGTATTTGGTCTTGTTCCTGTCCCTAATTAAGTGTACTGAGGCTGTAGGTTTTTAAAAAAAAACACTTTTAACTTCTGGTTTAATGTAAAAACTATGAAATATGTTTATATATAAATGATAACTTAACAAAACCTTAGTTTTAACATTAAAGGTAATTTGGAAACCTCCAATTGAGCTTAACCCATTTAAATGTTGCTACTTTTTAATGTAGCAACCGGTAGCACCGTTTTGATGCTATCTTTGGTGTACTATTTTTTTTACATGTAAAATTTTGCTTTAGGTTTTTAAACAAAAATTTAAGTATTACGTTAAGGTCAAACTACCAAACATGTTTGTTATCTACATGAATTATTAACAAACTTTTAGTTTTAACTTTAATGATGATTTAGGAATTTCTATTTATGTGTAAAGTTTAACATAATTAGTTTTGTATTTGATTTTATTATTGTTTGGAACACTTGTTATGTGTTGTAGTCAAGCAAGTCTTATTTTGGTATAAAAAATAATAATCTTTAGCACATGTATGTAAAGCTAAATTTTTTAATTTCAATTTATGAAATGAAAATGAATGTGGTATTAATGTAAAATATATTAAAAATCAGTTTTAAAAAATCTACAGGAAATTGTCAACAAATTTAAAATGTATCATATTACTGTTAAATGTGCAGTATATCCCTTCATTTTGCATGCCCAGTTGCGCTTCATCATTTATGAAAGTGGTTTGTTGAGTGTGCCCTTATTATTGACATCCGTAAAAAAATTGTTTAAATTTAACATACAATTGTGTATGCGCAGTAGTACTTGTCTACTGCGCATGCGCAGAAGGTTTCCACCACTCTTTGTCGGGTATATAAGCAGGTGGGTTAACCATGCATTTCATTGTTTGGCGAACTTTTGCCAAGTGAACATCTTATTGACAACTTCGGTTATTCCGGATATTTAAAAGGTGTATGCTATTTTTCTTACATTTGACTTCAATATGTCTGAACTGCAGTGTTACATGTTTGATAGTAAACCTGTAGCTGTATTATTTGATCGTGAAAACAATCCATGGTTTAAGGCTAATGATGTATCAGAAATTCTAGAATATAAAAGACCGCGAAAAGCAATAAATGATCTAGTTAAGGAAAAATATAAAAAGTTATGTAAAGATATTGATGGAAACAGTTTAGTGCTACCCTCTAACTTTCAAAAAAGTACCGTATTCATCAATGAACCAGGTTTATATTCCTTAATTTTATCGTCCAAGATGAAATTAGCTAAGCGCTTTCAAGATTGGGTGTTTGAAGAAATACTACCATCAATTCGCAAGTATGGAGAGTATAAACTAAAAAGAGAAAACCTTAAGTTGACTCACTCCTAACGTAAAGCGTTGTCAAATAATCAAAAACTAATTGAAACGTTAATTGATCAAATACCTAAAGTTGCTGTTATACCTGATGATATGGATTTAAAACATATCTTTTGTGTATTGGAAAAGGACACATACTATGAAAAGTATGGAGTAATGGAGTACAAGTGCATTCGTACAGAGAGGAGACGATATAAAAGAGCACTGAAAAGAGCAAAGGAAGATGGTTTTGTACCAAGTTTTACAAGATATCCTGTACCAAACAGTATAAATATCTTTAATAAAGCTAAGGAGGTTATGAATACTTATGGTATGCATTACGAATGTTCTTTGAATAACATACTGACCCCCCATAATTTTGTAAATATTGTAAAAATTATTCTTAATGAATAAACTGTATGAATGTATGTATGAATGTGGGACTTATTAGATTGAGAAGTTAAGGTATTAACTTTAGCTACTTATTTGAAAAGTCTGGTGTGAATGAAGGTCACTGGCGCGGTTGACTAAAAGACCCGTAAACCGTGTGTGTGTGTGTGAATGTGTGTGAATGTGTGTGAATGTGTGTGAATGTGTGTGTGTGTGTGTGTGTGTGTGTGTGTGTGTGTGAATGTGTGTGTGAATGTGTGGAAAACGACGTACACCCACCTCCTCGCGGTGTTTTCTGGGTAACGCTAAGAGGTGTACAACAAATGTCTTGTAAACCACATGAATTAATCTATTTTTTTTTTTTTAATATACATTCATAGGTATATACAATAATAACATTTATTTAAATTAAACAAATTTAAAAGCATTTTAAATGCATACAATTTATAATTGTTGTCACAAAAACACCTCGTGCTTTACTAATAATAGATGAAAACGATATAATGTATGTATAAAATATGAGTTTTTTAATTAATGGAGCTAGAAAAAATAAAGATAGCATTAAATTAGTGTTACCATAAAATTTGTTTATAGAACAATAAGTTTTTCTTCATAATTATAGGTTAATATTTAAAAAAATGTCGAACCTGATTCCCTTATACAAATAATGAATAACAATCGCAATAAACACTTATCTTTAAGATACAAATGTGGTTAGCACTGAATCAGTGGTACCTTTAAATAATGTGAAAAGCCTTATATTTGGAAAAAAAATTATACATTTGCCTAAATAATACAATTTACATGTTTTCCTTCAAACTAACTTTTTAACACACCGATTTTGAACCATAAAAATGTTTTATATACTGGTTTTAAGATCTATATTTAGGTAGCACTAAATTAGAGCTACCATTAAGTTAATAAAATAGCTACATACATTTATAATTATATTTTATTATTTAATTATTAAATATATTTAATTTATTCAATATTTATTTCACTGACTCTTTACAGCACAAATAAGTATAAAAACACAAACTCTGAAACAAGTCAGTCATTTTAATTTTAATGTAAAATAATAAAAGCTCAAAACTTAATACTTTTTTCAAAATTAAACAAAAGTAGCAACAAAATATCGGTGTTATCTTAAAATATTTATAGAAATTATAATATAGTATGGTTTTATTAATTTAAACTAAATTGAATTCATCCTTATTCTACACATAACGGTAAAACCATTCATTCTGAACCTTAATGCTTAGAACTCTGACATATTGTCTTTATTTCAAGATACAGCTCAACCTTTCATTATAAATCTTGTTAATTTTTTAAATCTATCTTCTTATTTCTATAAGGGTTTTGTCTGTTACGTCCCTTTTTCTCTCGACCTGCTGAACCGATTTTTAAGATTGAGGCGTCATTTTAAAGCTTAGGATATACCGCAGTGACGAATTGTAATTAAAAAGGTCATATTGTTTCGGGCTTCGACCCTCCTGGCCTTTGATTTATTTCTAGAGGGCACTTTAAATGTTGACCAACTTTTATTGCAAGTTCTTTAATGTGAATTGTAATTTAACAGCTGATTACCTTCAGATGAATTTTAAAAGCCGGATAGTAAACAAAAATAGATCTCCGTCACTTCATAATCAACATTTACGTACTGTAGGTGAGATTCACTCATACAGAATTATAAAACGCGCAATTTGCGCACGGGCCACCTCGTAATATAATAAAAATATAAAACACATGAACTTTTAACTAATTTACCAATAGGGAATACGCTATTACGATGTTATTCATGATGAGACTTAAGCCCGGGACCATGATACTTTTTCATTTTGAGATCTCTAAAAGCCAAAAACACCGTTTGTTCAATTTGATATATATATGTATGTGTCCATAAACACGATAACTTTTGAATGGAACCTCTGATTTTGATGAAATTTAGTACAGGGGTGTAAGCCAGTATCTACTTAATTGAATTTGTGAAACATAATGATCGGATTATGGGAACGAGGTTTGTAGGGTTTCTAAAGGGTTAAAATTGGGTTTTTGGCATTTTTTGAACCTCAATTTTTTTTTAAAATTCATGACTTTTAACTAAAACCATTCAAAAGAGCTTAAAACAACGAACAATTTAGTATTTTGAATTTTTACCTAACTTAAATGGTTATTCAGAAAATCCAAACACTATGTTTTACATGTTATTCTTATGGGAAATGAACAAAACCTTCTATCTTGCTTATTTATTGAAATATCTTGATAAACTTGGTATGTACATTAATTAGAAAGCGTTTAACTTATATCTGCTTATAAAATGCATATGGCGGCAAACCTACGTACTCACCTCTATGGGTTTTATGGAAAAATTAAAAAACACCATAACCTGATAAAATTTGGTATGTACATTCACTAGGTAGGGTTTAACTTATATTTAACAATGAAACCCATATGGCGGCAAACCTACATACTTTAAACCCCCATGGATTTTATGAGAAAATAGAAAATATACCAAAATTCCATTGGAAACTTGCTGAGTAAGCAGGTCTGCTGCGATGGGGGTATTATATTTATAGTTACATTAAGGTAGCATTATTTTGATGCCACCTTTACATAATAGTAGTTTTCATCACTAGGAGCAAAAGTGGGTCTTTTTGGTGCGCAATCGTGTTTTTAAAAACGAGGCGCAGCCGAGTTTTTAAAAACGATTAAGCATCAAAAAGACACTTTTGCTCAGAGTGATGAACAACGTTTTTTATCATGACGCGAAATTAGACTTTTAGTCGTTAAAAATGTTAACTATAAAGTTGTATTTTCAAGGTTATATTTACAAAGTAAATATTATGCAGTGTTTACATTTCTGTTATTTACAAACAATACTCTTTATAATTTATTGTTTCCAAAATTCTGTTCATCAACATTAATGAATGAATATTAATATACTTATAAAACAGCTGACTTTTCAGTACTAGGACCTAAAAAATTCTCCAGATGATTTTTTAGTCCTAGGACAAGAAAGAATAGGTTTTGATACTATTGAGAGAACAAAAAACAGGCTGATTTCGTGCAGAATGATAAAAAATATATTAATTCAATTATCTTATTGTTTTATTGTGTATTTACATTAAATTTAGTCTACATGTGGGAATTGAGACACCAATTTTTGGAAAATGAATGCATATAATCATGGGATATAGTCTTTATTCTGTAAACCCGGCTTACCCCTTAATCGTTTCCCCTTTAAATTTTCATTTTAAATTTAAAGTGGAAACACTTCTTTTTACAAACAAATTTGTGCTATTATCATTCACTTTTCTTTGTTTAAATTAAATGTAGTCCTTTTTTTTACTCTACTTATAAAGCAGAAAAGATACTGGAACTTAAATCATATAGTTTTGGAACTTGAATCATTATTCCAAACATACAATTTAACTCTCCAATTGTAAATATAAGATGAGAAAAGCTAAAATTTCTATATTTATAGTTATAATTATAGGCATTTAGTCAAATGCCTATAACTCAATAATGGATTGACGGATTAGGACAAGCGATACATCATTGAAAAGGTCTATGTAAGACTAACATTTTAGTAAAAGAAGAATTTGGTTATCTTATTTTAGTCAAAAGTTATGCGAATTATTTCAAATAAATACCAAAAAAAACACCGTTTGTTCAATTTCATTTATATATATATATATATATATATATATATATATATATATATATATATATATATATATATCAGTCTACCACTGAGGTACCTACGAAGCAAGTTTGGTTGATTTCACTTTCTCTTGAGCTGCGTTAGTCTTAACATGAAATTTATCAGTTATTTCAACTTCTTTTTGCACTAACGTAACGTTTTGTTGTCTCACAATTTTAATTAATTGCGCAAAAGAAGTATCTCTAGGAGACATTCTTAACCGTATATGTAGCTCCTACAAATGCAAGCTTATTAATGACAAATGCACAACTTATAAGACCTGTTTAAATAAAAGACAAAGTGGTAAGCATCTTGACGGCGCAAGGTGCAAGTACAGACTAGAAACCTGGAGGTCCATAGCCTGCCATTTATGAGTTCTAAAAATGGGGAGGGGGAAGGAATAAGGATTGGGAAGGGGTAGGGTGGGGGAAGGGTAGTTTGGTTATTAAACGACTTGTGCTGTAAAATAGCCGCCAACATCCACACCTTGTTCGTAGCACTCCTTTATTGTTTGTGCCCACTGCCGCATGCGGTCTCTATCATTTGGTGTTACAAGAAAAGAATTACAATCATCATACAATATAAAGGAGCCGATTCGTACGTAAGATCCTGAGTCCAACCATTTATGAGCTTCAGACATGAATTTATCTATTGTATCAAATGGGGATTCTGGATCAATTGCTATAACTTTGAGTTCTTCATTAATTTCAACGGTATAATCATCATCTTCATCATCATCTTCACTGTCACTGTCGTTATTTAAAGTGTCTTCAGGTTGTTCAAAAACATTAGAAATTTCGGAGGAATTGAAATTTTCATTGAGACGAGGAGGCATTTTGAAGCAAGTAATATTGTAAACAGCAGAGACAAAACAACAAGAGTGGCTTGTAGAAGCGGAATGAAGGAGTGAACAACGCTCGCTCCACTTTTATAATGGTATACTAATGAGAGGGGTAACAGCTAGCCGTTATCGATTATTGACCTGGGAGGTGGGGGAAAGAAAGGAGAGGGGGTATTTATTTGAAATAATTCGCATAACTTTTGACTAAAATAAGATAACCAAATTCTTCTTTTACTAAAATGTTAGTCTTACATAGACCTTTTCAATGATGTATCGCTTGTCCTAATCCGTCAATCCATTATTGAGTTATAGGCATTTGACTAAATGCCTATAATTATAACTATAAATATAGAAATTTTAGCTTTTCTCATCTTATATTTACAATTGGAGAGTTAAATTGTATGTTTGGAATAATGATTCAAGTTCCAAAACTATATGATTTAAGTTCCAGTATCTTTTCTGCTTTATAAGTAGAGTAAAAAAAAAGGACTACATTTAATTTAAACAAAGAAAAGTGAATGATAATAGCACAAATTTGTTTGTAAAAAGAAGTGTTTCCACTTTAAATTTAAAATGAAAATTTAAAGGGGAAACGATTAAGGGGTAAGCCGGGTTTACAGAATAAAGACTATATCCCATGATTATATGCATTCATTTTCCAAAAATTGGTGTCTCAATTCCCACATGTAGACTAAATTTAATGTAAATACACAATAAAACAATAAAATAATTGAATTAATATATTTTTTATCATTCTGCATGAAATCAGCCTGTTTTTTGTTCTCTCAATAGTATCAAAACCTATTCTTTCTTGTCCTAGGACTAAAAAATCATCTGGAGAATTTTTTAGGTCCTAGTACTGAAAAGTCAGCTGTTTTATAAGTATATTAATATTCATTCATTAATGTTGATGAACAAAATTTTGGAAACAATAAATTATAAAGAGTATTGTTTGTAAATAACAGAAATGTAAACACTGCATAATATTTACTTTGTAAATATAACCTTGAAAATACAACTTTATAGTTAACATTTTTAACGACTAAAAGTCTAATTTCGCGTCATGATAAAAAACGTTGTTCATCACTCTGAGCAAAAGTGTCTTTTTGATGCTTAATCGTTTTTAAAAACACGATTGCGCACCAAAAAGACCCACTTTTGCTCCTAGTGATGAAAACTACTATTATGTAAAGGTGGCATCAAAATAATGCTACCTTAATGTAACTATAAATATAATACCCCCATCGCAGCAGACCTGCTTACTCAGCAAGTTTCCAATGGAATTTTGGTATATTTTCTATTTTCTCATAAAATCCATGGGGGTTTAAAGTATGTAGGTTTGCCGCCATATGGGTTTCATTGTTAAATATAAGTTAAACCCTACCTAGTGAATGTACATACCAAATTTTATCAGGTTATGGTGTTTTTTAATTTTTCCATAAAACCCATAGAGGTGAGTACGTAGGTTTGCCGCCATATGCATTTTATAAGCAGATATAAGTTAAACGCTTTCTAATTAATGTACATACCAAGTTTATCAAGATATTTCAATAAATAAGCAAGATAGAAGGTTTTGTTCATTTCCCATAAGAATAACATGTAAAACATAGTGTTTGGATTTTCTGAATAACCATTTAAGTTAGGTAAAAATTCAAAATACTAAATTGTTCGTTGTTTTAAGCTCTTTTGAATGGTTTTAGTTAAAAGTCATGAATTTTAAAAAAAAATTGAGGTTCAAAAAATGCCAAAAACCCAATTTTAACCCTTTAGAAACCCTACAAACCTCGTTCCCATAATCCGATCATTATGTTTCACAAATTCAATTAAGTAGATACTGGCTTACACCCCTGTACTAAATTTCATCAAAATCAGAGGTTCCATTCAAAAGTTATCGTGTTTATGGACACATACATATATATATCAAATTGAACAAACGGTGTTTTTGGCTTTTAGAGATCTCAAAATGAAAAAGTATCATGGTCCCGGGCTTAAGTCTTATCATGAATAACATCGTAATAGCGTATTCCCTATTGGTAAATTAGTTAAAAGTTCATGTCTTTTATATTTTTATTATATTACGAGGTGGCCCGTGCGCAAATTGCGCGTTTTATAATTCTGTATGAGTGAATCTCACCTACAGTACGTAAATGTTGATTATGAAGTGACGGAGATCTATTTTTGTTTACTATCCGGCTTTTAAAATTCATCTGAAGGTAATCAGCTGTTAAATTACAATTCACATTAAAGAACTTGCAATAAAAGTTGGTCAACATTTAAAGTGCCCTCTAGAAATAAATCAAAGGCCAGGAGGGTCGAAGCCCGAAACAATATGACCTTTTTAATTACAATTCGTCACTGCGGTATATCCTAAGCTTTAAAATGACGCCTCAATCTTAAAAATCGGTTCAGCAGGTCGAGAGAAAAAGGGACGTAACAGACAAAACCCTTATAGAAATAAGAAGATAGATTTAAAAAATTAACAAGATTTATAATGAAAGGTTGAGCTGTATCTTGAAATAAAGACAATATGTCAGAGTTCGAAAAACAACATGTCAGAGTTCTAAGCATTAAGGTTCAGAATGAATGGTTTTACCGTTATGTGTAGAATAAGGATGAATTCAATTTAGTTTAAATTAATAAAACCATACTATATTATAATTTCTATAAATATTTTAAGATAACACCGATATTTTGTTGCTACTTTTGTTTAATTTTGAAAAAAAGTATTAAGTTTTGAGCTTTTATTATTTTACATTAAAATTAAAATGACTGATTTGTTTCAGAGTTTGTGTTTTTATACTTATTTGTGCTGTAAAGAGTCAGTGAAATAAATATTGAATAAATTAAATATATTTAATAATTAAATAATAAAATATAATTATAAATGTATGTAGCTATTTTATTAACTTAATGGTAGCTCTAATTTAGTGCTACCTAAATATAGATCTTAAAACCAGTATATAAAACATTTTTATGGTTCAAAATCGGTGTGTTAAAAAGTTAGTTTGAAGGAAAACATGTAAATTGTATTATTTAGGCAAATGTATAATTTTTTTTCCAAATATAAGGCTTTTCACATTATTTAAAGGTACCACTGATTCAGTGCTAACCACATTTGTATCTTAAAGATAAGTGTTTATTGCGATTGTTATTCATTATTTGTATAAGGGAATCAGGTTCGACATTTTTTTAAATATTAACCTATAATTATGAAGAAAAACTTATTGTTCTATAAACAAATTTTATGGTAACACTAATTTAATGCTATCTTTATTTTTTCTAGCTCCATTAATTAAAAAACTCATATTTTATACATACATTATATCGTTTTCATCTATTATTAGTAAAGCACGAGGTGTTTTTGTGACAACAATTATAAATTGTATGCATTTAAAATGCTTTTAAATTTGTTTAATTTAAATAAATGTTATTATTGTATATACCTATGAATGTATATTAAAAAAAAAAATAGATTAATTCATGTGGTTTACAAGACATTTGTTGTACACCTCTTAGCGTTACCCAGAAAACACCGCGAGGAGGTGGGTGTACGTCGTTTTCCACACATTCACACACACATTCACACACACACACACACACACACACACACACACACACACATTCACACACATTCACACACATTCACACACACACACATGGTTTACGGGTCTTTTAGTCAACCGCGCCAGTGACCTTCATTCACACCAGACTTTTCAAATAAGTAGCTAAAGTTAATACCTTAACTTCTCAATCTAATAAGTCCCACATTCATACATACATTCATACAGTTTATTCATTAAGAATAATTTTTACAATATTTACAAAATTATGGGGGGTCAGTATGTTATTCAAAGAACATTCGTAATGCATACCATAAGTATTCATAACCTCCTTAGCTTTATTAAAGATATTTATACTGTTTGGTACAGGATATCTTGTAAAACTTGGTACAAAACCATCTTCCTTTGCTCTTTTCAGTGCTCTTTTATATCGTCTCCTCTCTGTACGAATGCACTTGTACTCCATTACTCCATACTTTTCATAGTATGTGTCCTTTTCCAATACACAAAAGATATGTTTTAAATCCATATCATCAGGTATAACAGCAACTTTAGGTATTTGATCAATTAACGTTTCAATTAGTTTTTGATTATTTGACAACGCTTTACGTAAGGAGTGAGTCAACTTAAGGTTTTCTCTTTTTAGTTTATACTCTCCATACTTGCGAATTGATGGTAGTATTTCTTCAAACACCCAATCTTGAAAGCGCTTAGCTAATTTCATCTTGGACGATAAAATTAAGGAATATAAACCTGGTTCATTGATGAATACGGTACTTTTTTGAAAGTTAGAGGGTAGCACTAAACTGTTTCCATCAATATCTTTACATAACTTTTTATATTTTTCCTTAACTAGATCATTTATTGCTTTTCGCGGTCTTTTATATTCTAGAATTTCTGATACATCATTAGCCTTAAACCATGGATTGTTTTCACGATCAAATAATACAGCTACAGGTTTACTATCAAACATGTAACACTGCAGTTCAGACATATTGAAGTCAAATGTAAGAAAAATAGCATACACCTTTTAAATATCCGGAATAACCGAAGTTGTCAATAAGA
Source organism: Neoaliturus tenellus (assembly GCA_030545055.2). Taxonomy (NCBI): domain Eukaryota; kingdom Metazoa; phylum Arthropoda; class Insecta; order Hemiptera; family Cicadellidae; genus Neoaliturus; species Neoaliturus tenellus. Next base: position 75,411,628 of record CM061535.1, on the reverse strand, counting down.
TGTTCACTTGGCAAAAGTTCGCCAAACAATGAAATGCATGGTTAACCCACCTGCTTATATACCCGACAAAGAGTGGTGGAAACCTTCTGCGCATGCGCAGTAGACAAGTACTACTGCGCATACACAATTGTATGTTAAATTTAAACAATTTTTTTACGGATGTCAATAATAAGGGCACACTCAACAAACCACTTTCATAAAGATGAAGCGCAACTGGGCATGCAAAATGAAGGGATATACTGCACATTTAACAGTAATATGATACATTTTAAATTTGTTGACAATTTCCTGTAGATTTTTTAAAACTGATTTTTAATATAGTTTACATTAATACCACATTCATTTTCATTTAATAAATTGAAATTAAAAAATTAGCTTTACATACATGTGCTAAAGATTATTATTTTTTATACCAAAATAAGACTTGCTTGACTACAACACATAACAAGTGTTCCAAACAATAATAAAATCAAATACAAAACTAATTATGTTAAACTTTACACATAAATAGAAATTCCTAAATCATCATTAAAGTTAAAACTAAAAGTTTGTTAATAATTCATGTAGATAACAAACATGTTTGGTAGTTTGACCTTAACGTAATACTTAAATTTTTGTTTAAAAACCTAAAGCAAAATTTTACATGTAAAAAAAAATAATACACCAAAGATAGCATCAAAACGGTGCTACCGGTTGCTACATTAAAAAGTAGCAACATTTAAATGGGTTAAGCTCAATTGGAGGTTTCCAAATTACCTTTAATGTTAAAACTAAGGTTTTGTTAAGTTATCATTTATATATAAACATATTTCATAGTTTTTACATTAAACCAGAAGTTAAAAGTGTTTTTTTTTTAAAAACCTACAGCCTCAGTACACTTAATTAGGGACAGGAACAAGACCAAATACCTGTCTCTGCGTCAGGCGTAGGCTCATATATAAACATATTTCATAGTTTTACATTAAACCAGTAGTTAAAAGTCTTGTTTAAAAACGTAAAGCCTAAATACACTTAATGATGGACAGGAACGGTGCCAAGTACTTGTCTCTGAGTCAGCAGAGGCTCATATGTAAACATATTTTGTACTTTAACATTAAACCTGTAGTTAAAAGTGTTGTTTTGTACTTTAACATTAAACCCGTAGTTAAAAGTGTTGTTTAAAAACTTTAAGCAAAATTTGACAAGGAAGAAATAGTACACCAAAGGTAGCACCAAAACGGTGCTACCTTTAATTAGCAACATTTAAATGTTTTAAGCTCAATTAAAAGTTCCCAAATTACCTTCAATGTAAAAACTAAGGTTTTGTTACGTTATCATGTATATATAAACATATTTTGTAGTTTTACATTAAACTAGTAGTTAAAAGTCTTGTTTAAAAACGTAAAGCCTCAGTACACTTAATGATGGACAGGAACGGGGGCCAAGTACTTGTCTCCAAGTCAGCAGAGGGTCATATATAAACATATTTCGTACTTTAACATTAAACACTTAGTTAAAAGTGTTGTTTAAAAACTTTAAGCAAAATTGACAAGGAATAAATAGTACACCAAAGGTAGCACCAAAACGGTGCTACCTTTAATTAGCAACATTTAAATAGGTTAAGCAACATTTAAATAGGTTAAGCCCAATTGGAAGTTTCCAAATTACCTTTAATGTTAAAAACTAAGGTTTTGTTAAGTTATCATGTATATAAACATATTTTGTAGTTTTACATTAAACCAGTAGTTAAAAGTCTTGTTTAAAAACATAAAGCCTAAGTACACTTAATGATGGAGAGTAACGGGGCCAAGTACTTGTCTCTGAGTGAGCAATTAGAAGTTTCCAAATACGGTTTAATGTTAAAACTAAGGTTTTGTTGAGAATTCATATATATATAAACATATTTCGTAGTTTTACATTAAACCGGTAGTTAAAAGTGATGTTTAAAAACCTAAAGCAAAATTGGATATGTAAAAATAGTACACCAAAGGTAGCACCAAAACGGTGCTACCTTTAATTCGCAACATTTAAATGGTTTAAGCTCAATTCGAAGTTTCCAAATTACCTTTAATATTAAAACTAAGGTTTTGTTAAGATTTCATGTATATAAACATATTTCATAGTTTTACATTAAACCAGTAGTTAAAAGTGTTGTTTAAAACCTAAAGTCTCAGTACACTTAATAATGGGTAGAAACGGGGCCAAGTACCTGTCTCTGCGTCAAGCAGAGGCCCATATATTTTGTGACATGTAAAAATAGTACACCAAAGGTAGCACCAAAACGGTGCTACCTTAAAGTAGCAACATTTAAATGGGTTAAGCTCAATTAGAAGTTTTCTAATGACCATTAATGTTAAAACAATAGTGAACTTTCTGTTCGCACCATGTGCTTTTTTTTAACCTTAAAAGTAATTCTAACCTTTAATTCCTAAACACCTTAGCAACTAGAGAAAAAAAAAGATGAACCAAACTCGCTTCATAGGTACCTCAGTGGTAGACTGGTAGCAGTAGTTAAAAGTGTTGTTTAAAAGCCTAAAGCAAAAATTGGACATGTAAAATAGTACACCATAGGTAGCACCAAAACGGTGCTACCTAAAAGTAGCAACATTTAAATGGCTTATCTCAATTAGAAGTTTCCTAATAACATTTAATGTTAAAACTAAGGTTTTGTTAATAATTCATATATATAAACATATTTTATAGTTTTACATTAAACCGGTAATTAAAAGTGTTGTTTAAAAAACATAAAGCAAAATTGGACATGTAGAAAATAGTACATGAAAGGTAGCACCAAAACGGTGCTACCTTTAAGTAGCAACATTTAAATGGGTTAAGTTAAATTAGAAGTTTGAAGACACAAATTTGTGGTAACAATTTACCACTACTATTTTAACTTGTACTGGGAGTAACAATTTCACACTACTGGCTGGGCACCTACATTTAAATGGGTTAATTTAAATTAGAAGTTTGAATACAGAAATTTGTGGTAACAATTTCACACTACTGGCTTGGCACCTACATTTAAATGGGTAAAGTTAAATTAGAAGTTTGAATACACAAATTTGTGGTAACAATTTACCACTACTATTTTAACTTGTACTGGGAGTAACAATTTCACACTACTAGCTTGGCACCTACATTTAAATGGGTTAAGTTAAATTAGAAGTTTGAAGACACAAATTTGTGTTTGTGGTAACAATTTACCACTACTATTTTAACTTGTACTGGGAGTAACAATTTCACACTACTGGCTTGGCACCTACATTTAAATGGGTTAAGTTACATTAGAAGTTTAAAGACACAAATTTGTGTTTGTGGTAACAATTTACCACTACTATTTTAACTTGTACTGGAAGTAACAATTTCACACTACTAGCTTGGCACCTCCCCCTCCCCCTCCCCCTCCCCCTCCCCATCCCCCTCCCCCCCCCTCGGGTGCAGTTTTCGTCCGGAGCAAAAAATTTTTGGTCAAGGTCAAAAAATTTTCGAAAAAAAAAAATTTTTGGGGGGGGGGCGCAGTTTTCGTCCGGAGCAAAAAATTTTTGGTCAAGGTCAAAAAATGTTTCAAAAAAAAATTTCGGGGGGGGGGGGGGCGCAGTTTTCGTCCGGAGCAAAAAATTTTTGGTCAAGGTCAAAAAATTTTTTAAAAAAATTCGGGGGGGGGGGCTCACTTCTCGTCTGCCGCCGAGGGGGGGGGGGCTTCACCTACCCTTAGGACTTTAACTCTTGGATACCTGCTACCCTTACTCATGTGTGAACGTAAAATAAAATTTGGTTATACCACAGTTTGGACAGCCAACACTTAGCCGCATCTCGCTCTAAGTCCTGAGCAGTCCCAGAACTCAGGCAAAAATCCGCCTAAGTCATGACTGACCTACATAACATGTGGAACAAAAATATTTTATTTTATTCACACATGAATATGGGTCAAGGTCGTTCAAGAATTAAAAAAGAAATCCCCCCGATGCCTAAGACCGCCGGCGGCCAGAGGCATCGGGGGGATCTCAACATTTAAGGGGAGGTGATTAAATAAAAAATTATTTATTTAATTTTGAGTTTCCTTAAGGGAAACATGCTACAATAATTTGGAAAAGGGCATGCTAACCATGACCGAGGATCCCGTCTTAACCCGTAGGTACTGACTTTTGCCTAGCACACCGGTCAGTGTCAGGATCCGACGCCTCGTGCTAAAGGATGCCAACCACCCATCTAGAGTGATGAGGTCCAGTAGCGCCCCTGACCGAAAGAGGCCTAAGGGTGGATCCCCAGGGGCCTACCCCCGGGCTCGTTAGGCGCCATGCTATTGTTGGTAACAAATAATTCTTGAGGTTCTAAACCTCGAAAAATTTTTATTTTACAGAGACTGTAAAGTCTCAAAAAGCCTAACACTTTAACTGCCAATTTACGGAGGAGTACCTCCAAGATACGAATTTAGAAAAATTTCAACTTGGGGACAACCTGTGAAGATTAGTACAAAATAATATTTTTCAACACACAACACTTAGACTAAATAAATCCAACACCAAGACCTAGCAGAAGCAGCAAGCGCAAAATAAAATATTTCTTAAAACTACACATGCCATGCCTTAGACTAAAAGAATTCCCAATATAATGCGGCGCCAACATTACATTGCGAATCCTGTAGGGCAGAGCTTCAACCACTCAGCTGAAATGTTTGAAAGCAACTGCGAAGAAGCTAAGCCTCAGAGAATCGAAGCTGGGCCAGTCAGGAGTGGTGGAACCGGACCTGGTTACGTAAACAGCCAGACCTCGACACGTACTTGTTTGCGGCATTGGACAATCTCCAAGAGCCACACCTGAATACATTACTAACCGGATCTCATTATACAACACGTGTCAAGGTAAGGCAACGCCTCGGGCTATGCCACCTCCTCCTCCCTCGGGGGGGGGCTCACTTCTCGTCTGGAGCCGAGGGGGGGGGAGGGGGAGGGGTCTTGGGACTTAGAATATTTTCAGTCCAAGTCAGGTGTACTATAGAATAATATTTTAGCTTGCCGGATTCAGCACAGCCGGCAGAGACGGTTACATAATGCTTATATAACAGACTGGTTTCTTGGCAAACTGGCTAAATGTAGCTCAACAGAAGGTAAGTCAGTTTATTGCAAGCCAACAAACACGCCACACCTCGCCGCCGCGGGACTTTTCTGTGAGTAAATTATTATTTTTCCTTCTTATTAAACTTAGCAAAACAGAACCTAGCCTGTTTTGCACAAAATTAATTTTTGTTACACTGCTACAATTACGTTTACTTAACAAATTATTTTCCACTCATTATTTAATATTTTATTCCTTACTTGTTAAGACTTAGAAACTGAAATGTTGGAAGACTGTTTGATACAAAATTAATTTTTATTTAGCTATACAGGTCTCCTAATATTTTCATACACTTGTATTTTGCAGGTGTGGCTAAATATTTTTCGCTCACAATTTAATTTTATTCCACACAAGTGGATTTTGAACTTTACTACAAAACTGATCCATACCCGTCTCCTACAAAATTATTTTTCATTTGGCTCTACCTCTTTTAGTCTTACATTAAATATTTCTTGGAGTTAAATTTTACACAAGTCTCTCGGTTAATTTTTCTGCACAGTACATGTTACTCCTTGGACAGTTCCCAGCAAACTGTTTCTACACTTGTCAACAACAGTCTGCATTACCCCCTCCACTACTCATTCCCCCACTATAGCCCTGTTCCCCCACTACTTCCAGCTAAGGTACAACACTGGACTAAGTGTTTCAGTTTTATCCAAACCTTACTGTGAGACACATCTATAGCTGAAACTTTGCGAGAAAAATTATTAAGAGTAAAATTTTTGCTGGCCAAGCAAAATAATTCTGTTAAGGTGTCCAAGACTTCCACTTTAACAAAAATGAAACGTTGCTTCAAAAATAATCCAAAATTTTACTCAAGGGACACAAATATCACTATGGATGATAAAATGTTTCAGAAACTTTTAGACGAGCTAACTTTTGCCAGTAAGGTTACGTTGGTGACTCCAATTCCCGACCAAGTTCCAACATCACCTGAGAAAGAATAAAAAATAAATATTTCTCAGGAAATATTTCCAATCCGAGTTACGGAGGTCCGGTAAAGGACCGGCTGGGACGAGTTGTTTGTAAAAAAATAAATTTTTCTTCCTTCTGACCACTTTACCCCCACCACCTCCTTATCCCCACCACTGGGCCGGGTACCTGGGGAACCGCCTGCACCCAAGTCAGTACGTCTTCGGACGCGGTGCTGTTCGGATCGCGTGTCGTTTGTCGCAATGTCGGGTGTTTGAAGAAATTATTCTTCGGCTCTAAGTCTCTCGGTGGGTAAGTAAAATAAAAAAATTATTTTTTTTTTTCAAGTGGGGGTGCTGGGACGGGTCAATGACCCCTGACGGATATATTAGGTCTAGAGTCTGATCGCTAGGGAATAAAAAAAAAATATTTTTTTGCACTTTTGTGATTCCTCGAGAAATTTCAATTTCTCAGCAAAATTTGAGGAATCGCAAAAGTGCAAAAAAAAATTTTTTTGTATTCTTGCGTGACCTTGACCTAATTAACGTCAGTGACGTCATCATGATGACGTCACCGGTAATGACGTCACCATGACGTCATTTATGTGACGTCATGTGACGTCATATGACATCATTAGTGACGTCATTCGTGACGTCATTGATGACGTCATCACTGCTGACGTCATCGTGATGACGTCACGTCCCAGCCTTCCCAAAAACACACTACTGAAGGGTATTTTAAAAGTTTTTAGTAGTATCGATTGTGAGTAATGTGTATTAGCCGGTTTTATTACTGTCTTGACTTTCCAGTTTAACTTCCAGGTGGAAGTAACCTGTTTAATACTTTACTTTTAATTAGTGTATGAATTCGGGAGTAGTGTGGTTTGGTCACACCTAGACCGGAAGTAGCAGCTGCCCGGGAGCAGTTGCCCGGGCAGCTGGCGCCAGCTGCCATGCCATATAGCTTCCGGTGGGGGTTAGAGGGTATATATGAGATGCTGTAGTTATATGTTATGCCATATAGGTTGGGGTGGAGATGGCGATAGTGTTGGCGTTAGGGTGAAGTGAATTTGCGCATAAAGTGGGGTTGAACTAAAAGTGAGCATAAATTAAAAGTTAGTTTAAAATTGAAATTTGTCGGTGTTAATGAAACTCTAACAGTTGAACAAAAATTAAGAGTTAGTTCAAAATTGAAATTCAAACTTATAACTGGGATCTGGAAAATATGCGAAGGTCATCCAGAGTAAGTTTTTAAAAATTCCATCCAACTATCACCAGAAATAGTTTTAAGTTGAAGTAGTTGGTGATAGCGGGATAATTCATTCGTGCCATGGGAGAGGTGTTTATCGTTTGAAAGTTGGCGATCGAATGAGAAGCGCCGCCTAGGGAGAGGGCTTATAAAATGGCAACCTTCCCCCACCACCCTTTCCCCCACTCCTTTAGACCAATAACCGGTCGCCAACTCTATGTGTTGAAACTGAACTAGACATGGCGGCCGCCATGGATAATTCCAACCTCAAACCCTAGCTTAGCTGAAGAGAATAGAGGATAATGAAGTAGGAATTGCGGTGAGCACATTTATATAAGGAATGGTGGGAGTAAAATAGGAAAACCTGTTGAACACAGTCGATAGGAGTAATAAGTTCAAAGTTGTGGAAGCATAACATAGAACGTAAAATGTCGTGAATAACACTATCATTAACGTTAACCTGCGAAGTTGCAGAAGAATATAACGGGTTAAAACTGTATTTCTTCCTAACTCTATTTAAATTAGTTCTACACTTTGAAATTGAAGATTTAGAAGTACTTCGTAATATATGTTGTGTTCGCAAAAGTTTCAACCTTAAACATTGTGCAACCATTATAGCTAATGCGTTACATTCAGAAGTTAAAAGAAGACTGAGGTATAAAATGAAGTGTAAAGGATATTGAAACAGAACACTATAGTAGTAATATTTGAGGTTAGAATCAACTAGACTCATTTAATGAAGTGGCTAGGAAGCCACATGCTGATGAATGCTAAATTGCATGTTAGAAGTAATGAAGTAGTCATAAAATAAAAACTAATGAGAGGTGATCATTGCGAGGATGCAAGGCAATGAATGTTTGTGACGTGATAAACTATCCGCTTTTATAGAGGCAGTAATAACCCTAGCCAAATGCCGGCAGATGCCAACCAACTACCTGGTTTTATAGCGCCAATTACTCCGGGCAGCTGGCGGACAGATGGCAAGAGAAGTAGGGGGCTTTGGGGCAATGACTGGAAAGGTCAATGACCCCCCCCCCCAACCAACCCCCCCTACCCCCCCCCCCCCCCGAAAAAATGGAGCCCCCCCCCCGCCCCTTCCCCTACCACCCCTTCCCCCACTCCTTCAGGCCAATGACCGGTCACCTGGTCATCGTCGGTCGCCGATGATAATTCTAACCTCAAACCTATGCGCATGCAACAAGTGCTTTGGATCGGAAGAGTGACTATGCTATTGCGCATGCGCCTAGTCCTGTATTACTCACTTTAGCGCTACTTCGCATGGATAATTCTAACCTCAAACCTTGGTTTTGCGTTGCTGCCCATGCGCCGCTCCCCACTCCTTCGCCTTCCTTTTATACTGCTGCGAACTGGACTGGATTGAACACTGTACTGGAGTGAAACAACTTCCCCCACTACTCGAGAATCCGAGGAGCAATACGAGCCTGATCTTAGCGTCAGTCGTCAACAAACTTTCATAGCGAAAGGTTGTTGGCGACTCAACAAGAGGTTTCAAATATATAGTAGGCCTATATATATTTGAACTTCTTATACTACGTTGCGTTTTTTAATGCAATGTGGTATGTGTGTGTGTGTGTGTGTGTGTGTGTGTGTGTGTGTGTGTTAGTTGTAAGTTGTATTTAATTTAAGAAATAATTTGCGCATTGCGATGTTAGTTATAAGTTGGGTTTAGCATTAAGGTGTATTAATTTTTAAGAGGTGTTTAGCATTAAGGTGTATTTATTTTAAGAATAATGATGGTATTTGGTTGTGTTGAATTATTTTGGTTTTTAATAATGATGTGTTGTTAGTTTTAAGTGTTGGTACTAATAATTAATGTTGTTTTGCCTTACAGCTAGATGTTAGGGGGTAGATTAACTGTAAATTCAGAAGTTCGGTTGAACTTCACTTAGAAGGTGTGGGACATCAGTAGTGTGAAATTGTTGGTGCTGGCCCAGTTCAAGGTCACCTGAGGGATGACGTCATCGAGGTCAATGACCTCACCGATGACGTCATCGATGACGTCATCGATTGCGTCATCGATGACGTCATCACTAATGACGTCATTTCTATGACGTCACACCCATGACGTCACAGAAATGACGTGCTGATGACGTCATCACCCCTTACGTCATCAAAATGACGTCACCGACGCCACTGAGGTCAAGGTCACGCCGAAACTTAAAATTTTTTGGCACTTTTGCCGTCTCTCGCACTACGCTCCGAGTTTCAGTCCGAGTCCCCGTGACCTTGACCACTCGGAGCGAATTTTCGACGAGAAACGGCAAAAGTGCCAAGTTAAACTCGAGTTTCTTACATGACTCAGCCTAAATGGGCAATCAGTTATCCCTTAGGTGACCTTGAACCAGCACAACACCAACAATTTCATATTACTGTGACCTTGAAAACCTAACAACGGAGCGCCGACACCGATGCGCACCCCACGACAGCCACCGAGTGACTGACTGTCAGGCTCTGTGTACTCTAGGTATATGGGGAAGTGGAGGGGGAAATCTCAAGGTCATCCAAATGGAGTTTTAAAAAAGTTGAAGAGTAGAAAGACTACTCTTGTGCTTCCTGGGCGACCTCATCAATTTCTAACGGATCTGTAAACCAATCCGATCTGTAGCGGCAGGAGTCCAGAAAACAGGTGCACCACCCATCAGGTTGTCCGTAGCATTTCCGACAATTGGTAAGATTGGAGAAGTGAAATTTAATACACCGCTGCGGACAACAAGTATAAAAGAATTTGGATTTGTAGATTTTGAAAGTTTGTAGTACCGGTGGTGGCAGCTGTTGGTTCTTGCATCTACACCTGCAACATCCGAAGCTTTCACATTGCCGGCAGGCCAGCCCATCCACTTGCCACTTTGGTAAGAGGAAACACTTATCCTCACAGCAATAGGTTGTCCCTGTCTCTTCCTCCCAACGCTTCTTTGCACAATATGTGACGCCTTGTATCTCCAAACACCTATGCTCGCAACATGAGATGCGCTTACTTTCCATAGTTGATGTTGCTTTGACGAGGGAGCACGATGAAGTGATGCTGTGGTCAGTGGGAATGGGGTTTATATAAAGTAAGGTGAGTGGAGGGGGAAAGGTCAAGGTCATCCAAATGGAGTTTTAAAAAAAGAAAAGAGTAGAAAGACTACTCTTGTGTATCTATAGCGATTTCATTGATAGTAAGTGCTTCTGTATGCCAAGTTGATCTGTACTGACAGGCTCCTAAATAATGTTTGCAAAAACCTGCAAAATGATTGTTGCACAATTTGCAGCCAGTTAGCTGTTTTAGTGTGAATTCAATGCAACGTTCAGGGCAACAAGTGTACTTATGCCCTCTCATCTGGTACACATGGAATGTCTTCAACTCTGGTTTCGGCTTCTTCCAAGACTTGCACTTACACATGCATTGACCAAAAGCTTCACATTTTCTACACGCCAGGCCATCCGCAACATCAATGTCATTTGGCCATGAACCTGTGGTGAAGGTGCGCGATGAAATGATGCTGCAGTCATTGAGAGTGCACCTTAAATAAACTCAGTGGAGGGGGAAAGGTCAAGGCCATCCAAACGGAGTTTTAAAAAAGATAACTAGTCGTCCTCCTCCTCGTCTGTTGTACTTGGAGAGCTGTCAGACGAAGAGCCCCGTGCAGGTGCTCCCCAGATGAAAAACAAATCAATTTTAAAACGAAGACCAGGATCTTGCATCATCAATTCCTTTAATTTGTCACATACTAAGTCGACCTTGTGTAAGGTGTCAACAACAAGCTTCCAATTCGTTGGCTCAATATAACTTGTAGTAGAGTCTGCCTCGCTGATAACCACATCCTCCGGCCGTATTGGAGTGTAAAGATGTGTAAAGTTCTTCGGCTGTAGCTGAGGCTCAGGCTGGCTGGAAGTGGAAGGTTGAGTGTGGACCCCTGTCGCATCGAAATCCATAGTCATTCTACATTCAATGTTGGGGTTTTCGTTTAATACATACACCAATTTCTCATGCAACATATCCACTTCTGCCGAGTCTTGCAGATGAACATTCCAGGAAAATGGCCATTCTTCATCCGTAGTGGAGTCAACTCGAGAAAGAGTGCTGTCTGCCATGATAGCTAAGCAAGGAATGATGTGAGCTACAGACTGTGGTAACAGTATTGAAAAGTAGAGGGGGTAAACCAAAAGTATGTGGAGGGGGTGTTTTCAAGGTCATTTAATTTGGGTTTTAAAAAAAAGGAAATAGTGGAGGGGGAATTCTCAAGGTCATCCAATTTGGGTTTTAAAAAAAGGAATGAAGGTTACTCCTCTTCAACCTCGTTGTCCCCCACATCCTCATTAGCCTCATCTTCATCGACGTCAGACTCGTCGTAAGGGTAGATCGGGGACATGGGCGAATATTGTGGAGATTGTTGACCGTTGTTATCGTCCCCTTGCATTCTAACTCGGGACCAATCATAATTTAAATTCATTTGTATTATGATCCCAGGGTTGTCCCGCAGTATTTCCTTCATCCGTTCGCAAATCGTTTCCAAATAGTGTACACTATCGATCGACAGTGTCCAACCCGTACTTGTACCGACATCAGTAGTGGAGTCAGCTTGGCTGATGGTGTTGTTGTCTGCCATGGTTGCTTGTCGGACAAGGAATGACGGTTGATGTGATGCTCATGCAGGAACATGGTGAAGTGGTGGGGGGTGTGGTGGAGTAGTGGGGGAATTTTCAAGGTCATCCAAACGGAGTTTTAAAAAAGGAAAACCTACAAAGTAACATTGAAACTTTCCAATTGATGGTGGCGAGCGTTTTCTTCTGCAACCTTGCCGACACATGTGACTATGCCATACAGTATGAAAAGTACAACCATAATAAGGCCGAACAATAAAAGATAGCCGTTGACCATCATGATATTTTCTGAGTGTATCTGCTTTCTTCGTATCGCCCTCTCCTGCATCCTCTTCTCCAACTCGTGGACGAAGTCACAGCAAACGTGAGGACATGTTTTATCCGTTGGTAGGTTTGCCATTGTTGATGTTGTCGGTTTGGCTGTTGAAGATGGAATGAGGTTTCCAATTGTGATGTGCCATGTACATCAATAGTCAAGTGGTGGGGGTAGCAAAGCAGTGGAGGGGGAAGTTTCAAGGTCATCCAAATTGTGTTTTAAAAAAACCTATCTTGTTACTGAGCTCATATGTCAGTAACAAGATAGGTGTTTTTGCTCTTTTACTTCTTTAATATAATGAAAAAATATACATATTCTATTATTGTAAGAACAAGGAAGACAACTGCTAGTCAGCTGAAGTAGTCCAAGTTGTCTGGCTCGGTCTTCATCGACGCCGGTGAGGAAGCCGTGGAGGAGTGTCCAGGCTCTTCTTTTGACTGCCGGGTGTTCCGTATGTTGCAAGCGTAAACTTGCACGTTTATACGGTAGCCTCGTGCCACCATGAGCTGCAACTCCTTGTACAAGTCGTTTAGCTCCTGCTGAGTCTTGATGCTCACCTCCTCGTAACTTGCGCAATTGACGTTCAGAGACATCCTGATGTTGCTAAGTCGGCTGCTGGAGTAGAAATGAAGCCGAGGCACAGCGTTTAGAGGTACATGAAAAAGTGGTGGGGGTAATGGTGGTGGGGGTATGGAAGATCCAATTAAACACTTCTAAACTTTTTCCATTGATACAGTGGGATGGAACAAATAGCACAGGTGTCCTTGTAGTTTTCAAATCTAAACATCGGTGCTAGAAATCCGAACTGTTTTCTACCACCTTCCTGTACGAACCGTCGAAGGTCTCTGACGGCAGCATTGCCACAAGGCCTACAAAACTTTTCCCCGTCTTGGAACCTATACCAGGAGTATCCCGAATACCCTCTATTATCTTTCTTGTACTCTTCGATATCCTGTTTTACTGTTATAGGGTAATTATCTCGTAAAGCCGTCTGGAATAAAGATGCGTCAGTTATAACTCGTTGTAAGCAAAGCTCGTACAAGGTGCTCATCGTTTGCTAGTTGGCAACAGACTGATCGTTTTTCGCATCCAAGCAGGTTTGAATCCTAGTGCGGTAGTGGGGGTAATTACGGTAGTGGGGGTAATTGTGAAATGCAAAGGTCAAAGGTCAAGGTCACCCGCGAAGTTTAAAAAAAATGCAACATATCAATACGTGAAGCCTGTCACATATTGATATGTTGCATTTTTTTTGTTTTTTTATTTTTTTTGTCTTTTATGATTCGTTTATTTATAAAACATTACAACAACAACATATGTACAACATTAAAACTTAAATCTAACACTGCTGCTTGTCAGCGATGTGGATGGTCAACTCTGTAGAATTGCTACCCGTGCAGCCGTGGGACACCAGGTATAGACACCCGGGTTGAATAGAGCGAAGATCCTCGTTTTGTAGAAGATGGACGAATCTCTTGGGCAGGTACACCTGGAACTTTGGTTCATCCCCCGGAGTAAACGGTGCCTCGCTGAGACTGCAGCAGATGGCCTCCCCAACTGTAGTCTCCATCTTCTTCATAGCATGGATTATGTAGTGCTTCTCGTCTTTTAGTTCCGAGCACTTCTTTACAGGTAATATTGTTGACTTGGAGTGAGCATTGAACTGCTCGACCAAAGTCTGAAGGAACTGGTGAGATGCCATGGTCAGGTTACAGATCGTCTTCTTGCTCGGAGATGTTGTCGTCTCGGAATCTCGAGTAATACTCATGCCAGGTCCCAGTCTGCTCCCCACTTATATACTCTCCGTTACCCCCACCACTCCCCACTTCCCCATTTTGAAGGTAAGAGGCGAGTTTATAGGTATTTTTCAAAGCGCAATGTCTATCTTTATCATGTTCTGGGCTTTTTGTACAAATACATATGGTTTCCAGCATGTATTGATAATTCTTATCCAATTCCACATCATTAACCGGAACATGAGTAAATCCTTCGATCCATCTTTTCTTTTCCAGCCCCTTTGTGTAAATATTGGTAAACTTGTCTGAAAAGTGATGCATAATGTGATACAAGTCCGTGTAACTTGTAAAACCATCATACCAATCGATATGATGGAAGTGTTTTGAAATCCATCTGTTGGTAGTAGCGGCTTTACTAGTTAAAGACGAATAAGAACATGGTGGTTTAAATAAAAACGAATAAGGAACACTTGTATTCATGTCCAAAAACACAAGTTTTTTATAATGAATCTATCATCATTACCACGAAACGCTTGAAACTCAATAATACCAGGCTTGGACTTTACTTGTTGTTCTTCTCCCTTGTCCATTTTGAAGGTCACACGTCTGCTCATTACGAAGTCAGGAGGTCAACTGATTTCCACACCACGGTAGGTACTACTTTTATACCAGGCCGTACAGTTGTTGGCGCGTTGGTGTATATTTAACGTGGGCACCGTCCCCAATAGGCCTAACCCCACAAAATGTTGGTTATTGTTTTAAAAACTAACCATTGTCATTTAAGTTTCCATCTTTATATTTTCCTTGTTTTCATTTTCATCACTAACACTTGATTCTTCTCCTCCATCTTCCTCTTCTTCCTGTTTTACTGATTTCTTATGTAGTTGAGCGTACTTTTCCAATTGTCTCCACATCTGTACTTCATGAGGAACTCTATTAAATATAGAAGTATCCACAGGTCCGTATAATATAGGTGCGTCCGGTTGTTTGTCCAAAGTGTCTTCCAGATAATCTTTAATAATCGAACTTGAAAACACCAGTTGTCTCAAGTATCTTGTTATAGGTTCAGTAGCACAAGTTAAAATGAAAAACTCCTCTCGATTAAGTTGAATTTTGTTATCATGTCTTGTTGTGTCTCTAAACCGCAGCTGATGATCACCACGTTGTTTAATAATATCAATTTCCACATTTGAATCTAAAAGTCCTACTCTTGTCTTCCTTTCAAACATGTTACTACTTAAATAGCATTCTAGCAGATGCAAGTGTTTCATAAATGATTCCCAAGCACTGTCCGTAAACAAAATCATTTTGGGTCCATGAGTTAAAATTACAGTAGGGGAATAATCTGTAGATTTCATAACACCGATTAAAACACTTTTGTCCAAACTGGAAGAGATTGGGTAAAATATTCGCAAAAATACCTCACTCAATATGTTTGGAGAAATATTATCTTCAATATCCCTTTTTCTCTTTTGTATATTCTTTCTTCTTTTACCTTTTTCTTCAACATTATTACTGGCGTGAAGTTGTCCGCAAACGTTTTGTTCACCTCCTTCCTGGTGACCTTGAGGATCTAAAAACTCAGATATCTCCTTCTCAATATCTATCACATTTTCAGGTGTACCACTAGGAGAAGCCATATTGAATACGATGCTACCCATACAACAGTAGGCAACAAACTGATGAGGAGCGGTCTGTACGCTCTGCTTTTATACTCGCGGAATGAAACAAAACAGGTTTTTACAGTAAATTCTTAACAATTCCAGTTAAAGGTGTGTATGTTACAATTTTATCATGTAGAATTAAACAGTATGCAGTTGTATTAGCCGGTATAGCAGCGTTGAATTCCATTTCTATTTTTATATCCACACTTGATGATTTTACTGATTCATTTTGTTTAGAACAATCAATTACAACTATTGGGTAGGCATCGAAATATTTTGAAGGTGATAATAAAGGTGTATTTGCTTTACCGTAATATGAACTTTGGAATCTCACGTACATATCGTACAATATACTGTATTTCTTTTTAGTGAATGGCACATTTAAACTGTCGTATGGAAAGAATTGTGAATTTAAATAAACTTTAATATTTTTCAAGTCACAATGATCAAATTGTCCTGCATGTTTAGTGATGTCGTCTCTTCTACCTGTTTGTAAACCAAATATAATATACCTGGCTCGTTCTACATAATTTGATGTTTTAACAGTCCAAGTGTGTCGATCCGTAGTAGGTAAACTGGGATGCTCATGGAATTCCCAACTCCTAAATGGAATAACAATATCACGATCGGCTTTTAATTTTCTTAAAAGTAGCATTCTATGCTCGTCAGCTAATTTAACATGTGGAACTCTCCATACAATTTTGTCTAATTTTAATTTCCATTCTAGGTTTGCATCAGTCGTATTATCTGCAGCTTTAATAATGTCTTTATCGTTAGAAGACCTCAACAAAACTAATTCTTGTTTAACGTTTAATATTATTTTCCTATAATCTTCAGCAAAACCAAGCAACAAACGTAATTGAATATGAAAATCAAAATATCCATCTGAATTTGGAGTGATCGTGTCAATTGTAGGTAATACCCATCCGGCAGGTTTAAGTAAATTGGTTTCATTGGGTGTTATAGATGTTAGTCCTTTTAAAGACGTTGAAATACCTACTTTTTTAGTAGAATCAACTGTTACACCTGATATTTCATATCTAATTTCATCAAACAGGAAAGCCATAGGATTATTTATAAATGGAACTGTTGTACCAGCAGTAGTACCGTCCTTTTTAGTAACTTGTCCTTCAATATACAAGTAACTTTCACATGGTAGTGTGTAAATGTCTTGATGTTGTATGGGAATACGAATTTCATCGTTATTGTTTAATTTCGATGAAGTGTAAGGGTTGTGGGTGTGATATTCTTTTTCCCATAGGGTTTCGTCGAATGTTGGACCCTGCGCTATATCCAGTATATCCATAATCGGTTAATTTTAATCCAACTCTCTCTAAGAAACGAATGTTCTCGCGTGTTAACTCCTCCACAGCTGAAGAGCTACTAATGCGGTTTCCCGTAGGTTGTTCGCTTTTAAATGTTAAACCCATAGTTTTTGTATTAAAGTGTAGATTTTAAATGTAATCTAATCGTAATAGGCTCTTCTCTGAAGTCTACCAAGTTACCGTCTTGATCCAATACGCTCAACACGATGTCTGAAATGAAAGTGGTGTTCAACGGTAGATATACCAAGTTTTGTGGCTTTTCAACAATTTTAAATCCAGGTGGTACACTTGGGTAAAAAAGTATGTATGATGTGGGTGTTAGCCCCATCCCTGTAAGCACCTTGTATAGTGTTACAAGTTATGTCTATACTATTGACTTTTAATATTGTTACTGTTTTCTTACCGGAATGTGTTACATCTGGTTCTAAAACAGGCTCATCGTTGGAAAATCCTAATAAATCACCAATTGAGTTTGGTTGAGTGAAATCTATATAATATTTGGAAGTAATTTCAGCTTTCATCGTATTATTATTACCTTTTAATGTTATATTGTCTTTTCCCATTTTAGTTTGCAAAAATTCATTTATATGATCAATTTCATAAGAACCTGTGGGTAACCTGCACTCTTGTAAGTCTGTAAATTTTCCACTGGCATCCTTTCCCTTATAATAATGCAATACGTTATTTTTACCTTCCGTAACATTGGGAATAGAGTTGTAAGTTGTAAAATCCAATAGTGCCGCCTCCCAAAACCTTCCTTTTTGCAAGCGTAACGCTGGAAAAAGGATACTTCGTAAAGTGGACGATTTTCCTGTTAATGATACCGTATAGGAAGACATCTCAATAGTGACTGATACTTTTAGCTAGAAATTCCAAACATAAATGGCCGCATATTGAAGTATTATCAGGTTGTTCTCTTATATAGTTATAATATATGTTTTTAGCAGATTTAAAGTAATTTTGAAGTTCTTTTGGTGGTGGCAAATTACCGAAACTATCAAAATAATATACATTGTTATTTAGTTTCTTATAACAAACCCAATGGGTGCCAGGCCCTTCAGTATTATCCAAATTTACAATTCCAGTCTCATTTTGCCACATTTTCTTTGGTAAACTGTCTTTCATAAACACACCGCGGAAAAATGGTATTTTTAAACAGGAAATATATTTAAATAATTCAATATTGGTTAATGCTTTATGTGGTATGACCAATTGATTTCTTTCATTTAATATGCACGATAAGGTCTTAGGTAAAGACCTGCCCCGTTTTTTACCATTGACCACACGGTGGGCTTCTTCCTGCCTTTTCTTGTAGATCGTCGTCTTCTTTTTATATTTCCTCCATGTTTTCTTGTGGTTGACCTCCTTTTTACTCTCCTTCTCCTCCTTCTTCCACCTCCTACTGCTGTTTTAGCCTTCATACCTGCTGTTACTGCTAAAGCTGCTGCTTTTTCTGCTATGCTAGCGTCACTTGATTTTACTCGTTGCCAAGCTATGTCCGCAAGCTTTTTGTCAGCTATTGATCTATTTTTTGAATCGGCAAACGTGGAATATGCGATATCGTGTTCTTTACAAGCCTGATCTAACTTGTTTATGCCAGGATCGCCTCTTTCCAGTCGTTTTTTTCAATTTAGTTCCTGGTCCGCAATACTGATAACCTCCTGGTATATGAAATTCGTATGGTAATGCGTCTATTGCTCTATTTACTATGGATCATACTGGAATTTGTTTTAAAGCTTTACTTAACAGAGAAACCGCTGTGGACGTGATCCCACCTCCTTTTCTTGCAGTGTCTCGATATGGACTGATGTCATTGAACGTCATTATTGTCCTTTTATAATGGCAATGTGCAACTCATGTGTTAACTCTATGACAGGTTGCACATAAATGAAGTCATTTATTGAGTTATTTACTTAAATATCAATATCACCCCAATCTGATGATCTAAACTGTTTCGTTTTAGGGTTAATAAAGTATTTATTATAAATTTCTCGTTTAATATACTAACCTCTCATGGATTCATCATAAGTATTATGACCTGATTTTCCTTGAAGAATATCTGGTGTAAAATGATTGTGTAAATCAAATATCGCATTACCTAAAACTTTTACAAGAAAATTAACAGTGACAGCATTATCTACATGTTCAGGGTCTTTAAGGTTTGTTATACGTTTATTATTACAATTATACACTTTACTATCCTTTAATGATGTTGTAATGGTCTGTCCTACAGTTGCAGCATCATTTGCTTCTCTTCCTTGTGCCAAGTCTCTTATCACTCTATTATTACATGTAAACCATCTAAAATATCGATCTGGATCTAGATGTACGGTTTGTGATAAAGCAGCTGCATCATGTTTTTCATAACCCCATCCCATATTTGATAACTTTTTATCCATGCAATCCCAAGCATTATTTTTGTATGTTAATAAATTAAATTTTTCATTACCTTGAACAAATTCATCCCCTTGCTTCGATACTACTTGATCTTGTTTTACAAAAGAGGTTGTTTCTTGTTTTAAGGTTTCCATCATTTGACCCACTGTTGCACCATCTGATGGCGCCGAACCATCTTTAACATTTGCTAAACAATTATTAAAACAATCTATAACCCCTACATCACGTATGATGCAATGATCTTTAATATATTTTAGATTTACAGCATCGTTTTCAGTTTTTGGATAACCTATATCATTAATAACAAATTTATAAAAAGAAAATCCATCTTTTGTCTTTTCAGGTATCAAAGAATGTAAATAGCGTCTATTTACGCTGTCTTTTGCATCTTTAGGGTCATCTACGTTGGATATACGTTTATTGTTAGCACTATACGTTTTCCCATTGAATTTTAACGTATTTTTTAATTCAGATGACAAATAACCTTTGTTTATTGCATCACCGTTTTGATTTGGTTTACCAACGTTGATGATTCTATGATCTTCTGCGTCATATGTGTTATTTTGTAGTCTTAATGTTGGCGATATCTTTTCCTTTAATATTTTTAAATTTATTGCATCGTTTTCATCCGTAGGATCTTTTATGTTTTTTAACCTTTTATTACTCATATCATAATCTCCATCAGGTGTTTGTGGTAAACCAGCACTTCTTTTTAAACTATTGGCATAATATAACCCATCCGAGGAGTAACGTCCGAACTTGTCGACACTCATGGTGCAACTGAATAGTATTCTAGGGAGTAACGCATTTTTATGAGATTACCCCACGGTTTCGGAGTTCATCCACTAAAGCCACCCATTCGTTTTCCAATCCAGTATGACCCGCTTCTTTAGCTTCATGTATTAGTTTCATTCTATCCACCAATTTATTGATATTATTGTAATAAATCACATTTGTGTTATATAGTTTCTTCATTAAACCTGTACCTGTAACAGACTTGTTTCTTTTTCTTGGTTCTGGAGCACTTATATCCAAAGTGGATGACACAAACCTTCGTTTTACAGGTTTTCTTGGTATTATTGGCATTGGTTGTCTTCTCGTTGTTGGTATTAATCTGGATACAAATTCTCTATATTTTAAAGACTTTGATCTAAAAACAGGTTGGTCAGCTGAATACTTCCTCCTGTATGCATTAGTTTGTTCCAAAATCTTTTTATATGCTTCCATGTCTTTTTCTTTAACTAACAATTCTAAAGGCTTATTTTCAAATAATAATTCAAATAATCCCCTTGTGCCCTTATATCTTTGATCACCAACAATAATATTATCATGTTCATCAATGTTTACCGGGCTATTACCAACCATTAAACCGTCTTCTGTTAATCTTACTCCATAACTATGGTAGTTTTTATTAGGATTTGTTCCAGCTAACATTTTTATCATGTATTTCCTTCCTAAAGGTCCTTTGTTATGAATGTTTTCACCCAACAAGCTTATGTTTGACGGACCTTCCCTTGTCTCTTCTTCTTTTTCCTCTTCACTAGCAGTTGATACAACTTCATGTCCTCTTTTGGCTTTTACTTCATATAATTCTCTTATTCCACTATAGTCCGGTGATTCTAGCTCTCTTTCGGGTTCTCCACCGGTAAAACCACTATATGTAGAGGATTCCGGGTCTTCATCACTAAACTCTTCTGATTTTACATTTTCTCTTTCAAACTTCGTAATAGGTGCAATCGCATCTCCTTCCAATACAGGTTTAGCAAATTTTTTGTTTAATTGTTTCAAGGGTTCAGTAATAGGTTTAAAAGTAGATTCAAGGAATTTCTCCCTCTCGCTAATACCTAGTTTCAATGCTCTGTTTTTAGCCCGAATAGAATCACTAAGTGATTTTATTTCTTTTACTAATTTTTCTTGGTTAACCATGTTTGTAGCAAGACGTGTTGTACAACAATGAATGTTTTATACCACGTTCAATGTATTAATATTAATTTATCAAATCCTATCCTGTATCGACCATTGTTTAGCGGTTGTTCCTTCATAATTGTTAGGAACCCATACTTTTCAGCCCAAGCCTTTCCACACAACTCTTTAAATCGTTCAAATATCATATCCGCATTTACATGATCAAAATATATATGTTTTAGGTTGGTTTCGTCCTGTTTAAATACAATTAACATGTTTGCATTGTCTCTAATGAGTTGTTTAGGTATTTTGCTGTAAGTTTGGCCAATATAAATGCTATCTATGTTGTTATGTCGACCCATAGCGAAGTAATTCCTTATTGTGTTTTGGTTTTCACAAGATACATCGTCGAATATGAACACGGAGAATGGTTTAGCTTCTTGTGGTTGCATGACACTCTCGCTTGCATTAAACTTTAAATATTTAACTTCAGGCACATTAGTCAGTATCTTTTCCAATAATTGATACTTTGGTTGTTGTAGTGATTTTGAAAATACATATAGATTGTTAAAACGTAATCCTTTAGGGTTTGTAATCAAATTGAATACTACATTAGTTTTTCCACAGTTGGAAGGTCCGGTAACCAGACAACGAACGGTGTTTGGTAACAAATTGCCATGTTTCCCACTATTGAATTCTGAATTATCCACTGTGAGTTCATCTATATTATTAATAGTAAAACTCTCTTTTTGTGGTACTATCTCCATCCTTTGTAATGGTTCAACCTAAAATGATTTTCTATCGTTATATCAAATCCTTTTTAGGTATCCAAGAATCTTCCGTCTTATTAAATCCTAACCATCGTACTTTGACCTTATCTTTTTTCCGTTGCAACACCTTTTCAACTAAATATACATCGCCTACTGTTGATTTTAACATTTCATGTCCATAAAACCCTCCTTCAAGCAATTGTCCTTTATTATCTTTTAAAATATATGTCTCAGGTACTGTAGGTTGTACTTTGAATACAGTAAAAACCTCATTGGTCCAATTTGGCAGGTATCTTTTACTGAATACACCTTTATATTTACTTATTCGCACTTTATCACCCACATTAAATTTTTTAGGCTTTAGTTTTTCAACTTTTGGTTTAGTATTCGTTTTTATACGTTTTAATACAAGGTTTTCATTTTTACTAGTTACTTGGTTTGGTTTCATCCCAATAGTCCTATGAAATTTGTCATTGTAATCGTTTATAAGTTTTGGTAACATATCAATCCATATGTGCGATCCTCTGTTGGAAAACATTTTATACATTGCACTTTTTAAAGTTCTGTTGAATCTTTCGATTATTGAGGCTTTTACTTCTGAATTGGTTGAGTAATGGTTTATATTGTGTTTTTTCATTAAATTTGCAAATTCCTTATTAAAATATTCTTTTCCATCATCTGTTTGTAAATGTTTAATAGTATGTTTGTCTCTTTGTATAGCTGTTTCCATTGCTTTTGTAACACTTTTGCCACTTTTATCTTTTAGTGGTAAAGCATCTGCCATTTTTGAAAAACAGTTAATAACAGTCAATATGTATTTATATCCTTTATTTTGTTTGCTATAAGGAATCATTTCGATTAAATCCGCTTGATATAAATCATTAATTCCTTTTATCACCGTATTTCTTCGTGGAAACTTTCTTCTTGCAGGTTTATGAAGTTCGTTGACAATTTGTTGCTTCAAGTCCTTCATATTGCAGGTTTCAATGTTTGTTGTATCACATGTATAATCACAATGAATGTTGTTTTAAATATTCACATCATTTATATGGGTCAAGGTCATCCAAACTTGTGTAAAAAATGGGGAACACGGCGTTGGACTTGCCGTGTTCCCCATTTTTTTACGGAAGGAGAAAGGAATAAGGTCGAAGTTGTAGAAGGACGAAGAATAGGTTACTAGTTGATAGGGTTTAGGGAGTAATGGCCGAAAGGAAGAGTATGGATTTTGTCGGGCAAAATATGTCTTTTATCATCCCGAGCTGACAGTGCTTTTTTAATTTCGGTGACACTGTAGACTTGATGCTTGAAGCTTCGGATATTGTTGAATGTTGCTGATATTGTAGTATCTTCAAACAAACAAGTCTTGTAGTGGTCAAATGTTACGTGTTTTTTCAAATAAGATGTCTTCACTCCTTTTGCTTTCTTGACTGTCGGTGTGCTGTTCTCATGGTACATCTTAAATGAATACAATTTCGCCATCAGCGCCACTATTTCTTCTAAAGGCATTCCATTTGCTTCATCTTTGAATTTTCCAATTACTTTTTTATTTCTTTCATTAAAATTTGGATGGTTCTTCGGATAGTCAGAAAAGTCGAAATCTTCTTTGTATGGAAAAGTCCTTAGGTCTTCATACATGTCCAAAGTCTTTATCCAGTAGATAAACGCGTCCGTATCCATGTATGCGACTCCAATGTTTTCCCTTCCGTAGTGTTTAACCATTTTGTTATAATGGAAATCATACATCAGGGTTTTACTGATGTCCAAAATCGACATACCTATGTATAACGGACGGTCCATGACTATTGTTGTTTTCTTCATACTGACAGCGACTAGATTTTCGTTTATAATCATGGATGTTCCGAAATTTGGTTTTTGCACTAATTTTTCCAATTTTCTAGGATCACTCACTAATTTTACATTTTTATGTTTTCTTTTGTTCTCCAAGGTCTTCCCAAAGATGGCATTGTTCATTAATTTATAAAAGTCCTTTTCAAATGCTGTTGTCGCTGCAGCTCTTCTTGTAGTGTTGGAATCAATGTATGGTTTCAACCAACAAGACTGGGTGAATTCAATTGCTCTATGAATTCTCACTATACGTAGACCCAATTCAAGAGCCTGTTGAACTACCCAGTAGTGAGCCACATACCGATCTTTATTCTCCAAGGTCATCATCAATTTTGGCCATCTTCCTGTCGGTGAAACTTCAGTCTTGGCTAGGAGAGGCAAGTCGTAGTGATGGTCATGAAGGTGCTCCGGGTATTCAAAATCACAGTCCAAAATATAGCCTTTTGAACCATCCTTTGGAATCTGTGAGATGTCTCCGATGGTGGCCGGGTCGATCCATTTGAAGTCAGCATAGGGAAGCGGATTTGACATTGCCCAACCATAAAGGTTGTTTGCGTCAAAGTAGCCAAGGTAGACCGATGGTTGTTGCTCCTCGAAGCCGGGGATGTACTTGTTGTTGGCTTTGACATGACGTGTTACAGCTTGTGTCAAACCGCCCCGTACACCAGATTCCATCATGAGCACCATATCAACATCTGTTAGAAGTTCCAGTCGACAGTTGGTTGACTTTAGCATAGCTTGCCATGCTAATCCTGGAGATGTGTACGAGTGTAGAGGGTCCAGTCCATAGGCAGAGAAGCAGGTGTTTCTGAATTCTTCCATCACATCGCACAGCAGAGTTACGTCCAGTTTTATATAAAAGTCAGAATATTCCCCTAAAGTTTGAATGTTTAGTTGGTTCCAAACATTACAAGCATGATTGTAGTCTTCAACGGAGATTTCACTTTCGTTTAATTTGCTGTTGAAGGCTTCAATCGGTGGAAGACTAGTTTCTTCAAACTTTTCTGTAGAAGTTATATAATCATAGGGGAAAACTCCTTTCCGTAATACTAGGCCCAATTTATCTTCAGGTACAATCTTGCTGGTTTCTTTTAAGTCTTCTCTTCTTAGGTTCTCAGACAATTTGCTCAAACTAGATGCCATAAATCTATAAGAGTATACGAAGCGAAGTTTAATTTTGCCTACTGTTTTTGAAAAGCTGATATACTTTTCCAATGTTGTAGCAAGAACATCAATTCTACCATTATCTCTTCCTAACTCTGGAATAATGAAGTGGGAGTCGTAGCCGCTAAGATTGTGTAACACGACAGGGATAAAGTGGGGCAGTTTGTAATTTATATTGCATGAATTACAAGCAGCTCCTCTGTATAACCCTGTCAGGTGATCGTGGTCTCTTACTTTTGGATTTTCTTCACTGAAGCTCTTTTCGCATAGATAACATCTTGATGCCATATTGTATTCTTCTTGTTGATTCTCATTCAAAGGTTCCATAGGTACGACATTACCATACAAGCGTTGTACCTTTTCAGCAATGTCATACAACTGGTCTACGAAATACTTAGCGGCTTCTTCACCACGGTAGAGTATTGGAGTGGATGTTAAACCATAGTTTTGCAATTGGTTTTCAGACAAGGTTGATTTCACTAGTAGACAAAAACTGTTGGGTTGATGCAACTGATATTTTGTTCTTCTAGTCACTTCACCGTCCGGCAGCTCCTGTGGTACTAACGTAGATTCAAAATCTGCGTAGATGACTACTGGAATCCGATATTGGTGAACTGTCTTGTTAAATTGGATAAACGCTCGAGATGGTGGTGGCAGACTAATCTTTACTTCATAATTTTCGTTACAAAGTCTTTTATGTTCCAACAACCAGTCCGATCCTCCACGTCTTGAATCTTTCCAAGAAAAGCAGAAACATCTCTTGCAAACTGTAATCCTATTTACTCTTTTGGTCAATTGTTTTACAACTAAGGCTTCAAAGTCCTTTATCCATACATAATGGGAAATTTCACCCTTAGTTATCAATAGCAAGTCCGTGTGGTTTCTTTGCTCAACCTTTACTACCCGCAAAGGATAAACGTTGTTTGAATCATCCAGACCAAAAACATTCACTGAAACGCCAGGATTTTTCTTTTCAAATTTGTCTATGTCTTTCAATGTAACTGGGTAGGTGAGGCCTTGAAAGTTGTAGCGGTGTTCATTTTCGTAATATTCTCTACCAACTCTTTCAGGATGATCTTTAACATACTTGGTTAACATTGCATACTTGAAACATTCATTACCTTCATTTTGCACATTCCTACACGATTTAGTGTTTTGAATTTTCTTTGGTAAAGGGATAAAACTACTACCCCTTAAACCATATCCATGTTTATGAACCCTAACATCCATACCTTCTATTGATGACAAAGTCCATCCAGATCCTCTTCCTTCATGTTCTTGGAGTTTAGTTATAAGTTCCTCCAAGCATTCTTCAATAATATCATCAATGTTGGAGGTGGAGGTAAGGGTTCGGTTTTTGGTAATGAACGCTCTCAATGCTATTTCACCATCAGTATTGTTAAACATAGCCTCTAACACCATTCCAAATTTAATAAAATTTAGCCTTTGTAGTTCTTCCCTCAAAGTTTGACCAACAAGTTCCTTAGCCTGGGTTATAAATGTTTCTATTTCCAATTGAACATTATTAATTTTGAAATGTGTTACAACTCGTCCTGGCAAGGCTGTAGTGCGTAGTTGTTTCACATCTTCCAGTTCTTCTTCAGTGTCCTCTTCTTCCGTGTCCTCTTCTTCGGTGTCCTCTTCTTCATAAGATCTTCTAGCAGTAGATGGTCCAGCACCAGCAAATTGTATCACACTAGGTCTTCTTCTTTGCATTTGCTGTAGATAGCTGTCCCAGTAGTCCGTCTGCTTCTGGTGCTGTTCCAAAAACCGGTCAATTGAGTCTAAGTCTATTTCATCCATGGTAATAACTTCTTTTCTATCTTCGTCTTCATGTAATTCTCTGTGTATGGTGAAAAGATCTTCGTCTTGAAAGATTTCCCCACAAATGTCGCAAAGAGCCATTTCAAACAGTTTGGCTTTGAATGCACACTCTGTGAATGTCCACGCAATAATGAGCAGCGCACTCCACCGGGACCCTTTATATCCGAGGCAGATAGGTGGGGAAAGTGACGTCATATGGAAACAGGTTATCACTCACGTGCTAAATTTAGCCTTTACATAACCGTTTGTAATACATTTATCAGTAGGCTTGATAAATTGATGATATTTGGTCTAGATTCAATAATTTGTACAAGTTTTTTCAAAGACGTCTGTTTGAGCATAATTTATATAGGTCAAGGCCATTTGGAATTATTATTTTGAGCGGGGGATAGAGCACTAAGCAGCATCATTTACTACAAAGTGCTCTATCCCCCGCTCACATTCTTTTTTTAACTTTTTGTTTAAACTTTTTACAAAGGTGAAACATCACCATCAGAGTCGGAATCATTCTCATCACGAAATAGGTAGCGATGACAATACATAATTCTTCTGGCTACTAACGTTCTATCCATTGGACGATGAGGAGTGTCTTGTTCTTCTTCTTCTTCAATTTCCGACTCAGATGATGACTCTAACGTTTCGTAGGCGTGCAAGTCCATTTCATTATCCGTTAAACCAGCTTCGTCAGAGTCCGTTTCAATATCCATAATTTCTTCCTCCTCCTCTTCCTGGTCAACCGCAGGTAGTTGGTCCTCTGCTTCTATAACTTCTACAGGTATTACCTCCAGAATTGAAAGAATTCTGTCGCGATGGAACACGGTGTTGTCAAGTGGAGCCATGGTATGAAAGTGGTGTATCTATCCAATTGGTTTGCCCTTTTTATACCCCCACCAACTATACATTTTATGTGGGTCAAGGTCACGTAAAGATACCCTTTGAGCGTGGGATAGACCACTAAGCAGCATGCTAGTCCATTGCCGCAAAGTGATCTATCCCCCGCTCTATTCCGCAGACCACACTCAAGTCCAAGTCCACATCCAAGTCCACATCCATATGTTACACTTTATTATTACTGCCACCAAGTAATTGTCACTCGCACGTTTACTTGGTTTTGATAAAGGTACTGCACAAACTCCATATTGGTTGTTTGTTCGTTATACAAATGCATCATGAAATATGCAATCTTATCGATTGCGGCATTGTCCAACGGTTCGCAATTCACAAGTTCCAATGTGCCCTGGCTGGTCTTATCCTCTATAAGTTCCACCACTTCGTTGATGTCTTCTTCCAAGAGGATGAACTCAACACTGAAGCTCTCAATTGTTGTTGATAGTGTCTAGACAAATGCTTGACTAAATGCTTTATTCATCAGTCCTACATATATACCAATTTCCCCCTCCTATTACCCATTCCCCCTCTACCTTTATATGGGTCAAGGCCATCCAATAATACCCTTTGAGCGGGGGATAGACCACTAAGCAGCATGCTAGTCCATTGCCGCAAAGTGATCTATCCCCCGCTCTGTATTCCACACAAGTCCTAGTCTTTACACACACACACATAAGCCCCCCAGTCTTTTACACTTACTCATATACTCTGTCCTCCCTGCCAATTAAGAGTTCCCCATGTTTGCCACTATTTTCAATTAACCTTTCCAAGTCCCAAAACACAATGTCCAAATTAACCAAGTTCGCTCGTCCAATTTGAAACACACTATTCCCCCCAAAGTCACTTGCTCTCACTTGTTGTCCTGTATACTGCTTCTTCTTCCACGCTATAATCACTACCCTACCTTCTTCAACAACCATTCTTTTAACATTATCATACACCTTCTTCAACATCCCTCTACAGTTTAAATAGTTTATGGTTACATACTCCCACTCCTTACCAATGATCAGTGATCCACTCATTTTATAGCGTTCCACTGGAAGGTCCAAAGCAGAATGAAGTCGGGATGTACAGACCCCCTCTTTTATACCAGTTAACCGGTTGTCCTTCGTTTAAAGTGGGTCAAGGTCATTCAAAAGTACCCTTTGAGCGGGGGATAGACCACTAAGCAGCATGCTAGTCCATTGCCGCAAAGTGATCTATCCCCCGCTCTGTATTCCACACAAGTCCTAGTCTTTACACACACACACATAAGCCCCCCAGTCTTTTACACTTACTCATATACTCTGTCCTCCCTGCCAATTAAGAGTTCCCCATGTTTGCCACTATTTTCAATTAACCTTTCCAAGTCCCAAAACACAATGTCCAAATTAACCAAGTTCGCTCGTCCAATTTGAAACACACTATTCCCCCCAAAGTCACTTGCTCTCACTTGTTGTCCTGTATACTGCTTCTTCTTCCACGCTATAATCACTACCCTACCTTCTTCAACAACCATTCTTTTAACATTATCATACACCTTCTTCAACATCCCTCTACAGTTTAAATAGTTTATGGTTACATACTCCCACTCCTTACCAATGATCAGTGATCCACTCATTTTATAGCGTTCCACTGGAAGGTCCAAAGCAGAATGAAGTCGGGATGTACAGACCCCCTCTTTTATACCAGTTAACCGGTTGTCCTTCGTTTAAAGTGGGTCAAGGTCATTCAAAAGTACCCTTTGAGCGGGGGATAGACCACTAAGCAGCATGCTAGTCCATTGCCGCAAAGTAGTCTATCCCCCGCTCTGTATTCTACACACACACACACACACACACATGTCCCTGTCTTTTCATTACATACCTAATATATATTCACTACCTTCATCGTCACTATCACTCATCACCGTTTCTACAAACTCCACCGGATTAAAGTTAAATTGTTTCAATTGTTCTTTTAAGTTTTCAATTTGTTGGTCCTTTACTTCTAAAACACTGTGAAGGTGTGATATGTAGTCCGCTGCCTCGTTGATGCTTGCTACTCTGGGATCGCCTAACTTCAAGCTGGGAACTACACCCTGCAGCCTGAAGTACGCCATACGCCTTTCTTGCTCCTGCCGTTGACCAGGACTGAGCAAGCCTTGCCCGTCTTGGCTCACCTCCAGCAAGGTCCGTAGCATCGGAGCTTTGCAAGCGTTTGCCCGAGCAACAGTTATGCTATGGAATGGTCGAGCAGGTCCACGAGTAGCAGGCAGGACATTGGCAGCACGCCTTCTTGAAGAAGAAGCCCGAGAAGTTTTGCAGTTGGAAGCCATGTTGAAGTGCGGTATTCAGCTAAGCGATACAAAGCAGAATAACCAAACTGCACATCAATACCCGTATATATACACTTATCAGTGGTGGGGGTACTAGCTAACCTTGGTAAAGTGGGTCAAGGCCATCCAAAAACATTACCAGAACGGGGGATAGATCACTAAGTGGCATGTTAGTCCATTGCCACAGAGTGATCTATCCCCCGCTCTGTATTTCACATTCACGCACACATTCATACATACACACAAGTCCCAGTCCAAGTCTTTACCCACACACCTATCCACTCTCATCCTCACTATCATCACTGTCCAACAGGCTTTCACACTTCCTAATTAGTTTTTCCCATTTACTCCGGATATGAAGTAGCTCACTGCGAGTATTCTCTAGCATTCTGTCCCTTTGCTCTATGACTTCGTCGTACCACTCGATGATGTTTGGTGGAGTCTGAGTTGATGCGTCCGTCGTGGTTGGTTGAGAAGCTCCGCTGCTCCGCAACTCCTTCCTCACAGGACCAAAGCCGGAGAATCGGACACGACTCCTTGACGAAGGCCCCGATCGGATTGGTCCAATGATCGGGCTGGAGTTGGAGGCGGCCGGGCCAGAGGTAGAGGCTGGGACGTTCATAGCAGACATGGTGGTGTTCAGCTTAACGGTGTAAAGCAGAATGAGAGGACGGTTGATCACCACTCCTATATATACCCATTTTTGTGGTGGGGATAACACGAGGGGGGGGGGCCAAAAGAAATTTTGCTTAGTCTTCCCGGTCATCAGTTTTACATACCTTTAGCACACCCATTATTTTTGTTTCTTCAATAACTTTACACACCTCAAACACCCAAGCAAACAGCTCATCTATGTTGTTATAATTGATTTTTGTCCAGTGTTCATACTTATGAGTTTGGTTGTTTATAATACATAAATAAAATGTAGACCCATCTCGTCTTATACAACACTCAACTTCCATTCTATGCCGGTTTAGCACTTCCCAAGCATTGTGTTGATCTATAAAGAAGTCACCACCTTTGTAATTGTACCGTGACATGTTTATTACAAAGCACAGGAACAGACTGAAGCAAATAAACGACTCATACAAGCTTAGTAAGAGCGTTAGAGTGGGGGTATCACGTGATACACAACATTAGTTGTAAGGTTAGCACTTTATTTTAAACAGTAATTTATATGGGTCAAGGTCGTTTAAACTTTGAAAAATTTTTACCTCCAAACCCTTGTAGCAAGCTACAAGTGTTTGGAGGTAAGTTTTTATTTGTTAATGATTTATTTGTAACTTAGTCTTCACCCTCAAGATACGCTTTGAGATTGTCCCAGTGACTTTACATCACCGCCAGGTTAAAGTATTATACAAGTCAAGTATTTTTTTTATTAGTTGACTTGTATAATACCCCTCTCCCTTACTTTAAGAGGGTTAAGACTAAATTTGGAAAAATAATTTGGAAAAAGACTTTTAAATATTGTCCAACACAACCTAACAATTTTGACTTTTTCTTTTTTAGTGAGCCCATGTCCTAATCCATTTCCCAAACAGATAGGCATCCTTTTCTTCGAATTAAATAAGCACCGGGGACAAAAAATTCTCTTTGTACCATCGCAGGTGGTACTTTCATTCTATGAAGGCGGCCATCACCTTTTAGAATGATTTGCACATTTATGTCAAATGCTCCATAAGCTTGAACAATGAAATAATATTTTTTGTCCCTCTTGAGCCTATTAATTTTCAGCTTCTGCGGACTGTTGGGGTGTTTGAACTTGGACTTTTCAGGCATAATATTAAGGCTATAGGGCTTTGGTGTCGGAATTTTGATTTTCTTATTTAAGTGTCGTTGGCAACGATCTTTTTCTGGACGAGCAAAATTCGGACAACAAAGAACCACAGCCTCTCTGCTAAACCAAACATAATCGCATTTATCACGCTTGCCAGCAGGGCGTTTAACACGATTACGTTTCTTTTGTGTTGGACTCTTAGTGTTTTGGAGCGGCGCTTGATCTAACTTAGGCTGGCTGGAAAGGATGGAGGGTGATGGTTTAGCACGGTCAAGGGGCAATTTGCAAACAATTTTGGGTCGGGTAGGAGAATGGGTTAGATCAATGGTGGTTTTAGGTGAGGTAGAATTGTCTGAGGAAAAGATCGATTTACGGGATGATTCGACTGTAGATGGAATGTTGGCTTTGGGTGAGGTAGAATTGTCTGGGGAAAAGATCGATTTACGGGATGGTTTGACTGGTGTGGATGGCATGGGGGATACGGGTAGTGGACATTGGGTCTTTGTATAGGAAAGGATTTTCTGTGTACGGGAGTAGGGAATGATTTTGGACCTCGACTTCTTCTTCTCCTCAAAGACCGCTGACTCCGAAGGGGGGAAGGGGGGGGGCTCGCACTTTTTGCCGGGGGGGGGGCTCGCACTTTTTGTCGGGGGGGGGGGGGGCTCGCACTTTTTCAAAAAAAATAAGCCCCACTTGGGGCATTTATGTTGCCATCGCTGAAGCCTCCCAAGAGACCAAAACTATAAACAACTCCACACTTGTGTGTTACTAATACCTAACTGTTAACTTTTAAAAGACCTCTATATATAAACTGTGTTAATAAGACCTGACTGTTAAAGATTTTGAAAACTTTTATATTTAGGTCAAGGTCACGAAAAAACTTTTAAAAAATTAAGCCCCACACCCCCCTATGGGGGTGTGGGGCACTTGGGTTGTCATCGCTGTAGCCTCCGAAGAGACCCAACTATGACAACAAGGCAACATCCAATGTCGTGTACCCTTCGCCACGCGAGACTTGTAAACATTTACTGCATTTCTAACGAATAACTTTTCCAATAGCTAACAAAAAGTCATTTACATAATTTTGAAAGAAACTGAGGACGCCCTAGTGGCTTACGTCCTCGGTCCGAGTGCAGAGGCCATCGGCTCATTACCCCTGTATAAGCGTACAAACGGACCAACTCCTATTTCTCAGCCGCATTGAAGCATGCATGAGAGGAGCCTAACAATTATAAAAAGTGGCTTTACACGGGGGCCTACTCCCGTAACCCTATCTTTAATATTTTTAATTTAGCAATGCAGTAAATTTTTACAAGTCCTATGTGGGTCAAGGCCACACGGACATTAAAAAATTTCGGCCCCCGTACATCCATGGCGAACCACGAATGTTCGGGGGCCTTGGGGACAAAAAACACAAATCGCTAACAAAGTTTCATTTACATAATTTTGAGTTTCCAGAAGGGAAACTAACTGAGGACACCCTAGTGGCTTACGTCCTCGGTCCGAGTGCAGAGGCCATCGGCTCATTACCCCCGTATAAGCGTACAAACGGACCAACTCCTATTTCTCAGCCGCATTGAAGCATGCATGAGAGGAGCCTAACAATTATACAAAAGTAACTTTACACGGGGGCCTACTCCCGTTCCCTGTCTTTACAATTTACTTTGAGCATTGCAAAAGCTCAAGGGGAAATGCTACAACAAGCGTATACACTTTAGAAAAATATAACACACTTACAACACACGATAGAGCTCAACATAGTCAATGCTGGAACAAGCACATACACATTAAACACATATAACAAACAAGACACAAAGGATAAAAGACACACGGGAGACATAAGGTACAAGTAAAACACTCTCATATAAAACAATTCGCAATACCCAAACGCAAGCGCAATATCTTACAACTAATACAAGTCTTAAAGTTAGAGTAGACTTCGCTAAACACTGAAGGCGCCATTCTGAGCCGTGACGTTTTGCCCACCATGTGTGATGTCACGTCTCATTTGTTATAGTGTTGTTTTTTTTTCTGGCCAGTGTTTTCTGTGTGCAGTATTCTGGAATTTTCGGTGTTGTTTTTCTTCTTTTCACCAGCTGTAACGCAACGTCCTGAAAAAGATCATAGGTGCCGTTGGTGAACGTAACCGCAAGACGTACAATTTTGTCGCACTGTCTCTCAAAAGAAATTTTATCAATTTAGACCTTTTCTACCAGTGATTTTTGTGCTGTAATGCGGTGATTTAAACCTCCCAACGCATCATTTTGGGTGAGTCACGAGAATTTTCCAGTTTAATTCAGAAATATGTTCGATGCAATTGGATTCGGTCAGACGACCACGTTGCAAAAATGACCAGTCTTCTGAAAAATACTGTTTTAGGCCAGAACCAGTGTTCTGTAAATTTTGTTTCATTGTTTCAAGCAAAGCAATCAATTTTGTTCTCCTTTTGAGACTGCATTTTGGGCCATCCACGCTTTTGCTCTTAGAGTTCAATTTTTGTTAGTGAGCTGAACACATGTTTTTCAAGTTCCTGTAATAATTAAGATGTTTCAGTGTTTGTTTTGCATTAAATATTGTTTGTTATTGCTCAGTGCAACTTTATATTGGCCACCCAGTGGTCTGATGGGGATATTGTAAGTTGTAGAGTCAAAATAGGCTCATAGCCTAAATGGTGATGCTGCCAAGGTTTTTCTTTTATAACTCATTTTCCTGTTTAGTTTACTAGGGTTTTTGTGTTCTCAAAGTGGCCTAAGGCCCTGAGCTAGGCCTATGTAAAGTTTTATCTATTTTGGTTTATAATTAATGGATTAGGCCTAGTTTTTACTGTTGGTAGCACACCAGTTTGGGGTAAAGTGTCAGGTAATCTTAGGTCCACAATAAAGTAGCCTTGGAGTTAAGTTCTGGTTTATATTTTATTTTGAAGCCTCACTTTTGGCCCAACTTTTAAAGGTAAAATTTTTAAATTCGGTCAGTAACTTTTTGAGATATGAGCTAAATAGAAGGGTAATGTCAGCCAAAACTGAAATTTTGTTGTGATGTTAAAAATGGAATTATTTTATGCTTTAAACCTAGTCAAATGTTTTCAACCTGTTCAATTTAGTTGTAGAATTAATATTAAGGTGTAGTTTAACTGTTTTTCATGTCTCAAGTATTTTGCCTTAGTCACACCCCCCTGTTTTAGTAATTTTCTGAGTAGGCCTATGGCTTATCTCATTTCTTTTGCTGTAATTTCTCTAGTCAAAGTAAAACTGTCTGTCACACTTAAAATGTTTTTCTGCCACAATTTTCAAAAAAATTTGTAAAATTGATTAAAACTGAAGAGTTAGCATTTTGTGGTTAGTAGTGGCAAATTGTCCAAACTGGAACAGTGGATATTTTTTGTGGCAATTCTACCTTTTGCACTGTTGACACTAATTGCCTACTGAATGTGTCTTAAATGGAAAAATATTGGCAAATTTTGGGGTTTACCAGGGTCCAGCTGGGGACTTGGTCCCACCGACAATGCCATGCAGATGATGGTTCCGGCCTGGTCCGTCCGCCTGCCCACCTAGGGGACATACATGGCCTTGGTCCCCACTTGCCGGAACTGCAGGCCGACGCTCTTCTTTCCAGTGCCATGACGCCATAAACGAACTACTGTGATATGCCACTCCACCAATGAACTGTGATATTTTGTTATTTATGTGTGACAGTATTTATTTATTTATTTGTAGTCTCTATGTTAGGTTAGTATCCCATTAGGAGCCCGCCCTGCGCCACAGGTCTCCGGGTGGAATTATTTTGTCAACCTCAAAATTCGGCACGCCAATTCTTTTGTGTATTTTGTGTTTGTAAATTGTTATGTTTTTTTATTGAAATTTATTTGTTGTTATTTATTTATTTATTTAATTTATCAATGCCAATTTTAAGGTTAAAGTTTCAGAATTGGGATTTTTTTTAATTACCGTTGTTTTTGAATTTTGAATATCGATATTCTGGTTGGCCAACCTTGGTGACATTGACTTCTGGTAAAAATCTTTTGTTATCAAATTTATCACTGTG
Source organism: Neoaliturus tenellus (assembly GCA_030545055.2). NCBI lineage: Eukaryota > Metazoa > Arthropoda > Insecta > Hemiptera > Cicadellidae > Neoaliturus > Neoaliturus tenellus. The sequence continues at coordinate 75,375,824 of CM061535.1, read as the reverse complement.
GACCTTTGATGTTCCCGATTTTGCTCTGTTTTGCTGTTGTTAATTTTGCTGTTAGCTTTGGGTAAAATTAAATTGCTGGTTCCACAAGTTTGTTTTTTTTTTTTTTTTGTTCTGAACTCCTGAGAGCGTTGGTGAGCCCCTCCCGTGGAGCGCCTTGGGCAAGCACGTTTCCAAAGGTCGGGTGCGCTTCCGCGGGGGTGCGGTTCAATTCAATGTTTAGTGATGCCTATGGCGGTCCGTCCCGATCGTTCACGTTCAACGCGCGGGAGCGGACTGCGAGCCGGCTCTGGCTGGGCCCCCTTATATCCCCACCGGGGCTGCCACGCCCAGGATATCAGGGGTGGGGGAGGGGGTGGGGGTGGGGGTGGGAGTGGGGGTGGGGGGGGGCTCGCACTTTTTGTCGTGGGGGGGGGCTCGCACTTTTTGTCGGGGGGGGGGGGGGCTCGCACTTTTTGTCGGGGGGGGGGGGGGGGTCAGGTAAGTTAAGTAGGTCAAGGTCACCCACAACACTTGTACTCTAAGTGTTGGCTATACCCCCACCACAACTGGGTCCCTAGGCTGCACAACACCGCTTCGCCAGTATGTCTCCGGCTTCCATGCGGTGCGTCTCGCTGTTCTCTAGCTCTCTATATGTAAGTAATTTTACAAGTTCTGAATGTAGGTCACTACACTTTAACTCTGGGACGATATCGACTTGTAGTATTTCAGTGTTTTGACTCAAGGTCATCACACTTTAACTCTAGCACATCGGTTATCGTACCAGAGGTGCTCAATAACCTAACTTGTAATGTTTAGGGTGGCGTTTGCACGCCACGTGGTATCGCCATGAGTGTCCAGTCCATGTTTTAAGTTAAATTAATTTTACTGTAATCTTTTCCATTTCTGCTTCGTTTTGCCAAAGTATAAGGTGTCGCTTAATAAAGTGGTATTTCTCTAAAGTTATAGGAGATTGCAGGGATACAATTAGTTTATTTAGGAGACTCTTCATCTTGGAGTTTAACACAATTTCCACTTTGACTTTGCTTCCTCGGCTCTCACAGCCTAAGCTGTACAGAAATGTTTCTTCTAGTGCCAACTCGGGCCAAGAGAACAGTGTGTTGACTGTAGGACAGCTCATGGTGAAGTGATGCGATACTCCAGCGTACCACCTCACCTTCCCCCACCACTGTGACCTTCCCCCACTCCTGCTGTTTCCCCCACCTCTTTTCCCTTGACTCATGCGCTACAAGCAGTCTCTCAGTATTGTGCGGACTTTTGTGAGGGGAAGCCATGTCGCGGGACGCTTTAGGTAAGAAACTTAGCCGTGTTAAGACTTTATTAGTTGCTCACTGTCCACCACTCAAAGTTAAGAAGGTTTCGACTTTAGCTAAGTGGCGCAAACTGTTGCGTGGACACCCTAGGTTTTATACCAAACAGACTAATGTCAGTTTTACTGATGAAGATTTGTTTAAAATATTGGATGAAATGACTTTTCCTTGCAAAATTCAGTTAGTTACTCCCATTCCTGACAGTTTAGAGTCTTAGTCTCTCAAGCCGATATACCTAGCGTACACAGAGCCTGACAGTCAGTCACTCGGTGGCTGTCGTGGGGTGCGCATCGGTGTCGGCGCTCCGTTGTTAGGTTTTCAAGGTCACAGTAATATGAAATTGTTGGTGTTGTGCTGGTTCAAGGTCACCTGAGGGATAACCGATTGCCCATTTAGGCTGAGTCATGTCAGAAACTCGAGTTTAACTTGGCACTTTTGCCGTTTCTCGTCGAAAATTCGCTCCGAGTGGTCAAGGTCACGGGGACTCGGACTGAAACTCGGAGCGTAGTGCGAGAGACGGCAAAAGTGCCAAAAAATTTTAAGTTTCGGCGTGACCTTGACCTCAGTGGCGTCGGTGACGTCATTTTGATGACGTAAGGGGTGATGACGTCATCAGCACGTCATTTCTGTGACGTCATGGGTGTGACGTCATAGAAATGACGTCATTAGTGATGACGTCATCGATGACGCAATCGATGACGTCATCGATGACGTCATCGGTGAGGTCATTGACCTCGATGACGTCATCGGTGAGGTCATTGACCTCGATGACGTCATCACTCAGGTGACCTTGAACTGGGCCAGCACCAACAATTTCACACTACTGACATCCGCAAATTGTAGGTAAGCGGACTAGGTTTTTTTCATTTTGTTTAGGAATATGATGGGTGGGTTTAGTTTGGGTGGGGTTAGAGTTGCGTTTCTGCATTAGCTGTTCCAGTTTCCCTATTTAGCGTTACGCTTTGATGCGGACAGGGACGTTACGCTTTGATGCGGACGGACCAGGGCCTCCCTTGCAGAACGTAACTAGTGGGTTGGGAGTGGGAACCCGTTAGGCAAACAGGGTGGTGGGAACAGTATTACTGTTTCCATCACCTTGGTTTTTTATAAGTGTTGAAAGACCTTGACCTACTTTTGGAAAGGTCAATGACCCCCCCCCCCCCCCGGTGACCCCCCCCCCCCTCGGTGACCCCCCCCCGGTGACCCCCCCCCCGGTGACCCCCCCCCCGGTGACCCCCCCCCCCGAAAAAATGGAGTTGATTCCCCCCCTTCCCCTACTCCTACCCCCACTCCTTCCCCCACTACTCCGGGTGAATGACCGGTCATGACCTGAAAAATTAAAATGGCTATAACTTGATAACGGATTGACGGATTTGGACAAGCGATACATCATTGAAAAGGTCTATGTAAGACAAACATTTTGGTAAAAGAAGAATTGGGTTATCTTATTTTAGTCAAAAGTTATGCGAATTATTTGAAATAAATACCTTCTCTTTCCCCTTTTCCCCCACCTCCTAGGTCAATAATTAGTCTCGGCCAGCTGCTACCCCTCTCATTTGCATATTGTTATAAAAGACGCACCGACTGCGGCTAACATTTCATTCTGATTCCAGACGTTACGCTGCGAACTTGGAGCCACAACCATGTCATCTCTGCCAACTACAACTTCTACTTCAACTTCTACTTCTACTTCAACTTCTACTACGGCTGTTACTGTACCTAAGAAAACTCTTCGTCTGAAAAATCCTCCTGACTGGTAAAAGAAGAAACTTGGATCCCAACCTTCAACTTCTGGCACTATTCTTCCGCCTACCAAGACTTCTAAACTTCGAAGCATTTTTTCACCGCCTTCGCCTTCTACTTCGCTTTCAAACGACTCCACACCGCTATCAACCATCATGTCGCCACCACAGAAGCCAGCTCCCCGTTCTAATACCCCTTCATTTGAAACTTTGCTTCATCGTCTTAGTACACCTGTCATTCCACTGTCACCATTGCCTCCTACCCCACCACTTACTATGCCTGAAGACCACACCTATCATAAAACTAAATCCACTAAGCCTACTCCCAAACCTGCTCCTAAGCCTGCTCCTTCAGAGCAATTTCAATTATTACAAGAAGAGCGTCGTAGGCATTTAGCCGTCCCACTACTTGCCTCACTAGGGGAATTAAGAAAGGATCAGCTTGTGGGAGGAAATGTGTTAAAAACGAAAGTTTTTGCCGTGTACATGTCGTGAAACACCTTTCTGAACCACAACTGACAGAAACCCCCACTATTGAATACCAATCCAAAATTATTGGTGTGAAAGGAAATAGGCTTAAGAGAGGTTGTGTTTATTTTTTTGAAAGTGTTATTGACAATGAACACATTTTGGCAAGTTGTAACGGCGAAAAATATAATATTAAAGTAATTGAATCCTTGCGCAAAGAGAAATCCGTTTATGAGTTAGACTCTAAAGACTATCTCCTCAGACACAAAGTGGATGGTATTACAAGGTGGGGGCGTAGAAAGTAAATTCACATAGTTTTTTTCCAAATTGTTGCTTAAAAAATAATGGGGGAGAAACACAATGCATTATAGCGTTGTGTTTCTCCCCCATTATTTTTTAACACTCTAAGTCTTGTGACCTACTAACCTACTTCCATCCGAGTAGTAAGAAAAGTACTTCCCCCCACTCCTTTGGGTGGATGTCTGGTCACGGTCAGCTCCTACCCCTCATTTGCATACTATTATAAAAGCGGAGCGAGCGTTGGTCACTGCTTCATTTTTCTTCTACACGCCGCTCTTGTCGTTTCGTCTCTGCTGTTTACAATATTTCTTGCTTCAAAATGCCTCCTCATCTGAATGAAAATTTTAATTCTTCCGAAATTTCTGATGTTTTTGAACAATCTGAAGACACTTTAAGTAACAACAGTGAAAGTGAAGATGATGAGGACGATGATGATTATACTGTTGAACTTAGTGAAGAACGTAAAGTTATAGTAATTGATCCACAATTTCCATTTGATACAATAGAAAAGTTTATGGCTGAAGCTAATAAATGGTTGGACTCAGGATGTTATGTACGAATTGACTCTTTTATATTGTATGGTGATAGTCATTCTTTCCTTGACACACCAAATGACAGAGACCGCATGTTGCAGTGGGCACAATCTATGATGGAGTGCTATGAACAAGGTGTGGACACTGGCGGCTATTTTCTTGCACAACTAGTGTAATAACAAAATTGCCCTTCCCCCACCCTACACCCTATCCCTTTCAAATCCTATAAAGAAGGGGAAAAGGAGTGGGGATTATAAAATGGTGGGGGAATGTGTATAAATGCAGGTTGTTTGAAGAGACTTTTATTATTGTGGCTTTAGCAGAAACAACATGGAGTTTAAATCTTCAGCAAAAATAAGGAACAACATAATAAAGAGAGAAATTCGCAAGAAAGAAAAGATTGAACTTATAAAATTACAACTTATAATACCTTCTATTGAAATTGGATGTAGCAAAATAAAGACTTTGGTGAAAACTAACGAATATTTGTTACAATTGCTAAAAACAATTGAAGAATTGAAAAGCAAGAATGGACATTCTACATAGTAAAATTTGAACCTTTTAATATAAATAAGTAAAGCTAAAAAAGTAGATGTAGAATAGAGAGCGAGGAATAGATCACTTTGTGGTAATGGACTAACATGCCACTTAGTGCTCTATTCCTCGTTCTCGCGTTAAATTGGATTACATTGACCTATTTGTTCGACTGTTAGGATTTGGTTAACACTGTTGAATTTCAGTTTTAAACTAACATTTATTTTTGTTTAACTGTTAGATTTTTTTTAACACTGTCGAATTTTAGTTTTGAACTAACTTTTAATTTATGCGAATTTTTAGTTCAACTATAGTTAATTTATGCGCAAATTTAGTTCAACCAAGTGTCTGTGCTCTAGCCATTTCCACCTAAAAGTAACTAGAATTAGTTGGGTGGGGGAAAGTTCGTTAAAGCTCGAATATAAAGAAGTATATACTAAAACTCCAATGGGAATAAAGAACACGAATGAACAATTAGTTTGTAGAAGGTTAATATTTTTGTTCAAAACGTTTGATTTCCTTGGATAGTGAAGAAGATGAAATAGTGGTGGGGGAACCGTTATAAAAGGAGGAACATGAGAGCCCATTTCATTTCTTGGCGAAATTTCGAAGAGTAAACATCTCAACATGTATCTTTGCGATAAATGTTCGGAATCGTTTCACGATGAAATTCTATTAGACTGTCATAAAGAACTAATTCACAACAACCCAGAAGAAAAACAAGAACAAGAACAAGAACAAGAACAAGAACAACAAGAACAACAAGAACAACAAGAACAACAAGAACAACAAGAAGAACAAGATGAACAAGATGAAATAACTGCAACATCTTCAACTACTTTACCGAATCTACAAGTATTTGCATTACCCGGTAAAGTAGTAATGCATTATAAGATTCAAAATGAAAACTTGAAGCTAGAAGAATTTATTAGAGAAGCAAAACCAATCGTAAGTAAAACTTTAAAAGAAGAATTAAAAAAATTGAACTTTCTTAAATTTGGTTTACTACTAGAAGCTATGTTTATAAATGTACAAGAAGAATTATCACCAAGAGGATTCATAACAAAAAACCGAACCATTATGGAAAGTTCAAACATTGATTCAATAGTAGAAAACTGTATAGAAGAAATATTAACAAAAATTCAGGAACACGAAGGAAGAGGATCCGGATGGAGTCTTACAAGTATTGAAGTATTAGATATAAGAGTTCATAAACATGGATATGGACTAATGGGATCTAGTTACATTCCTTTACCAAAAATAATTGAAAATACAAAATCTTGTGTTAATGTTAAAAATGAAGACAATGAATGTTTTCGTTATGCAATGACAGCTAAATTTGTACCACATCATGCGAATAGACCTGACCAAGAATATGAAAATCAAAGATTTAGATACAATTTTCAAGGAATCACTTATCCTGTATCACTGAAAGATATATCAAAATTTGAGAAGAAAAATCCCGGTACGTCTATCAATTTTTTTGCATTAGATAGTTCAAACAAAGTGTATCCTTTACGTATTGCGAAAGAAGAGCTACCAGATCATACGGATTTACTACTGCTTACGCGAGGAGATGTGTCTCACTATGTGTACATAAAGAAATTCGACTCTCTTGTTAACAAGCAGCTTTCTAAAGCTCGACACAGAAAGATAATTTGCAAGAGATGTTTTAATTTTCAACGAGAAGGAAGACAAGGAAGAGAATGGTTACAAGAGCACAAAAGACTATGTAACAATAATTATGAAGCAAAGATTAATTTACCTTCGGAAAACAGAGCATTTGTTACATTTCAAAAGGTTCATCATCAATACCGTATCCCTATAGTTGTATATGCGGACTTTGAATCAACACTAATTCCTATAGAAGATGAAAATTGTGAAGCTAGAAAAAGTGTCAAATATCAAATGCACAAACCAAATAGTTTTTGTTTAATGGTTAAATCAACATTATCAGAAGAACATTTAAACCAATATGGATTAACTTCAGAACCTTTAGTATATCGTGGTGAAAATGTGGAAACAATATTTCTTGACCATTTATATTTAATAGCTGAAAATGTACAAAGATTATATACGAATATCGTACCAATGAAACCGATGGAGGAAGAAGAGGAAATTCAACATGAAAATGCAACTCACTGTTTCTTATGTAAAAATGAATTTACCATTGACAATTATAAAGTTAAAGATCATGACCACCTTACAGGTTATTACAGGGGTGCTGCTTGTAATAAATGCAATTTGAGCTATCGTTTACCACTATTTATTCCTGTGGTTCTGCATAACCTCAGTGGGTATGATGCTCATTTTATAATACCTGAATTAGGAAGAGACAATGGTTCAATAGATGTGTTGGCTGAAACTTCAGAAAAATTTATAAGTTTCTCTAAAACAGTTGGAAATGTCAAATTAAGATTCTTAGACTCCTACCGATTTATGCCATCGAGTTTGTCTAAACTTTCTGAAAATTTAAGGAAGAAAGATTTTATTGAAACAAAGAAGATTGTAAGTAACGACAAACTGGATCTTGTACTTCGGAAAGGTGTTTTCCCATATGATTATATAGACAGTTTAGAAAAATTTAATGAAACATCACTTCCGCCAAAAGAAGAATTCAAAAGTAAACTATACAACATGGACATATCTCAAGAGGATTATGATCATGCATGTAAAGTATGGAATGAATTAGGATTTACAACATTGGGAGAATATTCAGATTTTTATGTCAAATTAGATGTAACTTTATTATGTGATATAATGGAAGAATTTAGAAATACATGTTTTGCAGCATATGGATTGGACCCTCTTCATTCGTACACTTCACCTGGATTAGCATGGCAAGCTATGTTAAAAGAAACAAATTGTAAAATTCAACTTCTTACTGATATAGATATGGTTATGATGTTAGAGTCAGGAGTTCGAGGGGGATTGACGCAAAGTGTTACACGACACTTCAAGGCGAACAACAAGTATCTGCCCGATTATGATGCATCAAAACCAACAACATTCCTGGGTTATTTCGATGCAAATAACTTATACGGATGGGCAATGTCGAATCCCCTTCCATATGATAATTTCAAATGGATAGACCCAGAATCAATTGGAAACATAATGGATATACCGAAGTATGGTGAAACTGGTTACATTTTTGACGTCGATTTTGAATATCCTGAACATCTTCACGATCATCATTATGATTTACCACTTCTTCCAAAGACTGAAATTTCCCCTACTGGAAGATGGCCAAAATTATTGATGACTTTAACCAACAAGTCTCGGTATGTCGGACACTACTGGATGATACAACAGGCTTTAGACTTAGGATTGAGAATTACAAAAATTAATCGAGTACTACAATTTTCTCAATCTTGTTGGTTAAAACCGTACATCGACAACAACACAAGAAGAAGAGCTGCTGCTACATCAAGTTTTCAAAAAGATTTTCTTAAACTAATGAACAACGCAATATTTGGCAAGACTTTGGAAAACAAAAGGAAACATAAGGATATCAAATTGGTAACTGATCCAGTAAAATTACAGAAATTAGTGCAACAACCAAACTTTGGTTCATCTGTAATTATTAATGAAAATCTAGTCGTTATTTCCATGAACAAGAAGTCAGTTGAAATGGATCGTCCTTTGTATCTTGGAATGTCAATCTTGGATATTTCAAAAACACATATGTACGAGTTTCATTATAAGAAGATGGTTAACTATTATGGAAGAGAGAACATTGGTATTGCATATATGGATACGGATGCACTAATTTACTGGATTAAAACAAATGACATGTATCAAGATCTACGCACCTTTATATATAAAGATGATTTTGACTTTTCCGATTATCCTAAGGATCATCCAAATTACGACTATGACAGAAACAAGAAAGTATTAGGAAAATTTAAAGATGAAACAAATGGTGTGCCGATGATGGAAATTGTAGCATTAATGTCCAAACTGTATTCGTTTCAACTGTACATAAACGAGAAGAACGAACATCAAGTCACGAAGAAGGCCAAAGGAATAAAAACTTCTTTTCTGAAGAAGAACGTACAGTTTGAACATTATAAAAGATGTTTGTTTGAAAATGTTGAAACAACTGCAACGTTCAACACTATTAGAAGTTATAATCATCAACTTTTTAGTGTCAAACAAACAAAGTGGGCATTAAGCTACAAAGATGACAAGCGCCATATTTTAGAAGATAAAATTAATACTTTACCATTCGGCCACTACTCCCTGAACCCTATCGACCAGTAAACATATTCTTCGTCCTCTCCTTCTTCCTTTTTTCCTTTCCGTAAAGAAGAGGGGACATGGCAAGCCCAATGCCATGTTCCCTCTTTTTTACACTAATATGAAATGGCCTTGACCTATATTCAAACTATATAAATGAGATTAAACTATTCTATGCATCAGTATTTTTACAAGCGGTGTACAAGCAACATCTGAAGATGGAAAGTGTGAAGGACAAGATTGTAAATGAACTACATAAACCAGCAAGAAGTAGATTTCCAAGAAGAAGTACAATCATTAAAGGAATGAATGATCTTTATCAAGCTGATCTCATTGAAATGATACAGCACAGTAAATTAAACAAAGGATTTAAATATATTTTAACAATTATAGACTGTTTTACTAAAATAGCTGACGCTTTACCATTGAAGGATAAGACTGGTAAAAGTGTTACAAAAGCTATGGAAACCACAATACAAAGAAATAAATTTAAAATTAAACATCTACAGACCGATGATGGAAAAGAATATTTTAATAAAGACTTTGGAGCTTTGATGAAGAAATATCAAATAAATCATTATTCTACAAATTCTGAAGTTAAAGCTTTAATAATTGAAAGATTCAATAGAACATTAAAAGGTGCGATGTATAAACAATTTTCAAAACGAAGATCATACGTGTGGTATGACATATTACCACAACTTATAAAAGAGTATAACAACAAATATCATCGTACCATTGGAATGAAACCTATCCAGGTAAATAGTGCTAATGCCAAAATTGTATTACAACGCATTAAAAATAATACAACACCGAAATTGGAAAAATTGCAACCAAAGAAGTTCAAGGTCAATGATAAAGTTCGTATAAGCAAATACAAAGGTGTATTCAGTAAAAGATATCTACCAAATTGGACTAATGAAGTATTTACAATTTATAAAGTGCAACCAACTATACCTGAAACCTATTTATTAAAGGATAACAAGGGTGAATTACTTCAAGGTGGATTTTACGGACACGAATTGTTGAAATCAACAGTCGGTGATGTATATCTTGTCGAGAAGATTTTACAAAGGAAAAAGGATATGGTTAAAGTCCGGTGGTTAGGGTTTGATAAAAATGAAGACTCTTGGATTCCTTCAAAAGACTTAGTATAGTTGTTTAATAGCTCATTGTGTGTTTAACCTTTATACAAGATGGAGATTGTACAACAAAAAGATCGATTTAATATCAATAACATTGATGAATTGACAGTTGACAATGATAAGTTAAATCATGGAAAACATGGTGAATTACTACCAAATACGATAAGATGTTTAATAACTGGTCCTTCAAATTGTGGAAAAACTAATGTTGTTTTTAACCTTATAACTAATCCTAAGGGATTGCGTTTTAACAATATATACATTTTTTTCAAAATCATTGCAACAACCAAAATATCAATTATTGGATAAAGTACTTGCAAGTGTACCTGAAGTGAATTTTTACAAGTTTAATGCCAGTGAAACAATTATGCAACCAAATGAAGCAAAACCATTTTCTAATTTTATATTTGACGATGTTTCTTGTGAAAATCATGACACAATAAGGAATTATTTTGCTATGGGAAGACATCATAATATTGATAGCATTTATATTGGTCAAACATACAGTAAAATTCCAAAACAACTTATAAGAGACAATGCAAATATGTTGATCATCTTCAAGCAAGATGAAACAAATTTAAAGCATATATATAATGATCATGTAAATGCGGATATGCCATTTGAAAAATTTAAAGAGATGTGTGGCAAAGCATGGAATGAGAAATATAGCTTTCTCGTTATTATGAAGGAAGAAGATATTAAAAATGGTAGATATCGTATAGGGTTGGATAAATTTGTATTTATGCGTCGAACTACCGATGCTACATCTAGTTACACGTTGAACTTCACAGTGTAAACATGGTGAATCAAGAAAAACTATTGAAAGAAATAAAATCACTGAGTGATTCTATTAGGATGAAGAATCGTGCATTGAGGATGGGTTTAAGTGAAAGAGAAGAATTTCTAGAGACTACATTTAAACCTATTACGGAACCTTTAAAACAGATATCAGAAACTATTGGTAAACTTCGTTATGAAGGAGATGTTTTACTACCGGTTTCTAAACAAGAAGTACAAGCATTAAAAAAAGAAGAAGATGATGATTCATATACAAGTGCTAGTGAGCAAGAAGAAACAAAAGATGAAGTACCAATTGTTGAAAAGGAAGAAGAACAGCCAATACCTGAAGCTGAACAATCTATTCCAAATTTAACTCAATTGAGTAGCGATATATTACAACATGGACCTCTTGGAAGAAAATATATAATGAAAATGCTACATGACATGAAATCAAACCCGAATTTGAGTAGATCACACGTATACGGAGCAAGAATTGATGGGAATGAATTGAAGATTGGCAATTCAAAGCTTGAAATAACACAAGACGATTACATCATTATTGGTGAGCATAGATATAAAGGAACAAAAGGATTATATGAATTAATTTTTAAAAACATACCACTAAGATATTCATCCAAAGATTTAAGTGTTTTTAAGGAGATTCTACAAAATACTAACGCTCATAAAAGAAACTACTTAAAGGATGCAATGATTAATCGTTCACGTGCAACAAAATATAACATTGTTATAAAAAAGTTGTTTCCTCCACGAAAATTGCCAACATTACGTACTGCACCAGCGGTGAGACAACCGCTGAAAAGAAAATCTTTATCACTTATGGATTTATCACTTCTTGAACAACATGGTAAAAAGAGTAAAGGAGATACTTCAACATCTGGTAAAGGATTGATGAAAAATCTATACAATACGAATGTGATTTACTACAACGACATCAATAAATTGGTTGATAGAATGAGACTATTGCATGAAGCCATGGAAGCTGGTCATACAGGTTTAAATAATGAATGGGTAGCTCTGATTGACGAACTCAGGAATCGCGGCATAATTGTATAATTGTCCGCGGATATATAAGAGTTGCAGGCATATAATGTGTCAGTTCTAACATGAGCGTCGACAAGTTCGGACGATACTCCGCGTTAGGAGTGCAAGTTGGAGAAAACAGAAAAAGAAGTGGATTACCGCAAACACCCGAAGGTGACTATAACATAAATAATAAACGTTTAAAGTTTGTTAGAGATCCAGAAGAAGATGGAGATGCAACAAATTTAAAAACAGTGAAGGAGGAAACATCTACAAGCTTAAAGCTTGACAACAACCAATTGTATGATGCAAAATCTCACAGGGTTATTAATGTTGCAAAACCAGTCAACAATGGAGATGTTGTTAATAAAGGCTATTTGCTATCTGCGATGGATTATGCTTTACTGTTGCAAAAGACTAAAAGTGGAAAAATGTACAATGCTTTAAATTATAAAATAACTAATGTGGCAGATCCAACTGATGATACAGATACAATCAATAAGCGTTATTTGCACTCTGTAATACCAGAAAAGAAAAATGATGGATTTTCTTTTTATAAATATACTATAAACGATATTGGATATCCTAAAGAAGAAAGTGATGGTGTTAATATAAAATATATTAAAGATAATTGTATTTTATATAATGATGCTGTTATTGATTGTCATGGAAAAGTGTTGTCCAATCTGAAAGATGGTTCAACTCCATCGGATGCTGCTACCGTGAGACAAAGGAATGAAAGCTTAAAGAAAGGAACATCCGCTTTTGTTAAACAAAATCAGGAAGTGTCAAAGAAAGGTGATGAGTTTATGCAAGGAAGTGAAAAGTTTACCTTACTACAACTAAAAAATGACAAGTGGGATGGAAAAAATAAAAGATTGTCAAATATAAGTTTAGGCACGGAAGAACATGATGCTGTTATTTTAACACAAGTGCCACAACTATCAGCTACTGGTGTTAACTTTATATGTGGAGGTAGACGATTAACCCATGTAAAATCTGGTAAAGATGATAATAATTATCAAGATTTGTGATACGTTTACCATTACATGTATACACAGATGGATCGTTATTAGAGGTTGCTATAACTTGATTAATAGTAGCAACATCATTCGGAGCTATTCCTGCTGATATGTTAGATATTCTTTTATTTTTTCCATCATATAAGTTATTTATTTTATCTAAAACTATAGTTTGTTTCACAACAACACAATAATTATTATTGTGTTGTTGTGAAACAAACTATAGTTTTAGATAAAATAAATAACTTATATGATGGAAAAAATAAAAGAATATCTAACATATCAGCAGGAATAGCTCCGAATGATGTTGCTACTATTAATCAAGTTATAGCAACCTCTAATAACGATCCATCTGTGTATACATGTAATGGTAAACGTATCACAAATCTTGATAATCCAACAAATTACAAAGATGCTACTAATGTAGAGTATGTAATGAATCTTGTAGGTAATGTAGTTATTGATATGCATAATCATTTAATTAAAACATCAATGAAACACAATAAAATCGAAGATTCTCAGAGAAACCAATGGATTAAAGATGAAATCATTGATAAATACTAGTAAAACTTATGAATATTTAAGTATGGAATATACAAAAAAGGATTCATTATCATAAAGTATTTCATAGAGTGAAGACGTTGGTTACATAAAACAGCATAATGAAGACCGTATCGCTCAGTCGTCGTCAAGACAGCGGCAAGAGAGGACGTGGTTTAACATCAGCTGCATTATCCCTGCTCAGACGGATTCCAATTGGTGCTGTTGTGAATCGAGCGATAGACGCTTTACCATACGAATTACATCTGCCCGGAGGTTATCAATATTGTGGACCTGGAACTAAGTTGGCAAAACGTTTAGCAAGAGGAGATCCTGGAATTAATAAATTAGATCAAGCTTGCAAAGAACACGATATAGCATATTCAAAGTATAAAGATTCAACAAATAGATCAATAGCAGATAAAATTCTAGTGGAAAAAGCTTGACAAAGAGTAAAATCAAGTGACGCAAGTATTGCAGAAAAAGCATCGGCTTGGGCAGTAACTACAGCCATGAAGACGAAAGCAAAGTTAGGTGGTGGAAAACGTCGCAGAGGAAGACCTGCAAAGAGAAGCACTCCCAAAAGAGGTGGAAACATTAAAAAAGGACGTCGTAGAACTCATAAAGCAAGTGTAAAGAAGACTTCTGTTTGGCAAATGGTAAAAAACGGAGCAGGTTTATACCTAAGACCATACCGTGTGTACTAAATAAGAAGAATCAATTGATAATTCCAAATAAAGCCTTAACAAATCATCAGTTAAATGATTATGTAAAATGTTTGAAAATACCATTCTTTCGAGGAGTTTTTATGAAAGATGCATTACCAACTAAAATATGGAAAAATGAAACTGGAATAGTAAATTTGGATTCCACCTATGGTCCAGGTACTCATTGGGTATGCTATAAAAAGCTCGGACAAACCGTTTACTACTTTGACAGTTTTGGCAATCTACCACCGCCAAAAGAACTTCAACATTATTTTCGAAACTCAAAAAACATTTTTTACAATTACAAAAAAGAACAACCTAACAATACTGAAATATGTGGGCATTTATGTTTGGAGTTTCTAGCGAAAAGTGTCAGTCAGCTTTAAGATGTCATCGTATACAGTGTCATTGAGTGGAAATTCATCCACATTGAAAAGTACGCTGTTCCCAGCATTGTGTCTATCCAAGGAACGATTATGGGAAGCGGCATTACTTGATTTGACTACCTACAACTCAATTCCCAATGTTACGGAAGGGAAGAACAATTTACTACATTATTATGAAACTAAGGATGCTGCAGGAAAATACTCAGAATTGAAAATAATTACATTTCCTACTGGAGCTTATGAAATTGATGATATAAACCAATTATTACAGAAACAACTCGGAGAAGACAATATTACCGTTAAAGGAAACAATAATACTTTAAAAGCAGAAATAACTTCAAAATATTATATTGATGTCATCTTGAAACAGTCGATTGGCAGTTTACTTGGATTTACAGATACAAAAAAGAAAATCTTAACTCCTGGAACTACTCATTCAGGTGATTCAACTGTAACAATATTGAAAGTAAATAGTATCGATGTCACGTGCAACATTATACATGGATCGTATAGAGATGGAGTTAATCAACATATTTTACATACATTTTATCCAACAGTGGCTCCCGGTTTTAAAATTGTTGAGAAGCCACAAAACTTGATATACCTACCGTTAAACACCAGTTTCATTTCAGACATCGTACTGAACATATTGGATCAAGACGGTCATAGTGTTGACTTTAGAGGAGAAACAATTACTATACGGATACACATCAGAGCAGCAACATAAAAGTCAACATGGGATTATCATTTAAACCGCAACGGAAGAGTCGGGAGCTCAGTAGCTCCTCAACATTGGAAGAGTTAACATCGGAAAACATTCGTTTTCTACAGAAGATTGGATTGAAACTTAACAGCGATCTATATCCTGGATATATCTCAAGGACCAACGTTCGACGAAACACTATGGGAGAAGGAATATCACACGCACAACCCTTACACTTCATCAAAATTAAACAATAACGATGAAATAAGGATCCCCATTCAACAACAAGATATTTACACTTTACCGTGTGAAAGTTACTTGTACATCGAAGGACGGGTATTAAAATTGGATGGAAAAACTGCTTCAACAGTTCCTTTTATAAATAACCCGATGGCATATCTTTTTGATGAAATAAGATATGAAATATCAGGGGTGACGGTTGATTCAACAAAAAAGGTTGGTTTAACAACGACATTGAAAGGATTAACATCATTAACACCGCATGAGAAGAATTCAATAGTCACCGCCGGATGGGTTGCCCCCGATAAAGACACTATAACACCAGCTTCCAACGGTCACTTTGATTTTCATGTACCTTTACGATTGCTTTTGGGATTCGCTGAAGATTACAAACGGGTAATAATAAATGTCAAACAAGAATTAGTATTACTCAGATCTTCAACTAATAAGGACTTGATACTTGCAGACCCTGCAACTACGGAAGATAAACTGGAATGGCAACTACAGTTGGATAAAGTTGTTTGGAGAGTACCTCATGTAAGATTGGCTGATGAACATAGAATCCTATTATTGAGAAAGTTGAAATCTGACCGTGATATTGTGATGCCATTCCGAAGTTGGGAATTTCATGAATACCCTACACTACCTCAGACAGAACGACAAACATGGACCGTCAAGACATCATCTTACTTGGAACGAGTAAGTTACATAATACTCGGTTTTCAAACTAAGAAAAAAGATGTTATCACTGCAAATGTCGGTCAATTTGATCACTGTAAAATAAAGAATTGTAAAGTTTTCCTAAACTCTCAATTCTTTCCGTATGACAATTTGAATGTCATGTTCAGCAAAAAACGTTTTTCCATTTTATACGATATGTATGCAAGATTTCAATCGTCATATTATGGAAAAACTAATACACCACTATTATCACCTGACCAGTATTATTCCAAGGCTCCAATAATTGTAATCGATTGTTCAAAACAAAATGAATCGGTAAAATCATCAAGTGTGGATATAAAAATTGAAATGGAATTTGAAGAACCAGTAGCGGATGGAACTTCGGCATACTGTCTAATTCTACATGATAAAATAGTTACTTACACACCGCTGACCGGAATTGTGAAGAATGTACTTTAAGAAGAATTGTACAACGACTGCAAATTTTTGAGGTTAGAATTATCTGCATCAATTTTTGAGGTTAGAATTTTATTTGTGAAAGACAAGTTGAAAACAAACAATTGTGTAATTGTATAAATTTCAAGGATTTTACGAAAAATATAAAAGCGAGAAAATAATTAGTGAAAACTTCATTCTATCTTCAACCGTCGTATGGGAAACATCATTCGCAAGATGAATTCTACTAACGGAGAAGAAAATACACCTCTAATAGATGATAATAGTTCAGATATAGAAAAACAAGTTGAACGAGAAATGGACGAGTTCCTAAAGTTTAACAAACATAAGAAGAGAGAAGAAGAAGCTGAAAAAGAAGTAAAAAGGAAGAAGGTTGAAGTTAACATTACAACCAATATTTTAACAGAAGTATTTCTTCGGATTATCTACCCAATTTCTTCATGCATGACAAAAAGTATATCAGTTGGAATTTTAAAATCAATGGATTATTCACCAATTGTTATTTTAAATCATGGAAACAAAATGGTTACTTTCAGTGAAACTACTTGGGAATCTCTCATGAAACATTTACATCTTTTGGAGTGCTATTTAAGTAACAACACATTTGGAAGAAGAACAAGATTAAGTTTATTGGAATCAAATATTGAAGTTGATATAGTAAAACATCGTGGAGGACAAATTGTTCGCTTCAGAGATTTAACTACCCACAATGTTAAATTATATTTTACTAAAGAAGAATTTTACACTTTAAGTTGTACTACCGGTCCTGTCACCAGATATTTGAAACAACTAATATTTTCAAGTGCAATAATTAAAGACTATCTAATTGATACATTGGACAAACAACCTTTTGTTCCAATTTTATACGGTCCCGTGGATACTTCAATCTTTAATAGAATACCTCAAGAAGTTGAAATGTGGAGACAATTAAACAACTATCACACCAATTTTAATATCGATGAAGTGGCACAAGAAGTGAAAGAAGAAGAAGAATCCTGTCTGTTATAAACGTCGGCTCATTCAATTTTTAAGTCAGTTGTTAATAAGACTTCATCATGAATAAACGGGTTTCGTTTTCTAATGCACCACACATAATGGAAGTTAAAAGAGGTATAATTGAATTTCAAGCTTTCCGAGGAAATGATGGTAATTTTATTATTAAAGAATTAGTAATCTTGGACATGAACACATCAGTAGTTTATCATTATTTGTTCAAACCTCCAGTACCATTTAATAGACTAACAACTAAAGCGAAAGTTACAAACAAATGGTTGAACAAACATTTTCACAACTTAAGATGGGATGAAGGTTTCATTAATTATAACATGATGCCGCACATTATGAATCATTATTGCAAAGAGTTTAAAATTATCTACACAAGAGGATTGGAAAAAGCAAATTGGATACAATCATTTACAAGCAACGAAGTGATTAATGCAATAATTGATAAAGATTTCCAATGCTACTTCAACGAACTTTGTATTTCATCAAAAAGTTTTAAACATCGAAGGTCGCAGTGCGCTTTAAAGAATGCCTACCGCTTGAATAGTTTCCTTCAAAAAAGTGGTGGGGGTAGTGTCGATTATAAAAGTGAGAGCGCTACCATGACGCAGCATGAGTATTACTCGAACCTCCGAAGAGACAACATCTCCAACGGACATTCTTATTTACAAGAAAATTAACAATAACATCAAGATGGCATCGCAGAACTTACTTCAAAATTTGGTCGATCAGTTCAACGCTCATTCTAAATCATCAATTCTACCTACGAAGAAATGTTCTGAACTAAAAGAAGAAAAACATTACATCATTCATACGATCAAGAAAATGGAAACTTCAGTAGGTGATGCTATTAATTGCACATTGAGTGAGGCACCGTATACAGTTGGTGACGAACCGAAGTTTCAAATCTTCCTACCTACACGTTTTGTACAACTTCTTCAAAATGAAGATCTTCGTGTAGTTCAACCTGGCGCACTCTATTTGGTTTCGCACGGACCAAGTGGAAATAACTCTACTGAACTTACAATTCATGTAACACCTACTATTGATTAGTTTGTACATAACATTGTAAATATTTGTTTGTAATTGTTTTTCAATAAATATGATATAAAGAAAAAACAAAAAAAATTAAAAGAAGCAACATATTGTGATGTTTTTGTACATTACAATATGTTGCTTTTTTTAAAATTCCACGGGATGACCTTGACCCACTTTTGTGTGGTTATAAAAGTGAAAATCTACTTGTGAAATTCATCAGTCTACGACTACCTTTCGTACCGTACACATCTCGCTCACTCTATCGCTTAATATAAAAACTAAAAGATGTCTCTCAAAGTCAAGTGTGCATCTTATGATACCAACACCATTACAACTTTTGAACAACTCGAAGATTTAACCAACGAAATGCGAGTTTTACTTACCGGTGGTTATCACTTAACTGTTGATGTTAGTGCTACTAATACAAGGATGTTCACTAAAACAAAATATTGTGATGATGAAATATTTATTTCTACACAACCTACAACTTCTTCATCGCCTACTGGTCAACATAACATCAAGTTCCAAAAATATTACCAATGTTGAATAACTTTTGACAAACATAACTACAACTAAAGAATCACGTGTTGAATGTGAGTTAATAAAAAGGATGTGATACTTGAATAAATAATCATTTGCTTCTCAGCTCTTACCACGACAAGACCTATTTAAGAAAATGTTGTACAGAATGATGATTCAACTTGATGGAAAAATCTATGGAAAAGATTACAACACTGTTGAACAAATGACTAAAGATATAGATGTATTAGCTAAAGAAGGATACCAAGCTAAATTAATTTTGAAATTTCCTGAAGTACATCCGCTATCAATAGAAGAACTAGTTGCTATGGCTAAAGCTGAGAAAGATAAAAAATCTGAAGAAAACAAAGAGAAACAAACTTCTTAAGTATCAACATTCCTTACATTAGTAAGGTATAATTTTTTAAAACTCCATTTGGATGACCTTGAAATTACCCCCACCACTTTTCACAGTACATATAACTTGCTATTCAACACTATACACTCTTATTCTTTCACTGGACTCCGCAGCGTCAACATGGAAGAGCAAAAATACAAGTACAAACCTCGTTACTGTTGTGAACAACAATGTACAGATTTAGGACCAATGATGGTGGATGGGTTAGCTTGTACTAAATGTGAATTCTTCGGATCTTGTTATTGCAAATGCAAAACAAAACAACTACCGCCACCGGAATTGCGAACTTTCAAATTTTACAAATCAAGATATTTTCATACATGTTGTCCTCAAAGATGTTTCAAATTTCACCCTCTAGATCTTGCTCATTGTCAACGCACCAAGTCTCATCAAGATGATTTTTGTACACATATGATAAAAAGATGTAAATACAGATCAGATTGGTATTCCGATCCTGTAGAACCATCAAATGTGTAATTTCAGTTTTACATTCTTTTTTAAAACTTCAATTGGATGACCTTGAGATTTCCCCCACTACCGGTTGTAATTTTTATACAATATTAAATTCAACTTTAAATCATTTCACTTCCAACATTCTAACTAACAACATGGAAGCAAAATTTATCAAGTTTGAACATATAATAACTGAGAGGGAGGAGATGGAAGAATTGTTTCAAAACTTACTTTCTGTCATTGACAAATATCCTATAAGATGGTTCAGAATTGTAGTTCAATATTTAAATCCTGGTGAATTGTTTTCTTCATCGAGTGAAGAAGATGAAACAACTACTTCGGTTCAAATAATTGAATTAAAAGACGAAGAAGAAGAACTAAACGTTTTATTCAATCATAAGCTCAAGGTTCCCCATATAAAAGCCCCCTCCCTAGACAGCCCCCCTCCCTAGATGCCTGCTCAAGGTCACCATTATATAAGCCCCCTCCCTATGCGCCGATCCTCATTCCATCACCGACTCTCCAACAATGAACAACTCTCCATTGGCCCGAATGAATTCTAGTTTTGAAATAAACACTAAAGAAGAGTTACAAGACATTTTTAATATTTTACAAGAACTTGTAGATAATTTTACAACCATCAAAATGAATTTGGAAATAACATACGATTGTCCTATTTGTGATAAGGTTGAAAGTTTAGACGAAGACAATTTACTAAATCTAACTCCTGCACCATCTGACACTACTGATGGTAATAATGAAGAGCAACGTCTCTCCCCCACCACTTCTTTGTAATTCATCCTTCCCCCCACCACTTCTTTATTTAACTAACATTTCTCCCTTTCACTTCTCATTCCGTCTTCGACTTCTGAACTATCAACATCACTTGTTTTAAAATTTCAAACACTAACACAATCATGATGGATATGATGGATGAAGTTCCCTTCGTAACTAGAATGGAAGAGGATAAATTGAAATTGGAAATTAAACGATTGGAAATGGAACAGGAAAACCAACTCGAAATGTTACATTTGTTCAAGCTTTTCAAATACATCATCTGGGGACTCTGCATTTACCTTCTCATCGTCGTCGGTGTTTGCATTTACAACTCTGTAATTCATCACAAAAGTTCAACTTGTTTAAACTCTGCTGTTGCACATTAATTGTATGTTCACTAATAAAATTCAAAAGTTACTTCAACCTATCCTACTATCACCAACTAGTTCAACTTAGAACTATTTCTGGTGGTAGTTGGGTAGGCTTTTTTAAAACTTACTCTGGATGACCTTGACATACTTTTCAGATCCCATTTATAAATTTGAATTTCAGTTTTAAACTAACTTTTAATTTTGTTCAACTATTAAACACCGTCAAATTTCAGTTTTCAACTAACTTTTAATTTATGTGCACTTTTAGTTCAACCCTAGTTACTTTATGCGCAAATTCAGTTCAACCAACCGCCAAGGCTATCGCCATCTCCACCCCAATATTTCAACATCTCTGCCCCCAACACCTGCCCGAACATCTGCCCGTAGGGGCAGCTGCCCGGACATCTGTTCGGTTTTAAAAATATAAAAGAAAGGTAAAGGAGTGGGGGTGGCGCATGCTCACCAATGCAAAACTAAGGTTTGAGGTTAGAATTATCCATGGCGGCCGCCATGTCTAGTTCAGTTTCAACACATAGAGTCGGCGACCGGTTATTGGTCTAAAGGAGTGAGGGAAAGGGTGGTGGGGGAAGGTTGCCATTTTATAAGCCCTCTCCCTAGGCGGCGCTTCTCATTCGATCGCCAACTTTCAAACGATAAACACCTCTCCCATGGCACGAATGAATTATCCCGCTATCACCAACTACTTCAACTTAAAACTATTTCTGGTGATAGTTGGATGGAATTTTTAAAAACTTACTCTGGATGACCTTGGCATATTTTCCAGATCCCAGTTATAAGTTTGAATTTCAATTTTGAACTAACTCTTAATTTTTGTTCAACTGTTAGAGTTTGGTTAACACCGACAAATTTCAATTTTAAACTAACTTTTAATTTATGCTCACTTTTAGTTCAACCCCACTTTATGCGCAAATTCACTTCACCCTAACGCCAACACTATCGCCATCTCCACCCCAACCTATATGGCATAACATATAACTACAGCATCTCATATATACCCTCTAACCCCCACCGGAAGCTATATGGCATGGCAGCTGGCGCCAGCTGCCCGGGCAACTGCTCCCGGGCAGCTGCTACTTCCGGTCTAGGTGTGACCAAACCACACTACTTTCGGGGCATCCCCGTAGGGAGCATGAAGATTTTAAATATTTTAGACTTGGTAAAATACAGTCTAATTCAGCGAACACGACGAGGGGGCAAGGGGGCGGAGCCCTTAACTAGTTTTTTCAGTGTATGAGATTTTTACAGCAATTAACAAATTGGGACAACCAAATAAGATGTGGAGCCTCCGTCCCGCATAATATCTAGAATATTTTCATAAATAATTATTGTTTAACACTTTTACGAATTTTAATTAAGGAGGGGGTTTAAAACCGATTTATACAGTAGTTGATTTTCAAAGGTTATTTTACTATTGATTGTGAATTGTGTGTATTAGACGGCTTCGTTACTAAATTCACCATTTTTGTACTGCCTTGGCTGTCTAGTTCTTTCGTGCAAGTAACTTGTTTAATACCTGATTTTTTATTAATTTACGAATTTAGGTCACCCTTAATGGGGACATGGGGGTGGAGCCCCCATCAAGCCGTAGGTACCTTCTACTATTATGTAGATAAACAATCTTAATTGACTTAAAAATGACACTCAGCATTCAATCATTTGTTAATAATCAATGCGGAGATTTGTGATTTACATCACAAGTACATCCTCAGCCAAATATAACATGTACCTAATACAAGTTATTGGTTACAAATACGTTAACTCTCAACAATTATACATACATATTATAAAACGAAAAATTTTATTTTTATTTGGAATTCTATACATAGATGCCAAGTACATGCAGTTCTGAACAAACTGCACACACGGAAACAGTTTCACTTTCAAGATACTGGGATTGCGGTAAAGCAGGGACGACGAGGAGACGGGACGGGACGAGAAGCTCATTAGAGACTCCTCGGCTCGAGAAGCGACCTCTCGGCCCGTCTTGGATCGC
Organism: Neoaliturus tenellus; assembly: GCA_030545055.2. Taxonomy (NCBI): domain Eukaryota; kingdom Metazoa; phylum Arthropoda; class Insecta; order Hemiptera; family Cicadellidae; genus Neoaliturus; species Neoaliturus tenellus. The sequence goes on along the minus strand of CM061535.1, from coordinate 75,352,408 downwards.
TCACGCTTCCGCACCTTCCGCTTCCGATGCCGAACTGACACAACAATGGTCATCTGTTTACGTATTGGTTAAGGAGAGGCCATTCATTTAAAGATCTACAATAACTGTCATTATTAATTTTTTGTGTTGGAAACTCTCTTACGAGACTCCGTGTGGTGATTCCTTGGATCAAAATAAACCAAAAATATCTTAACATATGACCTAAAATGTTACTTTAAGCCACTAGCCACCATTTTGTTTTTTACACTAAAAAATTTTGTTATTTCCGTAACTTATAGTTGTATTAAGTTCATATTTTGAATCAACCTTTATCACAAATATGTTTATTTTCAAAAAGAAATCATTTTTCCGATGTGTATTTTCAAAATGACGGCCATTATAAATACTTTCATTTAGATTATCTCAAAATGGTTATTTTGAGACTAAGGGTTATCAAACATTTACGACTAACAAAAAGATTGACAAAATCTAACCTTTAATACAATTTTTCTAATACAATAACCTCTATTTGTATAATTAATAATGCAAAATCAATGTTCTTCTGCAGAAAAATGGCTATATTATTTGTGGTCAGATTCTCAAAAATTGGTATCATTAATTAGATAATTTAATTTATCAAATGTTTTGTTATTTGTAAAAGTTTAATAACATTTATTGATTTTGTTATATTTCATTTGACAATTGTCAAATGGGTGCCGTTTTAAAAATACACAACGTTAACAAATATTTTTTTCCTGAAAATTAATATGTGCGTGATATAGGTTCATACTAAATAAATATGAACTAAATACAACTACCCGCTACGGAAATAAAAATTGTTAAGAGTGAAAAACAAATAGTGGCATTCGGCTTAACGAAGCATTTTCGGTCATAGGTTTAAGGATGTGTTTTGTTTATTTTGATCAAAGGAATAAACAAGGACTTTCGGAAGAGAGTTTCCAAACACATTGCATATGCTATAATTATACAGTTTATCGATTCTTTTAGTAAATTTCTGCAGGACGCTTAATGCTCTATAATCTTTATATACTCTATGAAAAATTTATGGAGCGGCTGAACCAGTGACACCCAGGTCACTGCTGCACACCACTAGCTGTTTAACCTATCACACATGTCACTGCACAGGTCACTAACGGGTAACTGGGGGTATAGTTACTTTGTTCAATGAAGCAAAATGTACCTAGCAGAGTTGATGCGGTGGACGACCGCTTCATGCACCAGATAGGGTAGGTTAGGGGCACCAATTTTACACCAGTCAGGGGATATAGGGTGAGTTTCTTAAAGTGATCCAATAGCTAACTTTTTTATTCTATATCTGACAGTATACCTACTTCTTATGGGGGACTCCCTTAACTTTTTTGTTTTGCTTTCAGGTACGTGTCAAGAAATTTTAAAATTGGCAGCCATATTAGAAAAATGGCGGGAAATTTTGAAAAGTGAAAACATACCTAAAAGCAAAACAAAAAAGTTCAAAAACCTCATTTTATGATTTCTTTATTAAAACATGCAATAGTTACAGGAATCACTCATATATTTAATATTGACATTATTTAAGTGTTTTCAACTACAAATCATACATTTCATAAGAATTTTAATACGTGATCTCTTTTAGGAAAAGTAGGTGATAGATCTAAGTAATGCTTTGGATTGCGCTGCAGCTGTTTTGTTTTCAATGTTAAGGTAACAAACAACATTAGCAGTTCTTAAATAAGTGTTTCAAAAATAGTTAATTTTAGTGAGGAAACGGTATACTTGCATGATTCTAAATACATTTAAATGTCTCATTAAAATGCAAAGATAAAGTGTTTACGAGGATAAATTAATTTCACATTCCTTCAATCTAGTACAAAATAAAAATATAACAAATACGTATAACAAATACAACAATTTTTCATTATTTTCTTCGTATGTCTTGGAACAAATTTTTTAATTATTGACATAGTTAATGATTTTTACAGCCTTGATACCTTATTATAATTAATCAAATATACTTACGTAGCAGCCTGTAAGTATCAAATTGTTATGATACCCAGCCGAACATGTTTCGGGTGAAATTACCACCCATCTTCAGAGGCAAATCAGTCAGTTCATTAAAATAAAGCTTATACTTTGATGGTTGTCATAATCTTCAAAAGTAAATACACGGACAGTCACACACATTACATAAAGGACCCAGAAGCACAAATAAAATACTGATACTGTCACACCAGGTTCTATCACAGACAGACATGTCACAGTTCACCGGCTGGTCACCGTAGGCCTTCTGATTGTAGAAGGATCTCAAGGTCCATGACCCACGTCACTGCTCTAGTGATCAGCTGACCTGATTGTGTGTGGCTCAATACAGTTATCTGACCTGTTATATATTTGAAAAGTGACTTTATCTGTGATTTCTTCTTTTTCGTTCAATAAGATATCTTTGCCATGTGTAAAAACATTATTATAAATACAATATTCCTCCCATATTTGAGCTTTTCTCTTATCTTTGCAGTTCTTTAACACTTTTAATGACTTGTCAAAATCTATTTTGTGGCCTCTATTCTGTTTTAAATGCTGGGCAACTTTCGATGAAGGGTTGTTTTGTTTTATAGCGTTTTGTTCTTTAAACCTATCAGAAAAATTTCAATTTGTGTACAAAATATACTTCTTATTAAAATCTACACCACCATTGCACTCTATCATGTACATACCTTTAGCATGGGACTCGTCTAGTTGATTCTTATTGTAGTTTACTACTAAAATTTGCTGCTGAAGATGGGTGGTAATTTCACCCGAAACATGTTCGGCTAAATATCACAACAAGTCGATATCTACAAGTAGAAGTATTTACGTAAGTAGATTTGATCAATTATTGACATAGCTTTAATTTAAATAGAGAGATTGTTTGTTCATTTTTAAAACTACAGCCGTAGAGTGTTAGTTTGTAATTAGCGTATCAAGCTGTATGGTCCAAAATAAAATACAATAATAATTTAATACATGCAATTTAAACAGAGTATTCTTTGTCAATCACTGCTTTTATAAGTTAAAAATCAAAACTTATGCTTGATTAAAGGCCTACAGGTTTTTTTTTTGCCTCTATAAACTTGGAGCAGGCTACTCTTATTCTGCGAGTAATGGGATGATTGGACTGAAGATAGGAAACCATAATTTTAAGCTATTTAAATAATAATAATGAATTAAGTAAGTTTACTGTTAAGTTTTATTATATAAATTCTATTGCCAACAGATTATTAAGTATCTACGATATTTCTTTAATAAGTGCATTAGATAAATTGTTAGCGTATCACAGAAAATCTATTTATCTCAACAATATTTTTATTTGTTGATAAGGGTGTAGGTATAAAACTCTATTTTAATTTTAATTTTATATGTATTCTTAAGTGAATAATTTTGTTGCTCGCCCACAAACAATATTGTTTTATTTAAACTGATCAAGATAATTTATTCTTCATTTTATATCGTATTATCATTGGAAGAACTTTAATTTAACTATTATTTTTAGCAAGAAATGGTAACCTCAACACAGGTTTTACACCTTAAGAGGTGTAAAACATAGACCTATGTTTTACATTGAAGAAGTAAAATTGTACATTTTTTAATAATTATGTAAAAAAAGGAAAATAAACATTTACTCCGTTCTATTCTATTCTTAAACATGCCAATAATGTATTCAAACTCACAAATAAATTCATATACCTATTAAAATTGCCATTCGGACCTCACTGATTTGATTGGCCCTTAAAATTATAATCAGAAAACCAATAGCTTTAAAGTATTAACAAACTAATTGTACAAAGGAGTAGGCTATACATTGGGATAACTTTAAATACTCATCCAAACAAATCAACAACATAGTCTTTGTCACGAACTGTTTGTTAACTATATTATGACATTCGTCTACATTTGCTGCCATCAGCAAATAGCTCATTGATTTATGGTTTGTTTGTTTGTTTGTTTTGTTTTGTTTTGTTTTTATTTTAGACTGAAAGTTTTACTTTCAATCCTTACATATTATATTATTATTCTTAATAAATATTTTTATTGTTATTAGTGTATACAAAATCTAGACCTCTGAAATTTGTAAGTTTTTCATTTATGTTTGTGAAGTAATTAATTGTCTTTGAATAGTATCATACAGGCAGGAAATAGTTTTCAAAAACGAGAAACTAAAGGGCCACTGAAACAGCCTCCTATATGCATTCCTTATGGGATATTCAATTGCGGATTAATAGTTTATTGCTGCTCATAATAACTTCAACAACGTACTTGGGTCTACAAATTACGCATAAAATCTACCTCGAAAGTTTAAAGTTGATCTGAAACTTCATTTTCCCTCTAGGGAATACGATATAGTTGTCGTTGGACATTGAAATATGGTTTTTTCAACACAGTGGGACAACAGCACTAACGTAGAGAGGATTTCACCCCTCTTATATCCGTTCGTCCAACTAAAACTCCCAAGTTCCTATGTTGTGCCCAAAATTTCAAATCTTATTGGATATGTAAATTATATCTGTACTAAACTGAATGGAGCTAAACATTTTCAGATGGACCTCGTCTCGAACTAAAAGGCCATTCATCCATTGAGAAACAAATTAAATGGGCCCAAACCACACATAGTTTCATTTGGACATCACACTCTTCTAGGACGCCATTGTGTTCCAAACAATATCTAATTAAATTAATTAACAGTAAAATTTTCTTATAAATATGAATCGTTCGTCCAAGAACGACAATTATAACTCAATGAATACCAAATTTCACAACCGCACTACTTGCAGAATAATTATTGTTTTTTTACAAAACAGAGCCCTCCATGCTATTTACAATTTCTTTTAAGTTTATTTTCACCCAATTTTTTAAAATGCAACTATATATATCATCATGAAGAGCCTAATTAGTTATGGAACACAAAAGTTATTGTAGGTACTGTACTATATTCATCGATTGTTACTCCTCCTTTGATTTCTTGCTAAAACAGAACCATTTTTATTTTGTATTTTAAAATTCAAATCATTGTAACTTTATCACTTCAACGCGCATTTTTTAAGCTTTGTAATTGTCTAAACTCAGATGATACTTTGAACATGGTAATTAATCAATAGCCAACAACCAATAGCAGCACGGCCCAGTTTCAAAACTCGAAAAAACTACATAATTTTGTCAGGATCGAACCGCAACCTTCGGTCCAGAATGTGCACTCTATAACCTCTCCAGCCGAACTATAAATTTTATAAAATGAACTAAAAACCACTTTTAAACCAATTTATCTCAAAATCACTCTCAAGACTAGGTGTTTGTAGTATTGTAGCATAATTAATATTATGTATGAAAACCTGAGGACAATTAGAAGCAATTTACAATTTAGGGGTAAGTTTCTTAAAAATTGTCAACGTATAATCCTGTGCTAGAGCCGAAAATGTATAAAACATGGTGTGCCTAATTGCCCTCAACCGAGACCATGGAGTCGGTGGCTAGTTAGTGGGAGGGGGGAGCGAGTGGGTGGGGGGGGGATGTAGGCCCGAGACATGTCCTATCTCGTCTCGCTCGTAATGATGCCTACCAAGCCACCTAAACACAAACACTCCCACACTCTTGATTCGTTTGTTGTGGTATCCTTTTTTGTCACTGCTCCATATTCGTGAACAGTATCTATTATTAAATTTCGTTATCGAAGTTCCGGACCCAAAAATTTTACTTGAGGCCATTCCATGTCTTGTTATGAAATGAGTGTAGCACTGTCGATGACATGGGGGTTTAAGAGGGATAGAAAGAGTGTAAATAATGAAACCTTTATTTATTGTAGTATAAGCTACTGCAACTATATACGTCATTAACATGTTTTATATGAAATAACTCTGTTAAATAATGTTAGTAGGTGCACCAGTTTAAGTATTTCATGCGGTGGTATCTTCATGCAATAGATAGCATAAAACAGTAAGCGGTGGACGGCAGGTGGTGTTAGAGCGTATGCTTGTTAAGCTCATTCGTCTACTCAAGTTGCATAGCAAGTAGGGTAAAATTTTACCCTGATTAATTTAGTCCACAAAGAGATCTTTACTTCCCAGAGAAATGGTAGCCTAAAGCATTTAGATAGTTTCATAGACATATGTTTTTTTTTTTTTTTTTTTTTCTATCAAAGCCAGTGTTATTGAACAGCATGGCACCTATAAATTTTAATTTGTTGCAGACAACCCGACTAAATATTAACTGTTATTAATCTAAACACGGTCTTGAAAACTAAATATTTCACATGTATAGCCACATATAAAAACATTTTTGACTTTTATGGTTTAGAACAATAATAATAATTCTCATTTAATATTACTTGGTTTAATTTACAATCTGTAGATATAATAATTTTATTTAAAGAAATAAAATGTTTTTTTTCTTAATCGTTAAAGTGTAATCCGTTGGTAAATAAATAAATAAATAAATAAATAAAATGATTAATCTTACTAAATAAAGTGACTGCAAAGTGTTCAAGTCTCTCGAACCGATTGTCATCAACCAGGGTGACACGCCCACTTTTTTGTGACCAGGGATGAAAAACACGACCCCCAACATAACCCTGACGTCGGAGTCACTGCTGACAAGGATCTCGGGTTGGAGAGTCCTTGAAGACCTTACAACCAGTAATCACCAGTGCATGTCCTGGATGAGCACCACAGGGCGCCTATTCCAAGAACCGCTCAACGCCGCTGCATGGAACACAGAGGCTGGAGGTAGTCAAGTTCGCCGAAGTCATATCAAGGGAAGCACTTACTTTTTCTTCTGCATTTGGAGGGACTGTAGACGAGGTCTTAGTAACATTGACGATGGAACTAATCGCAGAAAATTACGACGTGACAAGCAATCTGTTTATTGATGGATTTCTTAGATCGTGGATCTTCGGAAAGCTAGACGCGGATCTTTGGAGCATCCTAGCCGATCTCGCCTTGTCTCTGATAAATCGCCTTCCTCTCCCCTGCCAAGAGCTTGACAGGGATGACTTTGGCAATCACCAGGACGGCTGGTTCGGATACTGTCCGATAGGCGGAACACACCTGGAGCGCAGCTTCCCGCTTAACCCGGGCTAGTCGCAACTTGTAGATTTACTTGGTGAGAGAGTCTGTTCATACCTCTGCCCCCTAAATGAGCATGGACTTGACATGGCTCCGAAGTGTACGAAGATGTTCTCACTAAGAATATATACTGAATGAGGCTCGCTCGAGTGCAGCGTCAAGCGGCACTCAGTTTTGCATTCGTGTAAAGTTAAGTGTCTGTGCCGGCTGTGCTGATAATCGTTAAAATTATCCTCAACAACTAGGGTAGCTTGTCGCATTTTGTATGGAAATTACTCCGATCTAAGAAGACGTATTTAAACATTATTGCTATCTAAATCTTTAAAATATGAAAGGCTAGATTCAGAGTGAGTCGCAGAGGGCGAAAGCCAAAGTAGGCTTAGTTCTGATTGAATGCGATAAATGATCCCAGGCTAGTGTCCAAAAGTGAAACAGAAGTGTTTTTAGTGTGTAATCTACTGGATTTTTTTAAGGTTTCCCACAATATAGGTTAGCCACCTGTAAAAACATTATTTCTCCTCTCCCGTAAAAAAATAAATCAATAAAAAGGTGTTCGCATCTCTACATCCAAATTTTGTACTATCAGCATGCATGACGTCATTTTGATACTTTTCTTGTTCAATCAATGATTGAATATATAGCAGGTGAATAGTTTAAAACAAGTCATTGTTCTGTAAGCAAAAGCAAATTTTAAAGTTCAATCGTCATGTAGGAAAAAAATAAAACCTCGATGTGTTACCTTTCACAGAAAATCCGATAAAAAAGATCATAACAATTTCAGAGTGAAAAAGCGAATTGGTGAGTGAAAAAGTATAAGGCGAATATGATGTAATGATGTAACGTATCGGGGTAGCAGCTAGGTCGCTCTCGCTGCCATGCCCCAATCAGTGCTGTTGTGATGAATGCTCTGCCACCGAGCCATCCCTGTCGCCTGACATTAATCTTTTGATCTGTATAATCGATAAACTTGCCAATCACGACAACAGTGGTGAAGACTACGTCAAGTCTAATAGAATATTCCTTCACTTATCTTTCCTTAAGCTTGTTTTAGCAGGGAATGTACTATGATTTAATAACTGTCAGACAAAATCTATTTTGATCAATTTAAACTTTTTGGTCTGTAAAAAACAATCCCTTTTATTTCCATGCTTTATCAGTATGAATTTATTAACAGAATAACCTAGGTAAAATTTTACATTAGATTAAAACTAAATAGATGAGTACAAACATCATAATTCCACCGACTAAGGTATCTTAGTTTGTGTGTACACGATTTGAAAGAATTGTTTTTACCATTGTTTCCAACTAAAGTGCAAACCAATTTTGAACAAACTTAATTCTTTTCTTAAAGGCATTAACGCAAAGCCCTTTATGGCTTTATGGTCAAAGGGTATGTCATTACGAATTTCGCCTACTACCAAAAGTAGGTGAAACTTCTCCTGCTCACTGACCTAATTTTTGGGAAGTGAAGCTGTAGCTGTTTCTCCTGACGATTATTGCGGTGAGCTTCCCAATAACGAGTAAAAGTCTGTCAGAAGATATTGTGGATCCTTGTAAACTGACACCTTATAAACTGAAGAGCATGTCTGCAAACAGCATATTGTTGCTTATTACATAAGCCCGGCATAATTCTAAAAGACAAAAATCTTTTATCGTTTTCGAAGACCATGAAAAAAATGTAAAAACAAGACTTGGATTTCTGCAAATTTTTTAACCTGCCCATGACTTCATTAGTCATACTGGGAGCAATAACAAAACACTGATGTGACAATTTATTTGCATCGTCTGCACCTTAGCTGCTTCTGGTAGGTTTGATCGGCATTTGTATACATCTGACAGTCCACCATAAGGAAGCAGAGAAACGCGAATGATATTACTGTCTATTACTATAGCCAAAGTCCAAGTGAGTTGCTACCCTCTGCTATATCATCAAATTTACTTGAACATTGCAGAATGTGAATTTCTGTAAGGTCATGTTTCATTGACTATTTATTGTACTGGTTAAATCTGAGTCCATTGTCAAGACAGGAGGGTCAGTTATGTTCCTCAGGATAGGTGCAACTGACAGTCATCAGCACAGGCGTGAACATTACAAATCATGAATATTTCATCAATAGGATGGAAAGTGTCATTTTCCGGAGCGATATCGGAATTGCAATAAAGGCATGGAATTACACTATGGGTCATTGTAATGAACGATATTTTTCATCACACTCTAATTATTTTATAAAAATAAATAATAAGTACCATAATAATAACAAGTACAATGACACGAATATACCGTTTACACGTTGCACCAATTGGTACAGGTAATTTATGATGAATATGCTCCACCAATTGCTGAATTTATTGCTAATTATACTGGGATTTTTTTTTTTGTTTGAAATTATGCTATATTATATATTATTAATGGAATATTATGGGATGACTGTAAGAAAGAACCTAGTACTAAATTATCTTTCATCGAGAAGTATTTTTGTTTTTTATTTCCTATAGTATTTTATCTAAGTAAATAAAGGTAATCACCTTAATTTGTAAGCATTTAATTTTGTTAATAAAATTGGTGTTTGTTGTTATTGCTGGTAATTTTATTTCGCATATTTTCTTTTTAGAAGCTACTCTGCGACCAGCAGCTGGCCATGGAAAAAAGCAAAAAAATCATTATTCAATATTTTACTCAACCTCCTTTTGGATACTGCCATTCAACTACTGAGCACATCTAAATAAATCTAAGATAGAATGCAGTATATACACCATTAGCTAAAAATGGTTTATATTACCTTGTCCGTCAGTGATCCAAATTTATCCAGTAACAGGCGACCGGTTTCGAGGTGTTAAAACCTCATCATCAGGCGAATCAAAAACATCATAATCCCTTGGAGAGTTCGTCAATATATAAAAAGTACATTAAAAACACACACAACACACGAAGACACGAAACATTATAAAAATAAAATAAATGTTGCTATTTTTTCGATGAACTACTTTACAGGATTGAGATAGAAACCTTTATCACCTATCATTATTTTTTCAGTCTATTAAAAATGAATGAGGTTTCACTCAAAACGCGTTGCTGTTGGATATTTTTAACTACCCCAAAAACCCAAATTTTAGTAGAGTTGATGAACATTGTGACTCAAGAAAAGTGACTTTTTTTGTCTCTAAGACCTCCCCAGAAGTTAATTTTGTTATGTATGACTGTTATTAATAAATAAAAATGGAAAGGGACTTTTATGTACGGTTGTTTTAATAAAAAATTCATGTACAACTAAAACTTTAAAAAGTCATATAAACTCATTGAGAAAACCTATCGTGGTGATTATAGTTTCACTTTGTAGGGATGAACTCCACATATTTTCAACATAATGCGTTAGTTCCTAAACCCACTAATACGAGTGCTATTAGCAATTGCCTTAAAATATGAACGGTGACTAAAAATAGCGTACTGGTTATATTTTTGATATAAGATAAAAATTTACAAAACGTCTGTGCCAATAACAAAATTTATTATTAAAATGTACGTAGCTCACAATTAGAATTTAATTTGTACTTAGTAAAGAAATGACGCTGAACTTTTGAAGAATCTGAAGTAGATTTTTTTAAACATAATACGTGTTGGAGTTGGAGTAAACTTGCAACTCCAAGGAAGGCAGGTTTAATGTAACCGCTCCTAGTGCTTGTATGGTTAAGTTTCGAAACTACAAATTATGTTAAAACTTCAAGAATTTGAAAACACATTGACACTACAATCATCACTGTAGATTAGCTCAATTAATTTATACGTATTAAAAGTTGTTATGTTATTTTAAAAATACCCGGTGATTCGTGAGGCCAGTAGTAGCTGTGTAGGTGCCCCAGGCAATAACCGTGTGTGTATTAAAAGTACGCTCGATGCAGGCCGTCACATTGACTCACTCTCTTTGTACGTTTGACATTTATTGTTATTCCTAACATGGAGACGTGAGGTGGGAGGGAAAACGTTATATTTGTAAAAGTCCGTTAAAAAATAACCTATTTATAAACATTAGACACTGAAGAAACTGTTGTAATGTAACTACTGTAATTCAAAGTTTAAATTCTGTTGAACAATACTTTGACAGAGGTAAACCATTACCTTGATGAGTTGGTCAACTCACTAACCCAACATGAGTATCCTGAGTTCAAGTTTAAACCTGCAATACAGTCAGATGTGTTGAAGGCTATTCGTCGAATCTGTATAACAATGCTATGGGGTTCGAGGAATTTCACTACGCCTTGTTACACAGACATTCTCTTTCTCACTCTCTCGTCTGGGATATACATTATTAACACTTCTTTACGGGAATATTGTTTTGTCTTGGAAGTCTGACCTAGTCCGCCCCTCAAACAAGGTCTTGTCCCAACTCCTGCATTGCCAAGATTTAAGGCCAATCAGCATTTTGTCCGCTTTATATAAAGGCCTTGAAAGAATCGTACACTGTCAAACCAAATATTTCATCACTGCCAATAATATTTTGTGTGGACTATAAATCTGGTTTTCCAACAGCACACAGCACTGAAACAGCATTTCTTCGCTATGCAGAAGACATACGACTCTCAATGTAAGGTCAACAGGGTACAATTATTACTCTTTTTGGTTTATCAAAAGCCTTTCGACTGTGTAAATGGCAAACTAATAGTAGAGAAATTTGGGGCCATAGTATTTCACAGAACGTCTTGAAATGGCAGAGATCTTATCTGTCAGATAGGAGGCTGTGTGTGTAGGTTGATTACATGAGATCTGGCTGGGAGACTGTTACTTGTGACGTGTCTCAAGGATCAATACATGGCTACTTTTTGTATTATATGTGAACGACATAAATTCTACTCTAACTCACTGTAAGTACCATATGCATGCCGATGATTTACAAAGCTATGCAAATTTTTTAGTCAAAGCTATTAATCACTGTGATCTGACAATCAAGGAAGATATTGAGAGAATCATTACATGGCTTAAAACACACGGACCTCAACTAAATCGCTACAAGACCCATCATGATCTGCAATCAACATCTACGAAATACAATTGAACTAAACACAAAATTTTCATTTTGGTGAATGGAAAAGCCCTAGCATACCACACAATGACAAAGTCAAAAATCATGGACGGACTATAAACTCTACACTTACTGGGAATGATGCAGCAATAGACATTCCGAGGAAGGCTTTTGTCTCAGTTCACTCACTCAAAAGAACTTTAACCATTACATACAAAGTTATCTGGTTCAACCACTTGTGTTTCTTAACTTTACTTACTGTAACGATGTGATCAATGACATGATTATGTTTCAGGCCGACATGCTCCAGCGGTCTCGGAATTACCGTTTAAGATTTGTCTTTGATCTGCGATACGTGAGCATGCTATGCCATAATATATTGAATCGGGAATCTTAAAATTAAATTATTTGATATAGTTTAACATTATTTTATTTATATTTTCAATTTTAAAATCTTCTTTGCCAAATCATTTTAAACATTATTTCAAGTTCATATTTCAAAATGGCTCAAGAACATGAAGTACTGTCTCTTTCACTTTGGGCATGCCTTATCATATGACGGCATCCTATGACAGGGCTTTTGTTGTTGCTGCTTGCCGCCTTTGGAATGACTTGCTCCAATCGATTGTCGTTTAAGGTTTGTGGCAGCACTGAAAAGACTTCTTTTGCGGGTAACCTTGGCTTTTGCACTTAAGGAGTCCCGTAATTTTTTGCTGGAGGACTGATGTATGAGTGTGATGAGTGAGTGATAAAAAGTTTTTGCTATTTTTGTAATATGTAGATAGATATATACTTTACTGTTATTTATTATTATTTTATATGGTATTTATCATGTTAAGTGTAAGAAAGGGCGTTGTGGCTTTTAACTTTGCCTGTATAAATAAATAATTTTTCATTTCATTTCATTTTATAATGTGTTCCTTTTTTAAATTATTTTCATCAGGTATTCATTTATATGGAATTTTATACATTTTATAAATAATGCTAAAAAATCAGGGTCTCTAAGGAGAATTGTGGCCGTGGTAAGTCATATAGAACCGTTCAGAGGCTTCCCCCCCCAACAAAAAACGAAGTATCTTTAATAATACTTGTGTTGTATTGTAGGTTGGAATATATCAATAAGGGGAATGCAATATAAAAGTGTATAAAATTCCACTTATATTGTCATCTAGAATTTCTGGCATTATTATCCAAATCGATCAATACGACAATCTTTTTATCAAATTTTATGTATCAGAGTAGTATTTGTATTTATCTACGACCGTTACAAAAAGCGCTAATAATTGACACTACAAATTCCTTCATAAACTGGCTGTACTAAACCAAATACCAAATCATTGCATAATGAATCCATTATGATACTTGAGGCACTTTGGGTACTGCTATACAGAAACGTCACATCATATCGCGTCATATCACGTCACGTCCACACTCGGCGATTCCGGAGGGGGTGCTATAGTATTAGCACTGTACGTCACATCCATTCTGAAAAAGCGGACGAGTGTTGTTCATCATCGAGCTTCGATACCGACGATAAGTTAATAAAAAATAATCAGTAATATACCGATGACATGTTCCTAATTAAATTCTTGTTTCAGATATTTGGTCAATTTCATCATCTTTTGATGACTTGAGATTAGACGAGGAAATATTTTACCAGTACTTTCGAATGATGTAGGTATATGACACATTTTGTGAACTACACTAATTGATTAAATGAATTAGTGAAGTTTTTTTATTCGGGCGGACATTAGCACCGCGTGTTCCTTTCTTACAATTAACCTCTAAAGTTATATTAAGCCACTCATTGAAAAACAACATATATATTGGAGGAAAAGAACGAAAATGTCAGGCCTAATGGACGATGGTAGCGGCTATACAGACACATCACGTAACGTAACGTCACGTCGATATTCGCCCCTGAATTCTCTTCAGAGCATTCTATTCCGGCAGTGGCGTGACATGACGTGTCGGTATAGCCGGTTCCTTATGAATTCACCAAGGAGCATACAACCCAAAAATGGACGGGACGTGACATTATGAGTTATACCGCCATAAGCTATACGTAATGAGAGGACTTGATAGGCTATAGATGATGAGAGAAGTGTTAAGCTATACGTTATAATAGACGTGATAAGCTATACGTGATGAGAGACGTGATAAGCTATACGTGATGAGAGGACTTGATAAGCTTTACATGGTGAGAGACGTGATAAGCTATACATGGTGAGAGACGTGATAAGCTATACGTGACGAGAGATGTGATAAGCTATACGTGATGAGAGACGTGATAAGCTATGTGATGAGGGATGTGATAAGATATACGTGATGAGAGACGTGATACGCTATACATGATGAGAGACGTGGTAAGTTATACGTGATGAGAGACGTGATAGGCTATACATGAATTGAAGTGTCTTTTTATCAGCACTTTTATGATACATTTTCTAAACCAATAAGAGCTCGGCATTTGAGGAAAGTAGCTTTATAAGAAATAACGATATTTACACATCAGCTGATTGTTCAGTAAGGATTCATGTACATATCACTATTTTATGTACCCACAGTTAAAAGAATGAGATCTATTGAAATTGACATCGACGATTATCATATGCCATCGTGTGGTTACGTTTTGAATGCCTGACCTATGAATGGCCAACAAGTCCATTGCGTTATTTTTGCAATTCTTTACCAAATTGAAGTTGGTGGTACAAACATTATTGTATGCAACAATTGTAATCTTCTTAATAACACAACCGTTCCATAAACTTCTACTCAACTTCAGTATTCGCCCCCCCCTTCCCCAACTCACAAGACACGATAAATTTCGCATCAGAAATTCAGTTATTTCGGGCAGACATCTCCACTGCGCGTGGTGTTATTGATGTCACACTACCCCCTCTGGGTCTGTCGGGCCCATTACGAATCGCATTATCCTATGACTGACAGTCTTGTCTATTGGCCACTATCCTTTGCCCGTCTCTCTTGTTGCTGAAAATTGATTACACTGCTAGACTGATTCTCACGGTTTTCTGCGCACACAAACGGATGAGTAAGGACTGATATAAAATTCCCATTGTTATGGGTTTTCACAAACACTAATACAGATCCTTTATTGCATCACACAAATCAGTCACTGAGAATTGGTCACAGCACAATCCATTTACGCTTTTATTTTTATACAACTGTCAATATTCTTCCAATTACTATTTAGAATTCACTATAAAACGTAAACAGAATTTAAATCGAATGGATGGATAAAATTATTTAAATAAATATTCTACTTTATAGTTGGTTTATTTTTTACATTTACAACTCAATCACTAATAATAATTTTTTTTTTAGGGAGAGGCGGAAAAATGCATTACGCACACAGGTGGCCAGCCTGTAGTGTGGGACTCCCCTAAAAAACGGGTTTACCCACTAAAAAAACCTCCTCTACTCTTTAGGAATCTAACCTGGAATTGTTTATCACATTACGTCAGGCTAGGCCTAAATTTGGCTTACGCCCGTGGGGCTCGCTCCTTATCCAGCCGCTCGATCAAGGGATCTGTGCCACTTCGCGGTCCAGATCGGTTTTCTTTTCCAGGAGGATGCCCCGGACGAACTGTGACAAACAATCCCAGTTGACCTCATCCTCCAAAATCTTTTGGCAGACCGAGTCCACCGAAAATGCACCAAAGATTTGTGTGGCCTCCAGGCGGGGCCCTTCCCAACGGGGACAGCGGAAGAATGTGTGTTCCGCATCGTCGGGAACACCCGGGCAGTAAATGCAGTCCGGTGAACCGGTCTTTCCCATCCGGTTCAGGTACAACCGAAAATAGCCGTGACCTGTCAAAAATTGGGTCAGGTAGTAGTCCACCTCCCCATGCCGCCGTTCCACCCCTGGTTGGACCTGCTTGATAAGTCGCGCAGTCCATCTTCCTCGGGTGTCATGCTCCCAGCTGTGTTGCCACTGCTGGAAGGTTCGGGAGCGCTCTTCTGTTCTTGCCGTGTCCTTGCCGATCTCGCCTTGTCTCTGATAAATAGCCTTCCTCTCTCCAGCCAAGAGCTTGACAGGAATGACTCCGGCGACAACCAGGACGGCAGGCTCGGACACTGTCCGGTAGGCGAAACACACCCGGAGCGCAGCTTGACGCTGAACCCGGGCGAGTCACAACCTGTAGCACTCCTTATCTAGAGCGCCTGCCCACACCTCTGCCCCGTAAAGGAGCACGGACTGGACCGCGGACATCAACAGACGTCTTCTGCTGGATCGGTGACCCCCGACATTGGCCATCAGCCTACTAAGGTAAGTGACTACCTTAGCGGCCTTGTCCGCCGTACGGAAGATCTAATCCCTCCAGCTTAACTTGGTGTCCACCATAATCCCGAGGTATTTGGCGGCACGAGTTGATGTGACCACCTCCCTTCCCACTCGAAACGGGACGACGGTGTCGATCCTCTTCTTCGTAAGAATCACAATTTCCGTCTTACTGAGCGCAAGCGTGAGACCGTGATCTGACATCCAGATGTTAACCACACGCATGACTTGGTTCAACTTTAGTTGGGCCAGCTCAACGTTGCGTGCAGCAATGAGAGCTGCGACGTCATCGGCGTACCCAACCAAAGTGGTTTCCTCAGGCATCTCGGACCTCAGGAGGCTGTCATCACTAATAATAATAATAATTATTATTATTATTATTAGTGAATTACTCTGTGTGTTTTGTAAATAATAATAATAATAACAATTATTACTATTATTATTATTATTATTATTATTATTATTATTATTATTATGTCCTCAGGGGAAGTGGGCTTTCCACTGTACGGGTGTTTCTTGGCGACCCCGGGGTACCTGAGCCAAGCTGTGAGACCCTCCTCACAGTTCTTCCCGAGCTAGGGCCTTTCTTCTCATCTTTCAGGTCTTAGCTCACCGTCTTTATTCTTTCCTGAGCTAACCTTGCTCACCTTCTTGTTTTCGACCCCGAATCAAGGGTGTCTTTCCACCTTCTTTCGACCGGCGCATGCTGGGGGGTCCTGGGAGTGTCCCTGTTGTGTTGCAGGGACTGATGTGTGCCTCGCACTGACGATGGTCTCCTCCAGTGTGTCGTCAGAAGCCAGCCGCTTCGGACCTTAGTCAGGGAGTGCGGCATGGATGCAGGGATCGGACTCTGCATTGCCACGGTGCGACCCCCAGCACGTCCGGAACATTTTGTGTATCGGTGCTGGGCAAACGGAGGTTCGGGCCCCGGAGTACCGGGGTAGGGGTGTCTTATTTCCTACGGGGGGTAGACCTCCGAGGGTGTACCCGCTCTCGGCCGATGAAGGGCAGCCTCTTGCCGCACGATGCGCTGGTGATAAAATAGCATGGATTTTAAAATGCAAAACACGAAGTTAAAGGAGAATGAGCAGGCCGCCTTTAAGCGCAGCTCAAAACTGCAGAGGTCCCCGACCTCGAAGACTGGGATGCCGACAGGGGGAATTAAAACCTCCCCTCCGCCGATCCCGTTCAAGGCTACTGGTGTCGCCGGGTCATCGGCCATAACCGGAAAGGAGAAAGATGAGGTCGAGCTGGGTATGGGGGTGACTGAGCCGGTAACACCTCTAGCCGGAATGCAAGGAATTCCTCCCAGGAAGAGTCCTCTTCGTCCGGCATTCGAGATGCAAATGCTTCGGCAGCAGCAGGACGATGCCAACGAGGAGGAAGACTCATGTCTGAAGAAAATTAACGATCTTTTGAAGGAGATGGCCAAGGCTCTCCTTATTCAGAAGAACGTCAACAAGGCGATTAAGGACGGAATTCCAAAACTCGAGGATTTCCTTGGCGAAATCGAGGAATGCCGGAAGATCAGGCTGAAGGCAGTGAAGCAGGAGCGCGACGTTATGAACCGAGTTATGTCTGCTTCGCCTCAAGCTCATCTGGCTGAGTCCCAGACTCAAGCCAGAAAGCGAAAGAAGAGGCAGAGCGGTTCTTCGCCGGGAAGCCCTGAGCTTGTTGAGGTGGACTCAGTGCCGAGACCGGTTTTTGTCACTGCGGCATCGCAGACATCTCCTGTCCAGGCGACTCAATCCACCCCGGGCGCTGTCGTGATTCCAGCGGCTACTCCTGCAGAGGTTCCTGCTCCGGCGGCTAATCCTGCCTTGGCAGCAAACTCTGCCTCAACACCTTTGGGGGGCTGGAAGACGCGCCTGTCTAAGAAAGAAAGGAGGAGGCAGAAGCAAGCGGAGGCAGCTTCGAAAAGTGCGTCGAGGGTGGAGCGGACGCAAGTCTCAAACCCGGTAGGGGAGGCCTCTGGCAAGACTGCCAGAAAGCCTAAACAACCCAGGCCTAAGAAGCCCAGGACGGAGGCAATCTTGATCAAGCCCTTAGGGGGGCCATCTTTTGCCGATGTTCTGGGTCAGATTAGATCGCAGGCCAAACCGGAAGAGACCGACACCGTTATCAAGTCTATTCGGCGAACCCAGAACGGGGATGTCCTCCTCGAACTGGGGAAGTCGAGTGACAAGATTGGTTTTGCCGCTTCCCTCAAGACTACACTTGGGGACAAAGGCTCCATCAAGGCCCTAGAACCGAAGTGTTCGGTCGAGATTCGGGACCTTGATGCCCTCTCCACCGAAGATGAGGTTACCCGTGCGATACAGGTGGCACTCCCGGAGATACCGGCTGATGGAGTGAGGGTATGGCTGACAAAGCCTAACCGAAGTCAACTCCGGATGGCTGTTGCTGAAATGGGCGAAAAGCACGCCAATAAGCTGCTTAGCCTTCAGCACCTCAGAGTTGGTTGGGTCAGTTGCAGGCTCAAACGGAGGGTGGTAGTTTCGAGATGCTTCCGCTGTCTCGGTTTCGGCCACTCCTCCCGAAACTGTAAAGGGCCCGACAGGAGTGCCAACTGCTTCCAGTGTGGAGGCCAGGGCCACAAACGCAAGGAATGTTCCTCGAGCCCATCCTGCCTCCTCTGCAAGGATTCAGGCTCCAGTGCCCTCGGTCACTTACCCGGGTCTGGTCAGTGCGGTGCCTTCAGAGCCGCACTTGAACAGGCAAAAGGCAACGGCCGGTAATTCGCATCCTCCAA
Organism: Neoaliturus tenellus; assembly: GCA_030545055.2. Taxonomy (NCBI): domain Eukaryota; kingdom Metazoa; phylum Arthropoda; class Insecta; order Hemiptera; family Cicadellidae; genus Neoaliturus; species Neoaliturus tenellus. Next base: position 75,333,271 of record CM061535.1, on the reverse strand, counting down.
GCCAATCTTCATAGATCCTGGGGAGCTGATAACCTCCTAGATCAGCTCGCCCGAGAACTTGGTGCTGACGCGCTCCTTATCAGCGAACAGTATCGGGACAGAGACCCAAACATTTGGATCTCCGACAGCCTCGGTACTGCTGCATTTTGGGCACGTAATACACGAGATATTTTGGTGCGGAGTCACGGGTGCGGCCGAGGATTCGTCTGGGTTCGGTGTAGGGATGTGACTATCTTCAGTTGCTACCTCACACCCAACGAGGCCGTCCAGGACTTTCGCGACAAGATAGATAGCCTAGAGGAGTGCGTTCTCGGCACCACCGGGCATGTCGTCGTTGGTGGCGATTTCAACGCCAGGGCCGTCGAGTGGGGAATGCCCTCTACCAGCTCCCGGGGGAAATACATCCTGGATTTCATCGCCAGGGCCGGTCTTGTCGTCCTCAACCAGGGCGACACACCTACTTTTCGGCGCCCCGGGCAGAGAGGCACGATCCCCGACGTCACCTTTGCGTCCGAGTCGCTCCTTCCGAGGATCTCTGGCTGGAGGGTTGTGCAGGACTACACGGGTAGCGACCACCAATACATCGTGTTTGACTTGCATGATCAGGCAAATCGTCGAGTTTCCGCATCTCGGGAAGGGCCACGCCGGTGGAACACCAACAAACTGGACGTGGTCAAGTTCACCGAAGTCATCTCTCGGGGAGCGCAGGGGAATCCTGGTGAGGCTGGGGCCGAGGCACTAGTAACATCCACGATGGAACTGATCGTCTCGGCCTGCGACCAGTCTATGCCGCGAAGGAAACCCCGACGCGACAAACAACCCGTTTACTGGTGGACTGAAGAGATTGCGGAACTCAGAAGAACATGTTTAAGAACTAGACGAGCCGCCACAAGAGCAAGAATTCCCGCAGACAGAGTTCGTAAGTCAGAGGCCTATAAAGCTGCAAGAAAATCTCTCCGCCAGGCGATCAACAGGAGCAAGGCGAATAGCTGGAGGACACTTCGTGACGACGTTGACTCCGACCCGTGGGGCCTGGGTTACAAACTTGTAACACAGAAACTTGGCGCCCGCTCTCCAACTTCCATCATGGAGGGCGCCACCCTGGGGAGGATCGTCGCTGCGTTGTTTCCTGAACATCCACAGCGACCGCCGGTTGACTTCGGACGGGTAGAGGACATTCCACTCTTCATTTTCGAGGAGCTGGAAACCTCCGTTCTCTCCCTGAAGAGCAACAAGGCTCCTGGCCCGGACGGGATTCCCAGTGAGGCTTTAAAGAAAGTATTTTCAATCACCGCTGACTTGTTGTTGAGAATGTACAATGCCTGTTTAGTAGAAGGGGTGTTTCCGGCTCCCTGGAAAACAGCCAGGCTTGTACTGATCAGCAAGGGCAAAGGTGATCCCGAGCTGCCATCGTCCCACAGGCCTCTCTGCATGTTGGACACGGCTGGGAAGCTGTTCGAGAAGCTGATCCGTTCCCGCCTGACTTCTGCCGTGGAAGCTGCCGGGGACTTATGCCCCCGTCAGTACGGCTTCAGAAAGGGACGGTCAACGATCGACGCTGTCACCTAAGTTCAGAGTGCTGTGGAGAGAGCCGAGAGCCACAACCATTTCTCTCGCCGAGTTGTGCTTCTTGTTACGCTTGATGTCAAGAATGCCTTCAACTCGGCGAGGTGGGTCGATATGTTGGATGCGCTTCGCAACACCTTTCGTATTCCTGCATATCTGTTGCGGCTCATCGAGGATTATCTACGCTCTCGAAGCCTGATTTATGACACGAGGGACGGAACGCGGACGATGGAAGTCACTTCTGGTGCCGCACAAGGTTCAATACTCGGCCCGGATCTCTGGAACGTTGCCTATGACAGCCTCCTGAGGTCCGAGATGCCTGAGGAAACCACTTTGGTTGGGTACGCCGATGACGTCGCAGCTCTTATTGCTGCACGCAACGTTGAGCTGGCCCAACTAAAGTTGAACCGAGTCATGCGTGTGGTCAACACCTGGATGTCAGATCACGGTCTCTCGCTTGCTCTCAGTAAGACGGAGATTGTGATCCTCACGAAGAAGAGGATCGACACCGTCGTCCCACTCCGAGTGGGAAGGGAGGTGGTCACATCAACTCGTGCCGCCAAATACCTTGGGGTTATGGTGGACACCAAGTTAAGCTGGAGGGATCAGATCTTCCGTACGGCGGACAAGGCCGCTAAGGTAGTCACTTACCGACATGGCCAATGTCGGGGGTCCCCGAACCAGCAGAAGACGTCTGTTCAAGTGCTCCTTTACGGGGTAGAGGTGTGGGCAGGCGCTCTAGATAAGGAGTGCTACAGGTTGCGACTCGCCCGGGTTCAGCGTCAAGCTGAGCTTCGGGTGTGTTCCGCCTACCGGACAGTGTCCGAGCCTGCCGTCCTGGTGGTCGCCGGAGTCATCCCTGTCAAGCTCTTGGCAGGGGAGAGGAAAGCGATTTATCAGAGACAAGGCGAGATAGGCAAGGACACGGCAAGAACAGAAGAGCGCTCCCGAACCTTCCAGCAGTGGCAACACGGCTGGGAGCACGACACCCGAGGACGATGGACTGCGCGACTTATCAAGCAGGTCCAACCATGGGTGGAACGGTGGCATGGGGAGGTGGACTACTACCTGACCCAATTTTTGACAGGTCACGACTATTTTCGGTCGTACCTGAACCGGATGGGAAAGACCGGTTCACCGGACTGCATTTATTGCCCGGGTGTTCCCGACGACGCGGAACACACATTCTTCCGCTGTCCCCGTTGGGAAGGGCCACGCCTGGCGGCCACACAAATCTTTGGTGCATTTTCGGTGGACTCGGTCTGCCAAAAGATTTTGGAGGATGAGGGCAACTGGGATTGTTTGTCACAGTTCGTCCGGGGCATCCTCCTGGAAAAGAAAACCGATCTGGACCGCGAAGTGGCCCAAACCCCTTGATCGAGCGGCTGGATAAGGAGCGAGCCCCACGGGCGTAAGCCAAATTTAGGCCTAGCCTGACGTAATGTGATAAACAATTCCAGGTTAGATTCCTAAAGAGTAGAGGAGGTTTTTTAGTGGGTAAACCCGTTTTTTTAGGGGAGCCCCACACTACAGGCTGGCCACCTGTGTGCGTAATGCATTTTTCCGCCTCTCCCTAAAAAAAAAAATTATTATTATTATTATTATTATTATTATTATTATTATTATTATTATTATTATTATTATTATTATTATTATTATTATTATTATTATTATTATTATTATTATTATTATTATTATTATTATTTACAAAACACACAGAGTAATTCTGGTAGTATTATGATACCCGTGGCCAAAGCAAGAGGGTTCATTTTCACTGGTTGGGTGCATTTTCTTCAGTCGTAGCCGGTGTCTCCCATTACCACGCGGATGGTATGGCACGTGTTAAGTATGACTGACTGCTGCATTTGCTTGATGATTCTGTTGTTAATGTTTACTTTTTTCAATTCTTGCTTTAAATTCTGTGGAACAATACCAATGGAAGATATCATTATAGGTATTATTTCAACTTTATTCACATCTTTCCACATTCGTTTTACTTCTTCAGCATATTCCCTGTATTTAGCTTTTTTCTCATTATATGATGTTGTGAGATTATGTGTTTCAGGAACAGCTATGTCAATCATAAATACAGTAGCCTCATTAATGTTGTGCCAAATAATATCTGGGCGGTTATGAACAATCCTCCGATCTGTTAATATGGTCCTGTTCCAATATAATTTATTTTGTTCGTTTCTCAATACTGGGAGATTTTTGTACGAGTAGTATGGTTCACTTTTTTCTGACAGGTGTAGTCTAACAGCTAGTTCACAGTGAATTATTTTCGCAACATCATCGTGTCTTTTAAGATAATCTCGCTGAGCAAGGTGTGGGCAGGCAGATGTTAAGTGATGAATTGTTTCTAAATGCGTTTTACAAGCCCTACACATATCATCCTCAATAGAGACGTCTCCCACGATTCTTCTTAAATAGTATTTTGTGGGTATTACTTGATCTTGTATAGCCATAATAAAACCTTAAGTTTCAGGATAAAGTTTACCCTCCTGAAGCCATTCTAACGATGCCGTTTTATCTATGGTTTCTAAGTCCAATAGTGCTGGATATTGTCCATGAAGTGGTTTTGCTCTCCAATCTGCACTGGATTTCGTTAGTCTTGAATTTTGATCTTCTAACTCTTTGTTGCTATCGACTAAATTCAATGGTGTGTATTTGAAGTCAGAGTGGACTACCGCTTTCATTAATGTTGAATCTTGATTGTATAAATAAGTTCTCAATTGCTTAACTTGTGAGTCATGCAGTCCTCGTAAGTCCAATATTCCTCTACCACCTTGTGACCGAGGTAGAACAACACGTTGGATTGCAGATCGGGGGTGAAGCTTTCTACTTCTTGTTAGGGCTTTACGAATTTGCCTTTGCACATCTTCTAGCTCTGTTACCGACCACCTAATAACTCCAAAAGTGTAGCCAAGCAGTGAAATACAATATGTGTTTATGGCTCTAGTGAGATTTCTGCTGTTCAATCCGCTTCCACAAACTGATTTCAGCCTTTGCGAAACCCTTTTTCGAAGAACTTCTTTAATGTTTTTGTGGCAGATCTCCTCAACCTGTGCTATTCCCAGGTATTTATAGGCATTATTTTCGGCAAGAGACTCAATTACTAAGTTCTCATTTACTTGGCAGTCTATTAATCGTTGTTTGCCTTTATTGAGTGTTGGAGTTTTGCATTTATCTATCCCAAAACTCATCCCTATATCTGAAGAGAACTTGTGAACAATCTCTATTTGTAGTTTTAGATGATTTTCTCTATTAGAGAAAAGCTCCATGTATAATAAATGAGACACATTTGCTGAAGCTGCTGTATTAGGTCTTAGTTGATAAGAGTAGCTGGAAGACTCTAACATATTCGAAAGAGGATTAAGGGACAACACAAACCAAAGTGGACTTATGGAGTCACCTTGAAATATGCCTCTCCTTACGGTAATACTTGATCCTTGTTCATTAGTCTCATCAGACGGTAGCCTGAGTGTCGTTTTCCACCGACTCATAGTTAGTTGTAAGAAATTAATAGGCTGTAGGTTGATACGGCATATTCTAAGAATAGTTATGAGCCATGAGTGAGGGTCAGAATCATATGCATTCTTATAATCAATATAAGCCATGTAAAGGTTCCGTTTTTTGTCTTTTGCGTGCTTCATAACAACTGCATCAACTGTTAAAAGTTCTTTGCATCCATAAGATCCCTTTGTGTAGCCTCGTTGTACTTCCGATATTATGTTATTGTTAGTAACAAACTGATAAATTGAATCGGTCAAGCAAGATGTGAGTAGTTTATATGCTGTATTCAGACATGTGATTGGTCTATAGTTAGCAGGCTCAACTGGATTCCCTGATTTATATTTTAGATAAGTTATGCCTTCCGTCATGAAGTATGGCATTTCTGTAGGATTATTAATAAAATATGTGAAATGTTCAGCGACATACTCATGAACACAGGAAAACTTTTTCCACCAGAAATTGTGAATACCATCTGGACCCGGTGCTTTCCAGTTTGCTGCTTGTGATATAACTTTTTTCATGGTGTTTACATTTATCCCGGAAAATTGAATTTCAGGTATCGTACTAAATCTATCCTTTTCATTAGCTACCCAACTAGAACCGGTATAATGGTCAGTTGGGATTGACCATAACGAGGACCAGTAAGCCTCAAGTTGTTCTTGCTGAGGACGATCTTGTATTGTAACTTCCTCCTTTTCGATATCTCTGTAAAAGGCCTTTTCATTTCACTGAAATTTTTTGTTATCCAGCCTTCTATGAGTCGATTTACGGTCTCTACGGACTCTTGCCACATATACGTCAAGTTTTTGTTTTAATGTATCCATTAGTTCCGCTATTATTCTGTCCGGGTCTCAGGAGTTCCTGGATGAAACGATATTTTTTATCATAGAGTTAACATTATTATTATTATTATTATTATTATTATTATTACTGTAAGAGACTGTTACAGTAAGACTGTAAGACTGTTATTACTGTTATTAAGACTGTATGATAATGTTAGGTGGAAAAAAAATAATTACTATTGTGTCCATGGCTTATAATCTGTTAATGATTCTATGATTATATACGAATATTAAAATAATGTGCATGCCCAAAAAAAAAGAAAGAAAAAAAGAAAACCATTAATTTATGATCAAGACAATATTGCATTTGTAGAAAACATGTTACGTTTAATGTAAAATTGCATTGTAAAATTGACATGTAAACTTAATTTAGATTGTCTCTCAAATAGCTACCTATTAAGCTAGAGGGATAAATAAGCACTGCTGTGTAAAACAAATGCGCATGCGAGAAAATAAAGAATTTGAAGAATTTGAAGAATTTGAATTATTATTATTATTATTATTACATTTACTCTATGGCAGTGACTCAACACAGTTGGAACTTCTACTTGATCTACAATTTATATCTTAATTTTATTATTTTAGCAAGTTTTTGATATGCTTTAAAGTAAAAACTCAACAAGTAAGATCTTCTCATTAATCTGAGTAAATAAATTATGGTTTGGAAGTGATATAAACTTTGAAATTCAATGGTGAAGTGATTGCCAGTGTAAAGGTTAGGTTCATCCAGTGTTCAAGTTGGTTAAGACAGGTTGCAACATATAGCCTAGCTGATAAAAATTCTGCTTTTAAATAAACATTCAATCAATACAAGTAAGTGTAATTAACTGGTGTAGATAATATGAGTTGTCCAATTTGTAAAAAGGATTTGCCAGCAGATGGTGACAATGTTACATGTGGTAAATGTCTGGCAGAACTCCATTATGGTTACTCTGGATTATCCAAGAATACCTGGAAGGGTAAAAGTACTCAGAGAAAGGCTGAGTGGGAATGTAGCAATTGTAGAAATCCTAGAGGCAGGTTACTAAGCAATCCTGACACAGATGAACCTAACGACCCTAACTATTTATCTCTCAAAAAACTCCTGGAAAACATGTTTCAAAAACAAGAAAAAGCTATAATTGACCGGATTGACAATCTTACAGCAATTGTCACTGATGTGCAAGAAAAATATGAGAGTATGGCTAAGGAAGTTGGAGACATAACAGTGCATACAGCTAGGCTTCAAAAGGACATTGATGAAATGAAAGTGGATCTGGAATGTGAAAGACAGTATGGCAGAAGCAGGAACTTCATAATCACCAGCATTCCATCATCGCAGGGTGAGGATGTGCCGGGGAAGGTTATTCAGCTCTTGGCAGCGATGAACATCCAGCTGAAGAAGGAGGAGTTCACCGCGCATCGCCTACCAGCGAAAAACCAGACTCCAGCCATCATTGTCCAGTGCTGCACGAGAGCTACGAGAGATGATATAGTACGTAAGGCTAGGAAGTTTAAACCTAAGTTATCATTAATCTCTAAGAAGGAACCAGACAGAGCAATATATTTCAATGACAACCTCACTCCTTACTTTGCTAATTTAATGATCAAAGCAAAAGAAATCAAACGAGATAAGGGGTTTAAATTCCTTTGGTTGAATGGGAATAGAATAATGTTAAAAAAGGATGAGTCGTCAAAAGCAATCCAGGTAGTAAAAGAAGGAGACTTTAAAAAGCTAGAGTAAAGATTAAGGGGGATCTTACAAATCAATCAAATTTTCACATTTTTTCATAGTTTGAATAAGTTTAGATAAGTTTTTTTTCTTTTTTTATTTCTCAATTAAAACATTTTTCAACCAGAACAGGAACTTAATTATGATGGGCAATGTTTAGGATTTGAAAACTGGGATGAAACAGTCAATTTCCTAAAAAGAAATAGGCATAATGGGGATTTGTCAATTTTAGGTGCAAATATAAGAAGCATAAGAAAATACTGGGATGTTATATTGGCCGAATGTCAAAGGGCATTAGGCTACATTGATTTAATAATCCTCAATGAAATAAAAGTAAATGCTGATGAAGTGAAAGTATATGGAATAGCTGGTTTTAATAGTATTTCAAAATGTAGACTATCTGGGGATGGTGGAGGTATTATGTGTTTATATAGAGATAAGATAAAGGTGGAAGAAATACAAGTGAACTTCAATTCAGCAGAATTGCTGTTACTGAAACTTCAAGTGAAAAATAAATCCATTATTTTAGCGGCTTTTTATAGGCCACCAAATATGAATGTAAATGACTTTATTTCTGAGGTAGATGATCTTTTGTCACTAGATATAATAAAAAATGAAAAAAATATTGTAATGATAGGGGATATTAATTTGTGTTATATTACACCAATGTACGGATCAGATAAATATTTAGATATGCTATATTCTCATGGAGTTTTAAATACTATAGATAAGCCAACCAGGGTAGAATATTACAATAATAATTTGGTATCTACATGTTTAGATCATGTTAATGTAAAGTTCCACAATCAAGTAGAACTACATAGGTCTTTTGTAATAGAAGAAAAAATTGCAGATCACTACTGGATAGGAATGATGTTGAAGTTTGAAAAAGGTGAAAACATTAATAAATATGTGGGTTCAAAAGAAATCATTAGCAATAGATTGGTTAATGAAGCTTTGATTAAGGAAAATTGGTGGCCAATGTTGGATTTAAGAGAACCAAATGAAATCTATAATGAACTGGTAAATAGGTTTTCAAGAATTTACAGTCAATGTAAAATAAAAGTAAAAACTAGTTCAAAACAGATTAAAAATCCATGGTTTAACGACGGTATACAAAAGCTGCTTGATAGAAAAAATAGGCTATGGGGTTTGCTTAAAAGGGATAAATATAACGTAGTCTTAAGAAATGAGTTTAAGAGAGCAAGAAATTACCTGTTGCATAAAATAAGAATAGAAAAAAGAAACTATTATTATAGAGAATTTTCATGTAATTTTAGAGACAGTAAAAAAACATGGAATACAGTAAACCAGTTTCTCAATAATAGAAAAAGACCAACTATCTTACAGACTGTAAAGGATAATTTTAAAGTTCAGCATGATGATGAGATAGTGAGTATTGCAGGTCAGTTTGAAAATAGTTTTAGAAATTCAATAGATTGTATAAAAGCAGAATTACAGGGTGTAAATTTTGATTTAAGTAATAGTTTTAATGATGGAATGTACAGTGTTGGGGAGAGGTTAAGTATGAACTTCAAGACTAACAATGATTTTTTTTACTATTTAGCTGTGAGCAAACTAAATAGTCACTCTTCTGCTGGCCCTGACAACATTAGGCCACAGGACATTAAAAACAATGAGTTTAGACTTAAGCTGGTAATCATGCACTTGTTAAGGCGTATTTTTGAAACTGGAGTAATGCCCAGCCAAATGAAGGTCACTTACCTTAGGCCTATTTTTAAAAAAGGATGTAAACAGGATTGTGGTTGCTACAGGCCAGTGGGTTCAGTCTCAGCAATTACAAAAATTCTAGAGCATTATGTTTGCCTACAGTTACAATGTTATCTATTTGATAATAATATTATAAGTAAAGCACAGTTTGGATTTGTCCCAAATACTTCAACTGTTGACCTTTTAGAAATATTGGTAAATGATGTAAACCAAGCACTGAATGAGAATAAGTTTGTGATTGCTGTGGCAACTGATCTCACCAAGGCTTTTGATTTGGTGGAATATGATATAATGATTAATAAACTGTGTAAAATTGGCATTGGTGGGAAGTTGTTAGATTTTTTTAAGAGCTATTTTAGTGATAGGAAGATGCATGTAATATTAGGTGATGTTATTAGTGAGGGGTTTGCACAAAACTGTGGCTTGGTCCAGGGAAGTGTTCTTTCTCCTACTCTGTTCAATATATATGTAAATGATTTGGCTAGTTTACAATTTAAAAGTAAATTGTTACAATATGCAGATGACAACATCTTATATATAGTCCATAAGAATTTGGAAATAGGCTTAAGTCAAATGCAGAATGATTTAAATTTGGTTAGTAAATATTTTTTCAATAACTCAATTAAGTTGAACTCAGATAAAACTAAAGTAATTATTTTTAAAAATCCTAGAATTAATATTGAAAGAGGATTTAACTTAAGCCTATTCTGTCACACACAAAAATGTCTCTCTCAAGTCATACCATCAGGTAACTCTTGTAGATGTCAATCAATGGAAATTAGTAATACTATTAAGCATTTAGGAATTAATTTGGACTCAGACATGAAGTTTAACACACACATAACATCAATCTCAAATACTCTTAGAATTGTTCTTTACAAATGTTATAGGCTAACAAATTTTTTCCCAATTAATGTAAAAAGAATATTGTATTTTTCTCTAGTCCAAAGCATTGTTTATTATGGAATAACAGTTTATTATTTAGCCCCTGAATATGTTAAAAATCGCCTTGTAAATATCTTAAACAGAATTTTTAAAGTTTTATTTAACAACACACCCAGAGAACTGTTAGGAATTATGAGTTTTGATTCACTAGCTAAGTTTACAGACTTGTCTAGGAATTACTTCAAAGAAGAGTTTAGAAGGTTAAATGAAGTTGGTTATAACCTTAGGCAACGAAATTATACAGTTGTTAGACATAATAATTTTTATGGAAAGAATGTAAAGGAATTTAGGATACCCCATTTGTTAAACACAATCCCAGAAGATTTGAAAGCATTAGAAAACAACAATCAGATTAAAATTAAGTTAAAATCATATTTTATAAACAACACACATTGACAATAGCTTTTACAACATTATTATTGTAAAGAAATTAGTAAAAATAAGACAAAAACACTGTGACCCACCTTGTTGGTTAATGTGTTAGTGTAAGACATGATATTAGTAAACATTTTTGTACCAAAATATGACACTGGACACACACACACACAACAAAAGGAATAAGGAAATAACTTTAATTAGATAAAAGAATTATTGTTGTAGAAATGTAAATTGAGATTTATTATATGTCAAAACAATGAACAAACACATTCATGTTCAGGAAGGTTATGCTGCAGTACGAATGGGAGAGGGAATAAAAAAGAGAAAGTTGCTTTAAGCTCCACGTTCATAGAGTACGTAAACTGGTTTAAATGAAATGAATGTACATATATAAGACTGTATGATAATGTCAGGTGGAAGAAAAATAATTACTATTGTGTCCATGGCTCATAATCTGTTAATGATTCTATGATTATATACGAATATTAAAATAATGTGCATGCCCAAAAAAAAAAACAAAAAAACAAAAAAAAAAAAAAAACAAAAAAAAAACAACATAAATTTATGATCAAGACAATATTGCATTTGTAGAAAACATGTTACGTTTAATGTAAAATTGTATTGTAAAATTGACATGTAAACTTAATTTAGATTGTCTCTCAAATAGCTACCTATTAAGCTAGAGGGATAAATAAGCACTGCTGTGTAAAACAAATGCGCATGCGAGAAAATAAAGAATTTGAATTTGAATTTGAATTATTATTATTATTATTATTATTATTATTATTAATTAATCAATAATAATTCAAATGAGGAGCACTTGAATAACGATCAGACCATACAACCTAAGGAGGGTAACAATGTACATAGGAGTGGGGACCTTGAGAAGAACCTCAAATCTGAGTTTACATTCAATTTTGAACAGTGTATAGCCCTCAATCCAAACAGGAGAAGGCCCCTACAACGAATTGGCTGGTCCCCCTTTCTTAGAAAATGTGTTAGTATTCTCAATTCTCACATCCTTCCACCAGTACTATTAACTCTTAGTTAATTCTCGGAAGTTCATACAGCAGTATATGCTGCAGCTGCATCAGCTATATCAGTAATCATTGGTAAAAACCCAATATTAGATGAAAATACTAATACCAGAGCAAAAACAAGGGACCCACCTTGGTCAAGGAGACTATAAAATCGAATAGCCGATCTGAGAGCAGACATTGGACGATTAACTAGATTCCAAAGAGGCGAAGGTGGCCGCAGACTTGTCAGCAAGGTTAACTCTATGATCAAAAAATACCGTTTTCATCCAGGAACTCCTGAGACCCGGAACAGAAGAATAGCAGAACTAATGGATACATTAAAACAAAAACTTGACGTATATGTGGCAAGAGGCCGTAGATACCGTAAATCGACACATAGAAGGCTGGATAACAAAAAAATCCAGCGAAATGAAAAGGCCTTTTACAGGGATATCGAAAAGGAGGAAGTTACAATTCAAGATCGCCCTCAGCATGAACAACTTGAGGCTTACTGGTCCTCGTTATGGTCGATCCCAACTTACCATAATACCAGTACTAGTTGGGTAGCTAATAAAGAGGCTAGATTTAGTACAATCCCTGAAATGCAATTTTCCGGTATAAATGTGAACACAATGAAAAAAGTTATATCACAAGCAGCAAACTGGAAAGCACCGGGTCCAGATGGTATTCACAATTTCTGGTGGAAAATGTTTACCTGTGTTCATGAGTATGTCACTGAGCATTTCACAAATTTTATTAATAATCATTCAGAAATGCCGTACTTCATGACGGAAGGCATAACTTATCTAAAGTATAAGTCAGGGAATCCTGTAGAGCCTGCCAACTATAGACCCATCACATGTCTGAACACAGCATATAAACTTCTCACATCCTGCTTGACCGATTCAATTTATCAGTTTGTTACTAACAATAACATAATATCGGAAGTACAACGAGGCTGCACAAAGGGATCTTATGAATGCAAAGAACTTTTAACAGTTGATGCAGTTGTTATGAAGCACGCAAAAGACAAAAAACGGAACCTTTACATGGCTTATATAGATTATAAGAAGGCATTTGATTCTGTCCCTCACTCATGGCTCATAACTATTCTTAGAATATACCGTATCAACATACAGCTTATAAATTTCTTACAAATAACGATGAGTCGGTGGAAAACGAGCCTCAGGTTATCGTCTGATGAGACTAATGAACAAGGATCAAGTATTACCGTAAGGAGAGGCATATTTCAAGGTGACTCCCTAAGTCCTCTTTGGTTTGTATTGGCTCTTAATCCTCTTTCGAATATGTTAGAGTCTTCCAGCTACTCTTATCAACTAAGACCTAATACAGTACCTTCAGCAAATGTATCTCATTTATTGTACATCAATGATCTAAAGCTTTTCTCTAAAAGAGAAAATCATCTACAACTCCAAATAGAGATTGTCTACAAGTTCTCTACAGATTTAGGAATGAGCTTTGGGATAGATAAATGCAGAACTCTAACACTCATCAAAGGCAAACAACACCTAATAGACTGCCAAGTGAATGAGAATTTAGTAATTGAGTCTCTTGCAGAAAATAATGCCTACAAATACCTAGGAATAGCACAGGCTGAAGAGATCTGCCACAAAAACATAAAAGAAATTCTTCGAAGAAGGTTTTCACAAAGACTGAAATCAGTGTGTGGAAGCGGATTGAACAGCAGAAATCTCACTAGAGCCATAAACACATATTGTATTTCCCAGTTGTGCTACACTTTTGGAGTTATTATTAGGTGGACGGTAACAGAGCTAGAATATGTGCAAAGGCAAATTCGTAAAGCTCTAACAACAAGTAGAAAGCTCCACCCCCGATCTGCAATCCAACGTGTTGTTTTGCCTCGATCACAGGGTGGTAAAGGATTATTGGACTTACGAGGACTGCATGACTCACAAGTTAAGCAATTAAGAACTTATTTCTACAGTCAAGATTCAACATTAATGAAAGCTGTAGTCCACTCCGACTTAAAATACACACCATTGAATTTAGTCGATAACAACAAAGAATTAGAAGATCAAAATTCAAGACTGAAAAAATCTAGTGCAGATTGGAGAGCAAAACCACTTCACGGACAATATCCAGCACTATTGGACTTAGAAACGGTAGATAAAACAGCATCGTTAGCATGGCTTCAGGAGGGTAAACTTTATCCTGAAACTGAAGGTTTTATTATGGCTATACAAGATCAAGTAATACCCACAAAATACTACTTAAGAAGAATCGTGGGAGACATCTCTATTGAGGATGATATGTGTAGGGCTTGTAAAACGCATTTAGAAACAATTCATCACTTAACATCTGCCTGCCCAGCCCTTGTTCAGCGAGATTACCTTAAAAGGCACGATGATGTTGCAAAAATAATTCACTGTGAATTAGCTGTTAGACTTTACTTATCAGAAAAAAGTGAACCATACTACTCGTACAAACCTCTCCCAGTATTGAGAAATGAACAAAATAAATTATATTGGAACAGGACCATATTAACAGATCGGAGGATTGTTCATAACCGCCCAGATATTATTTGGCACAACATCAATGAGGCTACTGTATTTATGATTGACATAGCTGTTCCTGACACACATAATCTCACAACATCGTATAATGAGAAAAAAGCTAAATACAGGGAACTTGCTGATGAAGTTAACGAATGTGGAAAGATGTGAATAAAGTTGAAATAATACCAATAATTATTTCTTCCATTGGTATTGTTCCACAGACTTTAAATCAAGAATTGAAAAAAAGTAAACCTTAACAACACTATCATCAAGCAAATGCAACAGTCAGTCATACTTAATACCTGCCATACCATCCGGCTGGTAATGGGAGACAACGGCTACGACTGAAGAAAATGCACCCAACCAGTGAAAATTAACCCTCTTGCTTTGGCCGTGGGTATCATAATACTACTGTACCAGAATTACTCTGTGTTTTTTGGTAAATAATAATAATAATAATAATAAATAATATTTTAGTAACATAAACAACTTCAAACTTATGTATCAATGTTAAATTTAAAAAATTAAGTTTATTAAATGCAAGTTATTTTAGAACATAAAACCAATACATTCATTGAAATAACTCAAATTAATTTTACAATTTTTGTTAATAGGCTTAGTCTTAATTAAAACATAGTATTATAATTAAGTTGTAGGGTTAAATTTCGTGTTTAATTCACTGTTGGTGGTCCATAAACTCGCTAAAACTATTGAATTCACTATTCATTAAAAAGCTTTTCAATTTAGATTTCAATTGGTTCCTACTTGTTTCAATTTTGGTATAGTTTGGTATTTCATTATTTAATGATATTTCTGCCTGTAATGGAAGAGCAGAGGACAAGTTTGGTCTGTGTCGTTGAGGCCTCAAATTTTGTTTGTTTTGTGTGTCATAAGAATAAATTGCGACTCCTCGCCAATTATTATCTCATTTTTTACATATTTGGAATATTTTTACATTTGTTTCCTCTGTAATGAAATATTGATTAATAACTTTGATTGATTGAGGGAAATTTTAGTACATGTTATCTGCATAAAAACATTTACTCTAAATACATTTTCTGATTTCTTTACATTTTTAGTTTTGTTTTGTAAATAATTGTATATATATATATATATATATATATATATATATATATATATATATATATATATATATATATATATATATATAGTCTACTAAAAATGTATTAAGATATTGTTATTTGCAGTTTAAAGCTGTAGAACAGACTAGAATGCCTAGTTTTATGAAACATGTGAAATTATCATTCCTTATATTGCCTTTAATAAAAATAAATCTGTACACTGTATAATGATAACACTCTTAAACTTTATAAATCATCTAAAAAGGTGTAGGGTATTTGTGAAGAGATTTCCACATTTAAGATTGATGGGTTTGCACAGGTGACAATAACATTCATCTAGATCAACTTTGTTATTCAGTTTATTTGATATTTTTACTGTCTATAAGCTGCTGAAAGCTAAGAATTTTTAAAAATTGATCATCGATATTCCTCAAATAATTTTTACTATCTTACTCAGTGTGTCAGGTCTGTTTTAGTTAAAAGCTTTTTGTTGAAACTTGTATTTGTTACCATCTATTCACATTTACGTTGCCCTAATATGTAGGAAATTATCCATCGAAAACAAGTAGAAAACTCTTGAATATAATTATAACTTCTTCTACTACATTATTATAATTCTTGTGGCCGATGATCCCAAGGGTTATGCGACATTATATCAAATATACTATAAACAAATAAATGAATAAGGTATCTTTTAAAAATGAGAATCATTAGTCGGAGTCATTGCCAAATGAACTAACTACGCATCCTAAAATGGTTTTCCGATTTATTCGTTAATTGTTGGCTATTGTTGTGTGACGGTTGATGTTATTTGATGTTTTTATGTTTTCAATCTAAAGACCTTCCTAATAAGATTTTAAATTTCTTGAAAAGAAGAACGTTGAGATAATAATTACGGTATTTTTACTACGTAACATTGTTTCGAACTTTGTAAGTTGTATATTTAATTTCTAACCAGCACGGAAATATGAATATCTGAAATTTAAAGGGTGATTTATCCTTCTGTTTTATAAAACAGCGTTTCTTTTGTATCAGACATGTAAATAATTTCTGTAAATAATTTTCTCTTTTAGTCTGGCATTTAGATGAAAGGATTGTTCCCTCAATGATAGAGATACAGTATACAATTTGGAACACTGTACTAAATATATAAAGGCTTAATTAGGTACGAGGATACCTTCGATTCCCTTATAAGGTGTTTTACGGATTTTAAAACTAATATTTTTATAAAATACTGTGAGCAGCAAACCAAGGAAGTAAGAACAGGCCTATATAGGTATCGATAAAAGTTAAAGTAATTAAGCATTTATAAGTATAAATTTTGGATTATAGGTACCATTCCTCCATTATATGATAATATGATATAACATTTAATGAAAAATAGGAGAGAAACTCCTATATGAGATAAATTCCTAAACATATCGTTAGTAACGTAAACCGCAAGAAAACAGGAACCTTATGCATTTATTTTCATTAAAATATCATGTGATTAAGGGAACAGGTTTGAAGCATCAGTGTGTTTTATACAAATATTAGTTTATTTTAACCGCATAAGACAACTAATTATTATTATATCCATCACTCAGTTTATTCATTAATCGTTTGATATAATAGTAGTACTTAATTTTGAACTAGTCTAATTTAAAAATTATATTAATACATTTAATTATAAATGTAAAAAGTGTTTCAGATATCAAATAAGAATACTGATGATTAGGTTACATACCTTGTGCCATCGTCAATATATATAGTTTTTCTGATAACTAGTTTCGGGACTGTTGTCCCATTATCAAATCAGTAGATCGCCGTCGAAACTTTAAAATACAGTCATACCATACTTTTAACAACACAACACACTCGCGAACATTTAACAGTTAATTTGAGGTTGGCCAGCCAAGACATGGAAGGTTACCGGGTCGGTAATTAATATTAGTATGATTAATATTAATTGGTAGAATTAGTAGAATTAGCATGACTGTGTTTTGAAGTTTTGACGACGATCTACTGATTTGATAATGGGACAACAGTCCCGAAACTAGTTATAAAAAAAACGATATGGATTGACGAGGGCACAAGGTATGTATCTAATCATCAGTCATTGATCAATCCTGGAGGCAAAAATGAACAAATAAAAATAACTCGTATTGGGAAAAACATGTTTGTTGAATTTTTTTAGCCACTTATCATGCTAATTTAACAGTTTAAAATACTACATTGTTTAATATTTAGCTCTTGTCAACAGATTAACTCAAAATTATTTAATTAAAATAATATAATAGTGAAAACTTTGTAAACCCCATAAAACCCGTATATCGGAAATATAAACATAAGTTGTAAATAAAATAATAAGTTTTTATTTTCATTGTTTAGTACGTTACAATTGTAGCATAGCTATTTAAAAATGCAATATTGTCACTTACAATTTTGTACGAGTTTTTTCCCACCATATTCAAACAGAACGCCAATCCTAATTAAAGACAAGATTTGACAAATCATATACCTTATTATGTTTGCTATAATTATACATAAAATTATTAATTATGAGTTTAATTACTTAGTTACAATGCAATAGATTCACTTGGTAAAAATTCAGTAAAGCTGATTTTAAATGAATTAAAATATAAACATTTTTACATATTAAAGATAATTTATTTACCAATTTTTCCCGATTTGACGGCGTTTTCTCCACTAGCTTTGAACTATGTCTAGGATATTGATTCTTTTTTATCTTGTGCACCATGTGTCCTCAAATTTTCATCAATTGGTTTCTCAAAACTCTCTTTTAATTGTAAAAGTGTTTTAAATAGCGAACGGTCATTATAACCCTTTATAAATTGGTTTACTTGAAGTTATCTAAGGATTAAATGTCATGTTTAAAATAAACTTGCTTATTTCTGTACTGTTTGTGTTCCACATTTTTAACCTCAATCATTAAATGAACAATCCTTATAGTAACATCCGTAATATGCACGACTATTTGCTTGTTTTTTCAATGAAATGAATACGATGGTCAAAGGTGTTTTGATTGTTGTACAGGGTGACTTGCGGAATCCGGACATATTTGAAACAGTTTTCGTATCGTTGTTGCACGAGTTAGGGAGATTTGGTTTATGTCGTTATCTTGTATGTCTTGTCATTTTAGTTTAAATGTATTAGTATTCAATGTAGCGCCTTGTTTTTTTACATACAACACTTTTAATTAAAATTGTTTATTCATTATAAAAAACGACAAAGCAAAAAATGTTTATTCAAAATCAAAAGATCAGTTGAAATGACACACTAAGACGAAACACGCGTTAAATACATAAATACAAAAAATAGATAAATAAAAATCGAAACGGTCTTGTAAGCGTAATTTGTGAAAACATCAACAAAGTTTGTTTATTCAAAATTTAATGATGTTTTTTTTTCAAATTCAAGTTTTTCGTAAATTTTGTAATTTATTTTGATTTGTTCAGACACAAGCCTATGCGTGTAAATATGTTTTTGTGGCAATGAAGGATATTTGATTGATTGATTGATTGATTGATGCATTCATTCATTCATTAAGATTACTACATGATTAAGGTTATTCATCTTAACAAGTTGTCTTGGCTTACAAGAGTATAATTTTAACTGATCTTTAAATTTTGAATAAAGATATGCATTACTGTGTCGTTTTATAGTAAATTTGTAAATATAAAAATACTTTTTTATTGGCATGATACGTGTTGTTTGTAATCATGAAAAACAAACGTCTACAACACTCAAAGTATAGTTACACTTATACTGCAAAGAATACAGAGGGTAAATATATGAAAATATGGAAAAAGCAATCGATTTCGACCGGACAAGCCGATCATCATCAGGCCCAAAGAGAGAATGACAGAACCAACATGGCGGACAATAATACAAGAGACAAATGGCGTCATAGTCAAATGACTTCATTCTACCCTGCTATTGGCTAAAAATTGTAACAACGGAAAATCAGTGTCATATTTTCATATATTTGCCTACTGTATTCACTGCAATATAAGCGTAAATATATTTTTGATTGTTGCAGATGTTTTTTATTCATTTCCGAATAAAAATGCAGTGTTGTATAGAGAAAAACAAGTTGGTATATTGACTACTTACACGTTTAGTCTAAATTGGCAATACTTAAGACAACTACATAACCCAAGTCGCAATAACTTGTACAATAACAATACAACAAATGTTTCAAATTCGTCCGGTCACCCTGTTGTTAAGGTTTTTGTTCTCGGCACGTACGCTGTGCAACAACATCAGTCGCTGGTGACAAATGTCGCACTCTTCTGACAGGGAAGAAGCTGCGATTATCGCGAAAACAGCGTCGCAGATCAAAGGTGGAGCTGCGAGCAGGCTACATCATTAGGGCGGGCTCACTGGGGTTTTGATCCAGCACATAAATCAATGATGAAGGTCACTAGTACAGAGATACAGTGGGCCGAGCAGGAAAGAAGGCTTCACAATGACTTTGAGTGTGTAAATGGGGATTCGATGAAATTCATATATGGTCCTTTACGTGAAAAGGGGGACTGTCAAATTATAATAACAATAATATAATGTGAAAATGGTATACGAGATAGTTTATATGAGCTAGTTAGTTTATTTTAAAATTGAACGATATCTATTAATATTTCTTTAAGGGTTAGTCAGTGATTCGTTTTTATACTATAGATAAAAAACATAAATTTATTTTATGGAACAAAACATCTATTGTGTTTTATTTTACTTAATTTTATTGTAAACTGTTGTGATTACTGTAATGCCAGTTATAAAAGTTATTGAAATGTGAAAAATAATTACGGTGAAGCTCATAAAAAACTTATAAGTCAAAAGTAATGTATAGCCAAATTTAACAAATATTATAAAATTTGCATTACCAATGTATGTATGTACCAATAATACATTGCAAATATGTTTCCTCATTCCACATAAAGTTATAAATCTTTTTCGGTCAGCCAAGAATTCTTGGACTCTGTAACATTTTTTCAATTAAAAGGGATTTCATTGCATTCCTAAACTTTGAGTGATTAGTCTCAAAATTCAGCTTAAGTGGAAGATTGTTATAGAGTTTTATGCCGTTATATAAAAGATCGTTGAAAAAGGAGGTTGAATGTTTAGGAATTTTACAGTTAATTAACGAGCAAAGGGGGTAGATACAGATATGTGAGATGTATTGAAATTTACCCAGGTTAGTTTTACAAATGATAGTTTCCAAAATGTATATTGAAGGGAATTTCGAAATTGCTGCTGGACGAAAAACATTTTTGCAGGTTTGTCTCTTTTGAAGGGAGGATATTACTCTAATTGTTTTTTCTCAGCTTTGAAGAAGAATAAAGTTTTTTAGTTCTCAGCAACCTTAAATAGGTATTGCATAAGCTAAGAACGGTTAAATAAGTCCGTAGTAAGCAGAGAGAAGAACATCAGAAGAGACAGTTTGAGCAAGAGTTCGCAGTACAAAAATGCCCATACTCACTCTTTTAATGACGTGGTCGATATTGAGATTTAAATTTAAATTACGGTAGAGGAAAATTCCAAGAAACTTAACCGAATCAGAAAGCTCTGATAAGGTTTGGTCTAGAAGAAGTGAAAGTTTTTGATTTGAAGTAGTTTTATTAGAAATGCGAAAGTTAAGTATTTTTAACATATTCTCATTAAAACACTGAACCGAGTTGTTTGCCTACATAAATGTCGCTTTTTCAAGTAACTGTAAGGATGGAGTAGACAAGGTCTAGGAAGTATCATCGGCAAAAGTCATACTTTGGCTTCTATTGTATTTGCAGGAAGGTCATTTGTCCTTGTGAAGACACAGCCAAGTCAGAGAGTAAGTAAAAACCCACGACGTAAGTTTATACCCATGCATTAAAAATTATCTCTCTTTGCTAACAACACATGCCGTCTATCCCTAATAAATATGTTGGTTTGTCAGCTTATCTCATCCTGGAAAATTCCCTAACTTCCCGATGCTGTAAAAGTTCCGAGTGAAAGGAGTATTACAAATAATAACCAAAACGGCTGGACCATCCGATACCCAATGAGACCTCGCTTTATGGTTGACAGCTAGCATGGATTACACGAAAATGTGATACAAAGTTGGAGGACTTCTGTGGATTTCTCCATTTTGTAACTTAATTTGCGTTATCAATTTACAGGGATTAGTCATCATCAATTTCATTTCTTTTACAAATGCTGTTTTAATGGGTTTTTTACAACTACAATAAAATCGGAAAAACTTACATTTTGTGGAATTTGTATAATAAAGGTTGATTAAACATTAAATAATCCAAAAATATTGTAGAGTATCAATTAAAATTTTACTCTTTCATTACAATTGTAATGGTGGGTCCATTTATAATCTCTACAATAAGTTAATTTTAAGTTTATTTATTTCTGAGTATTTATATGTGAATATAAATTTGTACTCATTATGAAATCTTGACTTTGCTAATGCAAATTGTAATTTGTTGATTCTGGCAAATAAATGACTTCTGACTTATTTAATTATAATCCTATTATAACTTTTCATGATGTATCCGTAAACATTATTTTTAATTGAATTTCATTTAAAATTTAATTTAATACAAAATTATGGTAAATTTAAAATCCTCATTATTGACTGAGTGCCAATATGTAAGGATGAAATTATGTCAAGATTTTTTAATTTTTAAATTCAAATCCTAATCAGATTTTATAAGTGAAACAAATACGATAAGTAACATACACATAACATTTACGGCGAACTATAAAGTATCGCAAAATAATCGGTCTATAGCTTTAATCAAATTTAATTAAATATATCGAAGGAAAAGGTAAGAGTTTTTAAAATTATTAATATGATAATTTGACAAACGCTGTCTGCTTTAATTGCATGATCATATAATTATTATTCCTATACATATTTTGTAAAGTTTGTAAAGTTTGCATACTACAGAATTACATACACCACGTCGCTTATCAATATGCTATAATCTGCATGGTAAAGCATTTATTGGTAGGTATTTCTAAGTGATAATTAAACAAAACAATAATTGTAATGATAAATAAATAAAAATACATACTTGGAGGGTCAGTGTTTTTAAACAGGATTTCAAAACCTACCTACAATGAAGTAAAACCCAGAACCTAATGCACAAATGAAAATTTTTAAGTATTAAATGCTGTTTTTAAACCAGGACTACGGATTGTGCAACTGGTAGAAAACTTTGTTAAATTCTCCACATAGAGCACCTAGAAACAATGGGCACCAGCATGTGAACAATGTCGGGGACAGGGAGTGACAACAAAGAGCGACCAGCACAGCTTTGGTCCCATAACAGTTGTTGATAGTATCAGATTCACTGAAGTGCCTCACCAAGACAGCGATCTGTGCCAGACATTTGGAAACTCTAGGTAAAATTCTTTATGATTCCAAACCCGAGTTTATGTATTTTAAAATATACAGCTGTAAGGCAGAACTATAACTTGTGATAAGAAAGGTAAAGAAAGGCTGTTTTCAATGTAAGTATGTAATAACAAAGTCGAAAAATAAGGTGCAGTCAAATAGTACAGGAAGAGGTATAAAAATTAGTGTTACAGTTAAAACTCTTTTGGAAATTTTCAGCTTATTTAATTTGTTAAAATTCTAACAGTGTCGGTGGCATATTTGGTTTCCTTCATCAGAGGTCAGAGATAAAATGTGCATCAGCTGAACGAGACAAAAATGCCACCGAAACTGTCAGAATTTAAGAAAATTTAATAAATTTAAAATTCCCAAAATAGTTTAATTATGCCTTATTCAAGTTTATGAATGGAAAAATTGAGGTTTCCAAATGGCAAGAGCTTGTACAGGTGGTTTTACACATTTCACATGTGTTATACTTACTACGATTAACAAAAGAAAGAAATTTATGAAAAATACAGTGTAAAGCACATTAAGAACCATTAAAACAAACAAAAACCCTTCAGGGAAACACGTTTTCCCATGACCGGTGTTTGCGATTTTTTCCTTTAGTGTTACCTCAAGTTAATAGTGTACTTGAATACTTCAAGAACTAGTGGACCTTAAGGGAGCCACAGTACAAGAGATAGCTTCTATTATTATTAAATGTTAAAGAAAGTTTTGGTGCAAGCTTGGCGAATATTTACCAATAAAATGTTTCATTTTTTAAGCTGTTTTTTTTCGTACATTGCCTTATTTTTTCATTCATAATATTCTAAAACAAATGTAAAATTGTTTATACTATGCCATTTCTGAGCCTTCAAGGATTTCACAGCTAATTATATTTACAATCTCAATTTAAATACAAAATAGAAGAACGACCGTTTAAATAATTTGAGAATAGCATGTGGGTTAAATTGCATTGTAAGAAGTAGTGATGGTGTGTCAAAGGATACCATGCAAACAAATAAAAAGAAATGTATAAGTGAGAAGTCAAAAGTAGGAGATGGTTGGGATGGTGATTTGAGTGGTGGCCGACGGATTGTGGTGGGTGGTAAGAATGTGTGTTGTAAGGATTACTCGAGCCTGCGCCACAATAAGCCTACAGTTGAAAGATTTTCAGATTGTTTTGGGACCAGCTAGAACTAACAATAAATGTGTTTAGCTAATATCAAACATAGTAGGTAGGAAATGTAGTTAACAATCAGGAAAATAGTTATTTACTGCTAGATTGTTCAGTCTAAACGTAGTAGAATACAAAATATTCCGATGTCATTAACAAATTAGAATAAAATGAATGTCGTGTGGTACAGTTGATGGCTAAGTTTAACAATAAATAGTTATGTTGCTTACTAACGTATACAAATACAAACAATAGCTGTACAACTAGTCTCCTTCACAAAAATGTAAGACTAGCATAAAAGGTGAAATTCGTTAACTTTCAAGTTACTTAAAATACAGGTGTATAAATATATTAACGAAATTGTCAACTAAAGAATTGTCCCGAGCAAAAGGTGGCAATAAGCAATTAATAGATAAATGTTAAACCATTTCTATGATGGGGGTGATGTTGTTTGCGTCCGCAGAATTCCATGAAAGCTGCGCATAGCTACTCCCTGGGAAGTGTTAAACGAACAATAATTTTGGCAGGTGAACTATGACGCACGTGATCTCTCAGCTATGCCAGCTGCCAGAAAGAATGCAAATGGTCCTTTTCAGGGTCAATTTTGAAGTTTAAGCTCTGTTTTAAATATCTGTCATTTTAACGTAGAGAGTATGAGCAAATCTAAGAGAGACTGCCTCAGCAAGGTTCTGCGACAAAATAATTTCGATGACCTCACACCACAAGAAACACGTGTAGAAAGGATGATGATGACAATGGTACTAGTATTTCAAGCTGTCCTGAAAATAACCTTTCCTTGGTATTTAATGCCAAAAACACAAAAACCTTTCATTCAGCCCGATGGCACCGTGGGTGTTCTCCGGACTTGTGCCTTTGCTCCCGTGAACCATCAGCAAAACCCGTACCTTCTTCCATGATGGTCCTAGGTGCATTCCCCTACTCTCAGTACAGGCCTATAATAATATCAATAGTAATAAAAATTCCACGATTTACATCTTTTCCTCGGCCTAAATGGAACTTTAATAAAGCTGAGTGGGAGGCCTACTTTTCCAGGTTTAATAACTGCATCAGATTCTTTTCTCCTAAAATAAAAAATTATGATCGGTTCTCAAGACTTGTTCTGTGTTCCGCTATTACGTGCGAGGTTTTCGGAAAGAGTACATGCCAGGATTGAGTCAAGAGTGCGAAGATCTTTACAGTGAGTTTACAGACACTGCAGCCAAAGATATAGCGGGACAACTCGCCTACGGCTCGATGGGGGCTCCGCCCCCATGCCCCCTTAGGGGTGTCCATAAATTCGTAAATTAATAAAAAGTCAAGTATGAAATTGGTTAGTTCCACGGAAGAACTGAACAGCCAAGACAGTAACAAGACCGTTTAATACACACAATTCACAATCGATAGTTAAAAGGCTTTGAAAATCTCCTATGAATCGGTTTAAATAACTCTTCGTAGTTAAAATTTGTTAAAATATTTTTAATTTGATATAATAATTATTTATTCTTGGTGTTATGCTGAATGGAGGGTCCACTCCCTAATTTGTTACCCCAATCCCGTAATTTCTGTAAAAACTTTGTAAATAAAAAAGTCGAGTGTTAAACAGTTTAGATTTATTAAAGAAGTGCACAGCCAAGACAGTAACAAAAGGCTAATGCACACTTCTCACAATCAATAATAATTAAAGCTTTTAAATTCATCAAAAGTTGTTGCAATAAATCAGTGAAAACAATAAAATAACATTAAAACGAAATAAAATAAAATCTTATAACCGAGATAGAAATCACAAAAGACTCCAAAGTTTTAAAAATATTCCCTAAGATCCGAGGAGGAACTTATTAAAAGTATGTAAATTAGTAACACCAGCCCCGACAACAGCTGAATTCATATTTTTAATAGTCTGTTAAAAGGAGTTAAGGTCCCCAATTTCAAGTTTTCGGTAACTATTCTGGTTTACGAGATACCAAAGGTCTCTTGAGTTTATCATCCTGTAATAAATCTGTTTTGAAAGCTAATGTGTAGAGATATGGCAAAATGTTCTGAAAACTGTTAGCCATTAATAAAATATTTCAGTCATATTCAGCAACATTTTTCGATAGGACCAATCGTTTGGTCAGTAGAGTGGAAAAACTGAAAACGCGATTGCACAAAAATTAGTCTGGAGATTTACGCAATTAATTGGTGCGATATACGACAAAAAGTCACAGGACCAAAATCGTAGTTCATACAATTCAGTACCGTAGTAGTCTCAAATCTATAAAAGGCCTAACCATTTAGCCGCTAGAGCTGAAATACTAAAATTACGATTTCTCTAGTTGGCCAAACGCCATTACTTATTTATCACAAAACTAGGGAAAAGTGAAAAATGTATTTTGAGAGTAAACGGAAAGAGATACAGCAAAGTATGTTAGAGTCAACATTGTAGATATTAAAAAGACCTATAAAAGTAGTCATTTAAACATTTTTGTAGGACAAACCATTTAGTCGCTAGAGCCCTAAGTCTAAATATAAATTTCACAAAAATCAGTTTGGAGGGTTAACGGTGATATGTACGTCAAAAAGTCAAAGGACCAAAATTGTAGATCATCCAATTCCCTATCGTAATATTGCTCTCAGATTTCAGATAAGACTAACCATTATTAAGCTAGAGCTGAAATACTAAAATTACGATTTCTCTAGTGGACCAGAACCGGTATTTTCCCACTACGTTCACGTTCACGTTCACAAGATCCGGAAAAAGTGAAAAATGTATTTTTTAAGTAAACGAGAAGAGATACATTTGGCCTCTAAAGCTGAAATACTAAAATTACGATTTCTCTAGTGTCCCAGAACCGGCATTTTCCCACTACTTATGTTCACAAAGTCCGGAAAAAGTGAAAAATGAATTTTGTGAGTAAACGAGTAGAGATACGGCAAAATATATAAAGAGCAAAATTGTAGATATTAAAAAGATCTATCGAAATAAACCTTCAGAAAGTTTTCAGGATCATCTGTTTAGTCACTAGAGCCCGAAAACCGAAAACGGCATTTCATTAAAAACGCTCTGGAGGCTTAACGGTGCGAGATATGATAAAAAGTCAAAGAACCGAAATTGTAGAAAATTAAATTCCCTATCGTAGTATTTCTCTCAGATTTTAGATAGGACAAAGCGTTTGGCCCCTAGAGCCAAAAAACTAAAATTACAATTTCAGAAATCCGCCATTTTGAATTTTTTTAGCAGGTTAAAAATACAAATTTGCAAGTTTAAGATTTTATACTTAACATTGACCATTCAGGCTAGACGTATGCCAAATTTCAAGTCTCTAGCTTAAATAGTTACGTCAGAAATTCGTATCCCATATAAGTGAGTGAGTCAGTTACACATGGGGCTGTATATATTATAGACTCCTTTACTCTCTCGAAAACTAAAGAAGAGAGAAATGAATTAAAACTGTTGAGAACGTAAACTTAACCCAAAGTAGTTGGATAGCTCGGTCTCTGCTCAAAAAGCTCTCTACTGTTAACCCGAATGATAAACATGCCAACTCGCAGCCTCACCCTTGTGAAATTGCATAACGCCACTCCTGTCTGTCTGTCTGTCTAAACCTGTGCGTATGACTTAAATATAATTATTAATCAAGCCAAGTGAAAAAACGAGTCGGCAAGCACCATTGGAAGTCTCTAAATCATTCACTCACTATGAGCTGGAAGCGGAAATCAATGCAAAGCCAATGGCAAAGCAGCAGACTTTGATGAAATTTTTCCAGAGTTTATGAAACACACGGGTAAAAATGTTAGACAGTGGCTTCGTACAGTTTTAATGCGGTATTGAAAACCGGTGACATGCCTGGGTTGTTTAGAAAATCCAAAGTAATAGCTGTCTTGAAGCCCGGTAAAGATCCACAATAGCCTGAGAGTTACCGTCCCATAGCTCTTCTAAGTGTCTGCTATAAGCTGTTAAAGAGGTTAATATACAACAGAATCCTCCCGGTCTCGATGCCAGCATCCCCGTAGAACAAGCTGGATTTAGCCTTGGGCGTAACTGCTGTGACCAGGTTCTAGCTCTTACCTCTTTCATTGAGGATGGTTTTGGACAATGAATTAAAACCTCTGTTTCTTTCTTGAATTTCACTGAAGCTAACGACACTGTCTGGAGAAAAGACATCCTCATTAAATTATACAAGCTAATTCCTATTTCTTTTCTGCTGCGACTGCTCAACTCGATGCTCTCCAAAAGGACGATAAAAATGAGACGCAAAGAAAGCACTTTTAGGCAACTCAAGAATATCCTGCCACAGGGGTCAGTGCTCGCCCCACTGCTTTTCAATATGTACCAACATTCCTATTACTCAATCCTCAAAATATGTTTATAGAGATGATATTTCACTGGCCTATCAGCACAAGGAATTCCTACACGCTAAGCTAAGGAAACGCTAACAAACTATCTATCGACCCTCAGTGAATACTTCTAAGCCGGGATGCTAATCCAAATCCAACAAAAACTGTGGTATCTCGCTTTCAACTGAATAACAGACTAGCCAATCAAAAGTTAAAAATCGTATTCGACGGTGTTTAGCTAAATCATGATGACCACCCAAGGTATCTAGGAGGCACTTTAGATCGTTCTCTTACTTTCACAAGTTACAAACAAAAAACGGCAGCTAAGATGAGAACCAGGACTAACATTGTCCATCACTTTGCTGGCTCCACATGGGGAGTAGCATGGGAAAATAGTAAATTACGAAAATTCGCTAAGAAATGGAAATTCGCCGAGTATGCAGGTCTGCTGCGACGGGGGTATTTAACAATTATTATGGAAATTTTAATTTTTGTTCAAGCTACACTCAAATTTCCACTTAATATTTAAATTCTAGAATGTAGGTCAAATGTAAAAAAAAATTATTTCTGCTTTTAACATTAATACTGCATTTTGATGTCAAATGCTCTTTGGGAGTGCGTTTTTTTATATCCATTAGATTATGCTTACTCTTTATTGAAAATTTTAAGTCACCTAAAATAATATGATAAACGGAAAACAACTCAGTTCCTAACTTAATGGAGGTTTTTTCATAAAAAAATATGTAAGATTCCTAAAACCATCACTAAAATCTCTTTTTTCATTATGTTGTCATTATGTGTGTGGAAATTTTGATACTGCGGACAGATAAAGTTTTTTTTAGCCAAAAAGTAAACGAGTTCAGCAACTTGTTTACATGTATCCTAAAACAACATGTGATGACTGAATAAACAAATGTAAATAAGTGGTACACTGAATACACTGTCTCGCGCAGTTTGCTCATGAAGTGCAACAACCCAAAGTTGAATAAACGTACAAGATAAATACTTGTGTAGTTAAACTAAATAATTACTCATAACCACTGTATACGAACAAGTCTTTCAAGCTTTCAAAAACAAACAAAAATCTGATGCAACTTGTAATTTTACTCGGAATGGGTGTCTAATAAGGTTGAACCGGAAAGACTAAGGTGTGTTCATGGACTTTACATGTTGTTTACTTCTGTAGTGTCAAGTCTTGCCGTGATCGTCCGAATCGATTTTTAAATTACTTTATCTAGACACGTGGAAATCTAGATAGATTACTTTACCTAGATCGTAGCAATAAGCACCAATAATGAATGATATTACAAGTAACACCATAAAAAACCAAATACAAAAACGTAGCTCTAGACCAATGAGAGGTCCTAATTTGAATAAAAACGTCTTATAATAGAAAAGTGTGCAATTTGTAAATCAGCTGATTGTTCCTTTACGATTTATTTTGTAGTTGATTAAAGCGAATAACATCAAAGAGAGTGAATTTTAAAGTGATTGAGAATGACAATTAGATCAAGCAACATAAGGGCGTGGCTACGTTTTAGATGGGTGGCACCAAACCTATAAATGGTCGACATGTGTGTAACTTTATTTTTACAATGCTTTTCCAAATTTAAGTTGGTCGTAGATAAAGTAGTATATGCAACGATTATACTCAGCCATTAAGCCTTAATATTATTATGATACAGGAGTCACATTATGATACACCCTCTAGACCAATGAGAGATCTTCATTAATAATTAATAAAAATACACACACCTTTGTGAAATCTGCAAGTGTATATTCATTTTACAAAAACAATAATTGACCCTACCATGCACGCAAAATGTGTGAGTATCACAAAATTAAAAGGTTATACTTTTATTTTTATTATACGGAAGCGGCAGCTCAGTGGTAGAGCCCTGGCCTCACAAGCCAGCGGTCCCTGGTTCGATCCCGGGCGACGACATTACATGCACAAACATGAGCGGTCACCTCTAGCCAGCCTATGTGACTTAATGCCGATCGTACCTTGCTGTCTTTAGATCACCGCACAGGCCTATTGGCCCATGGTGACGGGCAGTAGAGGTTTTTTCATAAAAAAATAAGATTCCTAAAACCATCACTAAAATCTCAAGAGGTAGTTTTCGCACAAGGTCGTAAAATGGCCGAGATTGCCTAAAGTCCCTGAGCCTAAATCATTAATGATAAAAAATATAATTCATTACAACAACTGCATGCGAATCGCATTTAGATACTGACAACCACGGGAGTGGCAGCTCAATGTCAGAGCT
The DNA here is from genome assembly GCA_030545055.2 of Neoaliturus tenellus. Taxonomy (NCBI): domain Eukaryota; kingdom Metazoa; phylum Arthropoda; class Insecta; order Hemiptera; family Cicadellidae; genus Neoaliturus; species Neoaliturus tenellus. The sequence continues at coordinate 75,302,817 of CM061535.1, read as the reverse complement.
CTGGCCTCACAAGTCAGCGGTCCCTGGTTTGATCCCGGGCGACGACATTACACGCTCAAACCTGTCAGAGCTGTCACCTCTGGCTAGTCTTGTGACGATACCTTGTTGTCTTCAGATCACCGCACAGGCCTATTAGCCTATTTAACTTATGGGGTATTGGAGATTTAAAAATAAATTAATAACTAAGTAAATACTAATTTTACATTATTTTTACTAATATAAAATTATTTATTTTAAGCTTCACATAACAAACTAAATGATAGACACTGTGAGCCACGTGATTTTAATGGAACGTTAAGACCTGTTTATAGAGGCACTGAAGTTAAAACCTAATAAACCTGGACAATATGGGGGTGTTCCTACAATTTACTTACTTTCCTTAACTGTTTAAAATGCCATTAAATTGTTTTCACTTCAGTTACCTAACATAGCGGTAATTTGCAAACTGTTTATAGAATCGAAAACAGCTTATTTCTGCACTATTTTACCATTTGCACCCGTTTATACTTTGCCGTACTGGTTTATACTTTCCTCACCTAAAAGTAGGAATCACGTAACAGTCTACAAAGCCCGTGTAACCATAAAAATATGTTAGGAACACCTACTGTATAGATCAGCCGATCTATTATGTAACGTATTGATGTATTGTAACTTTGACCATTTGAGCAACAATTTCCCTGATGGCGAAAACGTACTTTAGTCTCTATGTAAACACAAAATTTTTCCTCCACCTACACGAATAGCAAGTAACTAGGCCTATAACAATAACCATTTTACGTTCATATGATCTTTTGCTCCGAAAAGCTGGATTAGAAAAAGTTAAGTTTTCCCTAGGTAAAAAAAGTTAGTATTCAAGTCACATGGTATAAAAACTAGTACTTTAGTACTCTATTCCAAGGGGTATAATACGGCTTTAGACAGTGGGTGGAGGAAAATAACTATTTCTTCACTGAACAAACCTTTCTCGGTTTAAACGTTCCTCTCTACAAAAAATGCTAATTTTCACCCCAAGTACACAAAAATCAATTCCATTGCCTAGGTGTCCGTTTCGTTTCGAACAATCACCCCTTATCATCTTCTGGATGGAGGGGGGGGGGGGGGGTAAACTCGTTGCGGCTTGTGGCATACTACAGGCTGCAGCTGGAAGCGGGGCTTAACTTTCTTCATTAGCAATATTAGTCTGCGGTGGAACTTGGTTGACTGGATGCCTAGCTTTGTACGTCTCCTGTCACTACAATCTTTGTTCATCTCGCTTAATTTGTTACACTCAATAAGGCTAACTCTTTGTTGAATTTCTGAGTCTTGATCAATTTGCTGAACAAAGTAAAATTTGGATACACTAATTGATCTCAAAGGAAGATACGCGAAGATGTGGTATAATTTGTTATGTGAAAATATTCTATTGGTTTGTTCTTGATAAAATATCCAAGGGTTATTTTTACATTTAATTTTTTGTAAACTAAAAGTAAACACAGTTTTATGAATTACATGTAATATGTTAAAATATTCATCTCAATATTTGGAAGAATTTAAATTAACATCAGGAAATTTCAAGATGATTGAATATTCTTCCAATAAAGAAGGCGAAAAAGCTAGAATATAATCTTAAAACATCATTCACTAAAACTCTTGAAACGTAACAATCATTGTTATATTTTCTTCCATAACAAGAAGTAAAAATTCAATTTGTCGATGTGTAGTATAATAACTTATGTAATTTTAAACTATTACAGGTCGTAAAGGTAGATGTGTAAAAAAAAATATATATATATATATATATAATCTTGTCTGTTGTTATCAACATATTGATCAGCAATTCAATTTTAATTATTAGAATAGTCAATTTTAATGTTAAAAAAGCTAACTCCAATTCCGTCAAAATTTGTCATTATTTACAGTACCGACGAGTGTAAATAATTGATTCTTACCATGATTCATACTGTATACATTTTAAGTAATAAAAAAAATAAACCTTAATCAATGAATAAATGTCATAACTCTTTAAGATGAGACATAAATTAGCTATCTTGTTAGCGGGCTAGTATATTTAAGAGATAACTTGAAACAGCACCAAGAGATCTGTAAAGGACCTTTTACTTGGCAGGCGACTTATATTTCATAATTGGTAGTTCTTCATCTTTGGAGTTTATTAAATTAATTAAATTAGGTCTCTGTCTCGACAGAGTTAATAAACGATCCGAAGCCAATCAAATTTCTCTCATTTCTTCATTTCCTGAAATGTGAGATCAAATCATCTTGCTTGGTGATTAGTCATTGAAACTTGTTTAGATTGTGACTGTAAAATTTCTTATTTTTTATGTGATTAAGTTAAGGATTCATTAACTTAATGTATCATTAAATTAAAGTATCAAAACATAATGAACACTTCGTTAAAGTAACGATATATGGATATTAGAGTTCAAGATAGGCCTACGACCGGTACAGTGTTTATTATTCTTTGTGTATTATTCTTTTATTATAAACATAAACGTGTTCCAACAAGATGATAGTAAGATTTTCATAACACAAAACTTTCGATTTATTACACATTTGTCTTTGAGGCCAAATGAACCACGTCCCCTTCTCAAAAGTATGTTAAAATCTGATGTTACGATTGTTGAATGTTTCTTATAATAAGTACTGTTAATGTATTAATTTGTGTAATGCAAACAAGGTTTGTCAAACAATATTGTAATATAACAATCAATAAAGTTTATTTAAAATTCATATTACTCTACTTCTTGAATTGATTTTTACAACTAAAAAAGGTTTAAGTTTTAAAATTATTTTAACTTAACATATTGTGTTAAATGAATACTGTCAAAATAACATGAAAATAACTACATAGAATATTTAATGTAAACATTATTTTGCAACCCTTGAACTTTTTGTACTACATTTTTAAAAATTAAGTAATGGTGGGTCACTGTACTATTTTTTTATAATTTAATATAAAATTATTTTTTTCGTAATATTTGATTGCTGATAGTCTGAGTTGTAATGTTAATTTACTACGACTAATTTTAAGTTGTTTCTTATATTATTATCACAAAGAAAAAGTAATTTAATCTTGGATTTGAATCTCTTGATGTAATGCCCAATTCAAATCAAAGAAAGTTTAAAACTATTGGCTGTACCTCTAACGTCTACCATTACAGTACCTATTACCTTTTTCTTTTTAACATTTTACCTATTCAAACTTAAACGACGTTTACTCCACAAAAGGAAAATTTTTAAATATTCAAGTAATTTATAGAATACCTATTTCGTCCTTTACAACCATAATATTCGAAATATTATTATTAGTGTACTTTTTCTTTAATTACTTTATAAAGGTTTAAATTAAAATTTGCGAATTATTGTAGACATAAAACAATCTTTTGTAATTAAAAAGTCGCATTGGATGTCCTAGAAATCGTCCTAGAAAATCCAGGCAACTAATCAGGTTATCATAAAGAATTGTTTTGCATCTGGGAGTAAAATAGGCAAATCCCTCATTATTGAAAATCACTGGTACTGTAGGTCTAAATTTTAAACGAGAATATGAATGAAAACTTTGTTGAGTTATCATCAGGCGTGTTCTGATTCGATGCCCAATGATCCAAGGGGCTCAATATTTTTTCCCATGGATCTTTAAGTTAAAGTGTCTGTTACCAAACCTACACTTGTTAACACATTTAATTCTTTAAATAAGATTTTTTTATTGGCATTTTAAGTGAGTATGATGTTATATTTCTATAAAATATAAATAATTGTTGATATTTGTACTAAATTATTTAAAGTTTTTTGACAAAAACTGTATTACAATTATTTTAATTTATTATTCTTTCCATTTTTATATAATCTTAAGCAAATTAAATTGCTGATTCGATTATGATTCACTTTTCCTGATTTTCAAGTTACATGATTTTGACTATAAAATCAATTTAATCTAAGTAAGTACATTATCATACGACAAATCATAAAATATTAGGCATAGATCAATTTTTTATGAAATTTTTGAGTTTTGAAATTGTTAAAAACAGTCGTGTTCAATGGTTTTAAAAATATGGCGAAATATGTGGTACCAGTGACATGGCGAACTATCAGATGAAAGATGTGGGATTGGTGACATGGCAAAATATCAGGTTAAAGTTTGCGAAATATCAGATGATAGACGTGTTATCGGTGATATGGCGATAGATGTGGGATCATTGACATGGTGAACTATCAGGCAATAAATGTGGGATCAGTGAAACGGCGAACTATCAGGTGGAATATTTGGGATCGGTTACATGGTGAACATCACGCGAAAATTGTGGTTTAGTGAACTATTAGCCGAAAGATGTGATATCGGTGATACGGCAAACTATCAGGTGAAAAATGTAGGTTGAGTGACATGGTGAACTATCAGGTGATAGATGTGATATCGGTAACATGGCAAACTATCAGGTGAAAGATGTGGGATCAGTGATATTGTGAACTATCAGTCGAAAGATGTGGTATCGGTGACATGGCAAACTATCAGGCGAAAGATGTGGGATCGGTAACATTGTGAACTATCAGGCGATAGATGTGATATTGGGGAGATGAAAAACTATCAGGCGAAAGATGTGGAATAAGGTACCTGGCAAAATATCAGGTGATATCATTCTGCACAAGCTCTTCTTATTGGAAAATAATCAATACATTTTAAAATAATGTCTTCAAATTTTTAATGATGAAAAAATGTATTACAATTAGAAAATTGAAGACATTACTTATAATTTTTTTATATCAGGCGATAGATTTGGGATCAGTGTCACGGCGAACTATCAGGTGAAATATGTGGAATTAGTGACATGTTGAACTATCAGTCGAAAGATGTGATATTATTGACATGGCGAACTATCAGGCGCAAAATTTAGGTTAAGTAACAATGTGAACTAAATATTAGGCGATAGATGTGATATTGGTGACACTATGAGGTGAAAGATGTGGGTTCGGTGACATTGTGAACTATCAGGTGACGGCGATGGAATCGATGTGGGCTCGGTCCGGCGTTCAGTTACGTAATATCTCCTGTCACATACTTTCAGTTAATCCCTCGATAGCCGACACCAAAATACTTTATAACAGAATGTTCATTTTCACTCATTAAGAATCAAAGCAATCACTGGCTCTTTCTAATTAGCCCACTCGAAATTCATTTGATCTCTTCGTTAACATTATTGAGCTTATCGTGAACAATGTTTAGGGATATTGAAAAATTATTAATGCTATTATTATGGACTTTTATCAAATTATTTAAAAATACTTTTAGTTTAGTCCTGTGTTTTGGCTATCCTACCATATGTATTATTGGCTATCTATAGAAACAATATTTCAATAGTAATGACTATAGTAATAGTTCAATAGTTATAGTAATTAGGTGATTCATTTCCATTCACATACAATAAAATATCATGTTTCATCATGTTCATTTAAATAATACCAAACAAACCTCCTGCAAAACAAGTTGGAAAATTCAAACATCGTTAAAAAAAACTTTGTTTTTATTCGTTGAAATTGAAATTATAAAGAACATTTTTTTACAATAATTAATAGCTGGCTAAGGATAACACTTTCAAATAGTTTATTATTGATAACCAAAGGAGGAAACCTATAGTTATTGATTTTTTTTTTTTTTGTTTCGTTTAATTGGTTCTTGTATTTAATTTGGTTTCATGGACTCTTAAGGACCACTGTTTTTATTTTTTATCAAATTAATACACATTACATTTGTATTTTCTTTAATTGTCTATAATTCCGAATTTTTTAATAAACCATGAATTAAGTTTGCTTCTAGTTTGCGGTTTTTGACCTCTGCAAAGTTTGATAATCACCGTTGCAACTTACTAGCATTCATAGATGTGAGCATAAAAACAAACTTTCTGTTATCCCAAGACGTGAAAGCTAAGACATCAACTTCGTTTTAAAAAGAGCTAAAAAAATTGTGAAGAGCGTAATTCTGAAATTTATACATATTATTTAAACATATAATATAAACTTAGTTTGATTAAAATTGTAAAGCCAATAGTTTCTCAAAATTTCTATGTAAAGATTTTTACCATTTTGTTAACAAACTAATGGTTTGTTTGCTAAAAGGTACGAGGGCCGCTTTTTCAATATCCGATGGGCTATAATTAAAATATATGTTCATGTAAAACAATAATTTTACCACAAAAAGATTGGTACTCTTAAGGTTACTTTTCGACTTAATCACCAAAGAGGTAACCTATCTCTACCTCAAATTGGAATTGGAATTGTTGATATTCACATTTGTCATATCTGTTTACAAGCTTTTCAACACCCTCTTCAAAGAAAGTTGCCACAGGCCAAGGATTCCGTATTCGGAGCAAAAATTCAAAGAAAAAAAAAACAGTTCAAAATTAAAAACTCAAAATTATCGTTGAAAAAGCAGTAATGTTGAATATGAGGTTTTCTTTAACAATTATTCTGTCAACTCGTTGAACCCGGTCATTTGAAACGATTATTTGAATCGACCTGGTTCAACGAGTTGACAGAATTCTTAAAGAAAACCGCAGATTCACCATTACTGCTTTTTCTACAAATTTTTTGAATATTTTTTGTTTTTTATTTAAATTTTTTTTTACTATTTCGGATTTTTTTAGAATTCTCGCTCTGAATACGGAATTTTTGGCAACTTTCTTTGAAGAAGGTATTGAAAACCTTGTTCACATATATGACAAATGTCTCTATCTTTTCAGTGATTATGTCAAAAGTAACCTTAAGTGAACCAATCTTTTGGTGATAAAATTATTATTTTACATGAACATGTCTTTTATTTATAGCCTATCGGATGTTAAAAACGGCCCTCTTAAAATAATATTTTAAAAACCGGAAGGGTTAATAAGTTATTTTTTCGTGATACTATCGTTTAAGCCTTATATAAATAAGGGATTTAAGTTTATAACCTTAAAATGTTTAAAATATCACAATAGCCAGTATTCAACGTTTACTTAATCACGTTTCCATCCAAACATAAATTTTCCCTCCTCTATCTGTTCCACTCGATTACTCTCCGTCAGTCATTTGAAGCTCCGTATGAAAACTCCTCCGAACATCTCCTTGATAAATAACTCCAATCCGTCTTTTGAAAGACATAGAGTAAGTGTTGTAATACAACTATACCGATGGCTTTCTATAAGAAACCGACTAACCGAATGTTGCAAATAACTTTATAAGTCCCAAGCACCGCTTATGCTTTAGTTATTTTTATTATTTTTTATTATTTCTCAGCGAAGAATTCTAATATTAATATGAAGTTCGAAACCCCAAGAAACAGTCATAACTGTAAAACCAAAGTTTTTCCTTAAACTTCGGCTTTTATACGCTCCTCTAAGTGTTGAAAACTTTTCTACTCTAAACTACACGACAACATTGACAACAGCACACGGCCTTAAGACACGTGACAATGAATTACTTGCTTACTTCGTATCGGCAGAGAAAGTATTCCTTATGTTGGCACTGTACACAAGTCGAGTGAGAAAGAAATATAGATATTAGAGATAGATGGCGATATGGACATGCCCCAGTGGTGGCGTTGCCGCTACTAACCTACTTGGTCTGTCTCTCTCGGTGCGTTCGGCCCCCTCACCCCCTCGCCCCATTGCCCCCAAACCACCCACCCCCCCCCAACCCTGTGGCCCGTCCCCCGATTCATCTCATCATTACCACCTCCGCCATCTCAAACCCAGAGGAGACCGACAACCCTACCGTTTTTTAAGTCACATGGAAAGAGTCAACCCTAAAAATAAAAGTTTCGATTTTTTTTATTTTAGATTTAATTGTTATTAATATTTTTAATATTGAGGTATGAAAACTAATTATATTTTGATTAAGTGTAATTTGATTTTATAAAATACAGTATGTAGTATGTAATTTAATATTTAACTGCTCGTAGGCAAGATTATCGCATCAACCAGTTATTTAACTTTATTTAATGCAGAACTATTTTTTTTCAAACTTTTTAAAGTTCCTTAGACATTGATTACATTTTTATTTAGATTTTAATTAAATTTTCAGATAAACTGAACAACATATGGACAATAAGGCTACAAGAATTGTGTTTTCCAAAATAAATTTCACAGATCTCAGATATCGATGGTAAATTTTATGTTTGAAATTTATTTATTCATTTGTCAATGTTCATTATAGTCGTAGAATAATATGTTTGAAAGTCTAAGTCAAATTTTTTACAATATTAAATGAAAAGGAATTTTAAAAATTAATTAAAATTAACAAAAATTATAAAATTTAATAATTTAATAAATTTATTTAAATCTCTGTAGATGAAAATTCATATTATTTGTATGCATAATTGATCTGTATTCTGATGTATTGATCCGCATCTATTTAAATTGCAGTGTAATTAGCCTAATTACAATTAAGTGTATCGATGGTTCAAAACTAAATGTTTTTAAAAGTCTACTGAAATTATGTTGGTATATTTTATCAATCTTTAATTCAAAACTAAATAAGTTGTTCTATTGAATTAAAAATAGGTTCAACGCGTAATGTGCCATGCATGCAATTTTGAGCACACGATCCCTGCTTACACCTCTGCTGTTATTGCCATGTCTTCAAAACAACATCCCCTCAGGTTGGAAGCCATAGTTCGATGCAAAGCGCATTATTTTCTATTCATTACATCGACAGCATCTTTAAATCGAGTGTTAAATTCCCTGTACCAAAATTAATTTTAAACGCGATACATAAAACAATGAATTTCAAACAATAATACAATAATGAACTTTAAACAAAGGATAATCAGAGGTTACTTGTTGTTAGTCATATGCCAATATGTGGCAGCAAGGCCATTAATTCAGTAATAGAATATAGCCTAGAAAAAAATCGTAGTAAACTATTGAGCATACAGTGTATTTCATATAAAATAAAATAGAGAGCAAATCTTCTACCTCCAATCATTGCAGAATTCATCCTAGAATGGGTAATGTTTACAAGTTTTCGAGATGAAATTGTCAGTTTTTAAATATTCGCTTAGGACATCTCTTATTCCAAAAGAATGACTTTGTAGTAATATATGTCTGTATGAATGTGTGTTTGTATGTTTTGTCAAATTTGTCAGTCTGAGGTTTGATGTAGTTAAAATTTAGTATGTAGAAATTTTCAAGAATATCTCAACTTTGCTGCATAAACTGCAATTTTTTGCAGAAAATCAATAAAAAGATTAAGCAATTTAAAATCAAAACTGTTACCCAAATAGGCTATCCGAGTAGGGCCCACCTTTCAGGTGTTCAATTTGCAAAAGACCCTAAGGCATGTGGTTTTAATATTTCATTAATGTGCAATTTTATGATCATAAAATAAATAGAAACATGCAATAAATCGTGTGTTCATTTTAATGAACCACATTAAAACCAACAGAAAATACCAAAATACATTAATATTATTCTAAAATAAATATATTTCGTGAGTTTGATTTGTATAACTTGGGCATATTTTCTTAAAATGGAAATTACAATTACATTCCATTATGATATTATTATTAATAAAACTAATAAGGTTATTAAAGTGTTGTATGTTGATAGTGGTGGTGGTGGTGGTTTGTTTGTATGGTGATTTGACCCTGCATAATTATTTGCTGCAGAATTAAATACATTTCCTCTAATACTCATCGCCATTTAAAAAATTTCAGTCTAAAAAATAAATATCATTTCAATTCACCTTTCATCTAACCATAAAATATACTCTAATCTCTAAATTATTAGAGCTTCTACCTTACTTTCACAAATTAAAATTAGGAGTTATCAAGAGAACCTCTATCAGGTTAATCATATTATATATGTCTCCACATTTGCTAATGAAATGAGGTAATATAGTTTAGAGGAATTAACCGGTAATATGACAAGAATCAGTTTGTTATGTCAATATCATACATCTATTAAATTAATGAACCTGTTCAAAATTATCTAGTAACATAATTTTCATTTTAAATTAAATATAGGCTTAGGTATCTTGAAACATATGACTGATTATTGAGTTGATAACGTTTATTTAGGCATATTTATTAACCTCCAAAATTAGTCTACTTATTTTACGAACAAAGCATATGCAGGATTTTTTTGGTTATTGCCATCTCACGAAAATCGTTATCTTAGGTATCAATCTTGAGTCAATTTCCTGCTTTGCTACTGGCCAGACATGAGAGAAATAAAAAGAACTGGACCACGTATCAGTTCTGTTTCTTAACTGACGATTACCATGTGTTATTATTATTACTGTTTTTACTAACTTGTCTAAAACGTTAACATATTTTGAAGTAAATTTTTATAGTTGGTCTTAAGAGAAAAAATATTTTTTAAGCCAATAACACAAAAAATTTGATTTAATGTTTTAAATACCCCCGTCGCAGCAGACCTGCGTACTCAGCGAATTTCCAATGGAATTTTAGATTATTTACTTTCCCCATAAAAATGCCATAGGATCGAGTATGTAGGTTTGCTGCCATTGGGTGTTGTTAGAAAATTTAAGTTAATCAATAATTGCTGAATGTAAACACAAAATTGTATCTAACTCTGGCAATTTTTTATATTCCCCATAAACCCCATGGGGGTGAGTATGTAGGTTTGCTGCCATATGGGTTTTGTAAGCAAGTATAAGTTAAACATTATATAAATAATGTACATACCAAATTTGATAAAGTTATGTCAATAAATAAGCAAGATGGGGTTTTCTTGATTTCCCATAAGAATAACATGGAAAACACATTTTTGGATTTTCCCCGTAACCAGTTATGCTATGATAAAAATTCAAAATACCAAATTGTTTGTTTTTTTAAGCTCTTTTAAATGGTTTCAGTTAAAATTGATGAATTTCAAAAATGAAGGTCCAAAAATGCCAAAAACTCATCTTTGACCCCTTTGAAACCCCCATAAAACCTCGTTCCCATAACCCGACAATGCTGGTTTGCGAACTCATGAAAATAGACCTGGTCTTACACCTCCATACCAAATTTCATCAAAATCGGAGGTCCCTGTCAAAAGTTATCAGTACCACGGACACACACACACATATTTAATATATATATATATATATATATATATATATATATATATATATATATATATGAAAATGAACGAATGGTGTTTTTGGTTTCTGTGAACCTCAAAATGAAAAAGTAAAGTGGTCCCGGGCTTAGGTCTTACCAGGGCTACTACCGTAATAGCGTATTCCCTATAGGGAAATTCGCTAAAATGGGTACAAATACTATGAATTACAATTCTTCTAATTAGTTAATTAAATATTTCATAAAGTCGTTGTATATACAGAATTTAATATGTTTTGATATAGCTAACGAATTATAACTTATCATTTCAAAGGGGGTAAATAACGAATTACTATACCGATCAGGATTACAGGAACTTCAAATTTGCCAGGAGGTCTTGATATTGAAATTAAATAATAAAAAAAAATACAAATGAGGTTATATTGAACATAAGGATATAACAGATATAAGGATATAACAGATAAGTATATAATAGGATATAACAGTCCTGAATGATGCTTGTAAAATTAAGTGTCATTGTAAACGGCTATTTAGTCGCAAGTTAGAAACCACTACAGTTGATTCGGTAGGGATGGACACAGATCATCCTAAATCGCACAAAAAAATATATTAAGGAATCTTTATTACCTTATCACTAAAATTTAATTCTAGTGCTAAAATGGTTAAAAAATGTGATAAGGAGGCTGGTGTATGTAAGTCGAACAACCATGCCTACACTTAATTTTCCTCCTTAAACAATGAATTAAATAAATAGACGCTATTTATTTCCAGTTGGTATTGTTTTCTTTTGTGACGAGAAAGTAAAGTTACATCCTCGCTGGACTTATTATAACCATAAATTGTTTGGAAAGAAAATTCCCTTTACCTTAAATTTACATTTGTAAACAATCTTGGATGTATGGGAAGTGTCCCTAATGTGTAATCCCTACTTTTTACGTCAGTACCTGGGCAGCCGAGAATTTGTTGGGTATATTCAATCCTTTTTTAGTAATAATCTCACATAAGATTATCCTAGAATGCCGAGTCCCAAAAGGCTTGTTTCTTTTCAAGACTAGTACATTCTCTTCGCTCACTCGTAAAACTAAAAATGCATTTACTTCGCTCGCTCGCCTTTAGAAATGTGTTTAATATACGCCAAAGGGGCTGCTGATATTAATTGGTCAGACACAGTTCTCCCAACTTTTGAACATCCTGTGGTATATGTAGGTGACTTCAACAGTCATCATACCCAGTGGGGATACTCGTCCGATGATGACAACGGCACTCGTCTTTAAAGCTGGGCTGAAAATAACAACCTTTTCCTGGTATATAATGCCAAGGACCCACACACCTTCCATTCAGCCCGATGGCGTCGTGGGTACTCTCCAGACTTGTGCTTTTGCTCCCGTGAACCATCAGCAACACCCGTGCCTACTTCCAGGATGGTCCTTGGTGCATTCCCACCCTCTCAGCACAGGCCTGTAATAATATCAGTAGGAATGCAAATTCCTCTCGTAAGATCTTTTCCTCGGCCTAGGTGGAACTTTAATAAAGCTGAGTGGGAGCCCTTCTCATCAAGGCTTGATAGCGGCATCAGGTTCATCCCCTCTAAAATAAAAAACTATGATCGGTTCACTCGTTTTGTCCTGTCTTCCGCTAAGGCGACAATCCCAAGAGGTTTTAGAAAAGAATACATACCAGGATGGAGCAGAGAGTGCGAAGATCTTTACAGTGAGTTTACAGACACTGCTGACAGAGATGTAGCTGACCAACTCCTTAACTCTCTCGACAACTCCAGGAGAGAGAAGTGGGTGAAAACTGTTGAGAACCTGAACTTCACCAAAAGTAGTCGGAAAGCTTGGTCTCTGCTCAGGAAACTCTCCACTGGTAAATCAAGTGAAAAACACGATGACTCATAGCCTAGCCCTCGTGAAATTGCAAAACGCCTCTCCGTACTTTCAAAACCTGTGCGTACGTCTGCAGACAGAAAAATTAATTTCAAGCTTAATGAGATAAAGGTCGCAACTGTTGTGACCAGGTTTTAGCTCTGACTTCTTTCATTGAGGATGGGTTTGAGCGAAGACTGAAAACCTCTGTGGCTTTTTTAGATCTGACTGCAGCATATGACACTGTCTGGAGAAAAGGCCTCCTAGTTAAATTTTACGACCTTATTCCTTGCCCTTTCTTGTTGCGTCTCCTCAACTCAATGCTCTCCAATAGGATGATAAAAGTATATCTGGGACGCAGAGAAAGTACGTTTAGGCAACTAAAGGATGGCCTGCCACAAGGGTCAGTGCTCGCCCCACTGCTCTTTAATGTGTATACTCTGCCGACATTCCTGTAACTCGGTCCTTAAAGTTTATATATGCAGATGATATTGCATTGGCATATCAACACCAGCATTTTCGACAAGCTGAGGAAACACTAACAAATGACCTCACGACCCTCGGTGAATATTTTGAAGCCTTGAAGCTAAATCCAAACCCAACAAAAACTGAGGTTGCTTGCTTCCACTTGAATAATAGACTGGCCAACCAAAAGCTTAAAATCGTATTCAACGGTGTTGAGTTGAAACATAATGACCACCCACAGTATCTGGGAGTCACTTTAGATCGGTCTCTCACGTTTAAAAGCCACTTACAAAAAACGGCAGCTAAGGTGAGAACCAGGACTAACATTGTCCATCACCTTGCTGGCTCCACATGGGGAGCTAACGCACAAGTTCTGCGAACAACTGCTCTATCATTGGTATATTCAACTGCTGAGTACTGTGCTCCCGTGTCGTTAAATAGTGTTCACGTTAGAGAGATCGACGTCCAGCTAAACAGGACCATGAGAGCCATTAGTGGTACACTCATGGCAACTCCTGTACCCTGGCTCCCGGTGCTGTGTAATATCGCTCCTCCTGAAATAAGACGAAGGGATGCACTCATTAGGGAATACACAAAGATCTTATCTGCTCCACAGCTGCCCATCCATGATTACCTACCCCAGAATGCGGGCCGATTGAGGTCCCGAAAACCACCTCTACGAACAGCCTCCAAGTTGATGGACTCTAACTTCACCATCCATACAAACTGGACTTCCCCCTGGGACGCTTTTCAAGGTCGGAAACACTTCTTGATAGATGACCCGACCGTAGCGGTAGGTGGTATGAATCTTCCTCGGAAGCAGTGGACTATACTCAATCGTTTCCGCACTGGAGTGGGAAGATGTAATTATTGGAAGCACAAATGGGGAATGACACAAGACCAATCATGCGACTGCGGAGCAGAGTATCAAACTATGGAACACATAGTCGAAGAATGCCCACTGAGTGCCTTCCCCGAAGGATTGGCCGGTCTGCATAGCTCAAGTGAAGCTGGGCTGCAATGGCTTAGCGCCCTGGATTTAGCTCTATAAAGAGAGATCTAATTTTTTTATTTTTTTATTTTAGTGTTTAGATTTTTACTTATACTGACTCAGGTGCTCTGCACCGCAGAATTTATTTTATTATTCTTAAACCATGGTGGCTGGCTGAATGAGCCATACGATATATATTAATTGGCCTAACCATATGTTACAGTATAGGCTAACACGTGGGTTCTACTTCTTCAGCAGTCAGCTGACTTCACCACTGTTAAATTTCATTAATAATATGGATGGATAATATTAATTGTTATTAGGAACTAAGTAGTAACATTCAAAAAGAATATAAATATTTTATGTTTACATAAAAAAGTTTAAAGTTAATGAATTAGACTGGTTTTAGTATGAATTTTTAAGTACTTTCTTCTAATCCAAACATCCAGTATATGAGTATTTTTTTACTAAGACCTTTTCTCTCAGTACAATTATAATGAAACTCGGTGATTAATGTATAACCATATGAATATCATTTGCCTTGCCTGAGTACTTACCTTGGTTTAATAACTACAGTTAGACAGTACAATAGGTTTTTATCAAAATTTTTTGATTAATAAGTGAGATATGAAATCTTAGTTACGTAAAATATTCGTAATTTCAATGAGAGGTTTTTGATTTACAATTAATATTCTGACTAGCAGTGCAGGAGTTACTAACTATTGTATCAGACTTAAGTCCAACCTTGTACAGCTGGCAAACAGACTGCAACAAATACCGCAGTAACTAGCTTTAACTTTTAAACAAATGGTTAATAGCGTCAGCATCTGTACAGTCACTTCAATTACGTAGACGGCCAGTTGTGACTGGAAAGGCAGGGCAGGGGTATTCTTACTCATTAATGAGGGAAGATAGAAATAAAACCCTGGGCCTATAAAATATATTGGCTCGAAAAGAGATAAAGCTGTTTGGGCCTACATATTGACTTATTAGGAAGGACATCCCCTCCTAAGCATCATTATTGCCGAATCCATTGGTGGGTCATTCACCAATGTTTGTTGCTCAAGCAGTAGGAAAACGGATTGGGAATCTTCCCCCTGAAATTTCTGCATGCCCACTTTTATTTAGAGGTAGATTAAACCAAACCACAGTCCATCAAAATCAATTTTGCCTACTGAAGTGCATTAACCTAATGTCATAAATACTTCAAAAAAACTTTAATTGTAACAAAAAATTGAAAATATTGTATGATGCATATTTTCAGCTTTTACTGAAAGTTACCGTAAGTTTTTTTGTCTGACTAATCATTGCTAACAAATCTTCTAGAAGCGTATGTTGACAAAAATATAGTTATCAAATAGTGATGTGTATTCATACTTTGAAAGATAAGTGTTTTTAAGGGTTGTAGTAAATTTTGTGAATAACGCATTAAAATGGGGAATTCTTTATGTTATGTTCACTATTGAATACAAAAACATCAGGATGATTAACCTAATATTACAAAAACTTTAGGACATAAGTATTAACAATATTTAGCTTTATTTGTTCAGGTTTGGGAATAGAGACAAAACAAAATACATTGATAAAATGATTATTTAAGAACGATTTATTCTATAGAAGACTTTAAAAAACAAAACCCTCCTCTGAAAAGTCTCCTGGTGAAAGGATTCAGGAATATTCCTCTAAAAGATCAAATGAAAATCACAGATTTGCCAAGGAACTATATTGACAAACCACTTGTGTCTATCAAATTTCATTTAATTTATTTTACGGCAATCACCATTTTACAACCGTTGTAATTTTTTAGGGAGAGGCAGGAAATGCATTACGCACACAGGGGGCCAGCGTGTAGAGTGTGACTCCCCTAAAAAACGGGTATACCCGCTAAAAAACCTCCTCTACTCTTTAAATACCTAGTCTGGAATTGTTTGTCACATTACATCAGGCTAGGCCTTAATTAGCCTTCGCCCATTGGGCTCACTTCTTGACCAGCCGCACGTTCAGGGGATCTGAGCCGCATAGCGGTCCATATCAGTATTTTTTCCAAGGAGGATTCCTCGGACGTACTGTGACAATCAATCCCAGCAGCCCTCATCCTCCAAGATCGTTTGGTAGACCAAGTGCACAGAAAATGCACCAAAAGTTTGTGTGGCCTCCAGACGGGGCCCTTCCCAACGGAGCCAGCGGAAGAAGGTGTACTCCGCATCGTCGGGAACGCCCGGGCAATAAATGCAGTCCGGTGAACCAGTCTTGCCCATCGTGTACAGGTTCAACCGAAAAAAGCCGGGACCTGTCAGAAACTGGGTCAGGTAGAAGTCCACCTCCCCATACCGCCGTTCCACCAATAATTGGACCTGCTTGATAAGTCGCGCAGTCCATCGTCTTCGAGTGTATAAATCGCCTTCCTCTCTTCTGCCAAGAGCTTGACAGGGATGATTCCGGCGGTAAAGCGACAACATGTCGTCGTAGCCAATTTTACCTGCGGCCGCACCATACCTGCTCTGCGGGGGTACGACATTGTGTCGTCGCTGCCGCTTGAGGCGGGCGACGACACAATGTCGTACCCAGAGAGGAAAGGTTTAACGAGGGACTGACAGCTAGAGATCAATGACACTTCGCGTAGGAAAGGAGTGTAATTATCCCAATTGTAGTTGTTATTAGATACAGATATATTTCATAGAACTATGATAGTGTAATACCGGCCTGATCATTGGTGTGATAAAGGTTCATGCCTAATATAAACATAATACACCCATCCGTTAAGGAAATAGATATTATTAAGTACAAAAAGAAAATGTCAGCTGGCGCCTAACAAAGCATTTTAGGACATGTGTTTCCATATTATTTTGATCCAATTATCTAAAAATCTATAGATAAAGGGTACCTATAGAGCGTAAAGATAGAGGGTATTTAGATAAAAATTTGAATTTAACAATATATTGGTCGAAAAATAAATTTAGAAAAATCCTCAACCCCAGGAAAAGTTTTTCTAGTTATAAAGTAGAACTTTAAAAAGCGACATTAATTTAATAATTGCCACAGCACTTGGAAGGTTAAAATATCAATTTCCAAACATGCCATTTTGATTTATGTTTGATGACCAAAACCACTAAAGTCAGGTTCTGCACTGCACTTCTGATTAAGAAAATTTATCTTTGGTGATAAAGTTTATTTGAATAATATATTATTACTATGTCGTAGCGAATATGTCGTCGCTAAGGAACACAAGTAAATTATACTCATAAACTATTTCTGTACACGTCAACTGTCCTGAAGGTACAAATTTCAGTTCCCGAAACGTCATGTTTAAAGTGTATTTGTATTTTTTAGTGCAATGTTACATAAAATAGGATAATAATTATCCAATAATCTTGGACACTGGCGGAGTAGGAGAGTATAGGAGACCAGCCGCGCCGTGTTCATACCCTTATTTGGGTACAAAGACATCCAAGGAAAATATAGTGATTTAAAGTGAAGCATATTTAAATTATATTCTAAACTCATTACAGTCTAAGAAATTAGTTACATCTTTGACTATATACCCTGACGTGAATAGACTTCTCATGCACATGCACGTTTGAAACCTTTTCACGGTGGGGCGATTTTCTGTGGCGTACATGAAGTACTCAGGGCCCATTTTCTCTAGGACGGCAAATTTTTGGGGGGCGGCAAATTTCGAAATTAATATTTTTCTTTATCAACTAAAATTAAATAAATTAAAAATAACATAACGGCGTTTGAAAAAGAATTTATGCAATTTTTATATACATTGTAAATAATCCTTGTAACTGAACTTGTAGTTATGTTGAATGAATTAATAAGTTCCGTAGGCTATTAATTTACTCCTCTCAGCCACCTATGAAGGGAAGGGTCAGGCAGGCAAGCCACCTCTATATCGCCCGCCACCGGAACGGAAAGTTGCGCGGAGCTTGGCAGTGGAGGGGGTTCATGGGCCCCAACTTCGCCCATGGGGGCGTCGGAATTCTACCCCCAGGAAAAGTACCCCCATGAAAAAACGCTACGTCATTTTGACGTCACAGGTGGGGGGTAGTTTTCAAGCCGTGAACTTTTGAAGAGAATAGATTATACTCTACTTCAATCATTGGTTTCGCACTTTTATAATTTGTTTCTATGATGAACAATTTAAGCAATGTTTTGTAAGTTTACTAGGGGTGGAAGACTACCCCCAAAATTCTACCCTCGGAATACTACCCCCAGCAAAACTACCTCCGGCAAAACTATCCCCGGATTTCTACCCCCGGAATACTACCCCCAGGAAATCTACCCCCGGAATAATACCCCCAGCAAAACCACCCCCAGAATTCTACCCCCAGCAAAACTACCCCCAATGGACTAGACCGGGAATCCTACACCTGCGAAAGTACTTCCACGTACACAATTCCTTGAGTATTTAAGAATTGTTAATTTATGTACGTGTTCTGGTATTTAAAACATTTCTATTATAAAATAATAATATGTTAAATTTACATTAATACAAACTTGCCCTCCGGGTGATCTCGTTCTCTACCCTCACTCGCCGTCAAGTTCTATAATAGGCCTATGCTTTAGTTTGTTATTACCAATCTTCCCTTAATCCTTTACAGGCTTTTAGCTGTGTGTTTTTGAAAATGCTTTTTTTCAGTGAAAATGTAATTGTGGGTGATGGTGAGTTAATGTTATTGGTTTAATGTTATATTTTACAAAACAATATAATAAATTAATGGTATTATCTAAGGTATTTTTTTGTAAATTGTGTGAAAAAATGTGTATGCAGCAACTGATAAAAGAAAGCAGAAATTTCCTTCAAAGTTCATTCATGTTCAGGTGTTACATAATATTTATTAGATGACAATGTAGGAACTATGTGCTTCAAACCTGAAAGTTAAATAGAGAAAAATCGGAATAATAATATTCACAATAATCTGAAGGAATTTTGTTCACTCTGATCACTCGCCTCCGAGATGGACAAGATCTTTACTCAGCAGTAAAATTCTATTACCGAATTACTGGTTGTACTAGATATATTGAGTTATATACATTTCAGACTATTTAAATTTACAAAACGTGAGTTAAGTTAAATAAGCACAAAGTGTATCCTATCCTATACTGTAATACGAGTAAGTTATATATTTGTATGTGTGTATGTTCGCACACGGATCTCAAAAACAGCTAAAACCATTTTCTTCCAACATTGCAGATAACATAGTTTTGAGATGAATTTAATATAAATACAGGTCTCTATGCCAGAAAAAAATCTTATTTCTTTATAATCATTAATTCAAATTTTAAAACTTCTAACATTGGTCTTATGGAGTTAAAATAATAATAATGAAAACAGTAGACTCAACTGTCAAAGTGCAGAATAGGCCTATGTGTCCCAGTATAAACATGTAGTTTTGAATGGCAGCCAATTACTAAATTGTTAAATGGTACTATTTTATGATGAAAATAATCTATAATTTTTTAAATCGTACTTTACATTGCTGATTATATGAATAAGAATAAAAGTAATGTAAAAGTATATAAAACAACAATTTGTAGAATTACATTTGAATTTAAAAACAAAAGCATTAGAAAGAATAAAGCAAACACCAGCTAACTAAATTATTAGAATCCACGTGTTACACATTCAACATGTATTTTAACAAATATACACCAGACCGGTAGCCGGACAGAAGGTCCGGGCTTCAGAAATGACCTGGAAATTTGTTACCTGTTTTGACGGTGCGGACACTAGGTCAAACCTCTAAAGGCAGATCGTGCCCGGACCTAACGTCCGCCCCTGCGTTCGCCGTTTGAGACTGTTTGACATACGTGTCTTCATTTGTTAAATATTGTAGGCCTACTATGATAGATTGTACATGAATTTTGAAGTGAAAATGCAATACAAACTTGTTATACCCATTACATCTCCTGAACAGAGTCTTAAATCGTAAAACATGAATGATTTCTGTTTATCACCATGTTCAAAATTCAGAGGGTAGGGAAATAACATGTGATTAACAAAAGTGTATTGATGTAGTGTGTTGAAAAAACAGTGGCGGTCCTTACACGCTCAATACGGATAGGCCTAATGTTATTCTGGATCGTAGGCTATATCGTGTAAGATCCGACATTGCGATCCGTATTGAGCGTTGAAAGTCCGCCGGTAACTTACAATAATTAACCACTTTGAATAAAAGTGGTTAATTATTGTATTATTCGGTTTGGAGTTACTGCTGTAAGAAATTATAGTAATTAAAACGTTATAAAAGTATATGGGACGTTGTTAAAGAATATCTGGTACTGTAAAATGTTTTCACTAGCTTATTTTTTTAATACATTTCAATATGCCAATCGTCTCTCCCTCACCCTGATATTCAGGAGGAGGATAGTAGTGCAAAATTGGGGATGCTGGGCCAGTTCAAGGTCACCTGAGGGATGACGTCATCGAGGTCAATGACCTCACCGATGACGTCATCGATGACGTCATCGATGGCGTCATCGATGACGTCATCACCAATGACGTCACTTCCATGACGTCACACCCATGACGTCACAGAAATGACGTGCTGATGACGTCATCACCCCTTACGTCATCAAAATGACGTCACCGACGCCACTAAGGTCAAGGTCACGCCAAAACTTAAAATTTTTTGGCACTTTTGTCATTTCTCGCACTACGCTCCGAGTTTCAGTCCGAGTCCCCGTGACCTTGACCACTTGGAGCGAATATTCGACGAGAAACGGCAAAAGTGCCAAGTTAAACCTGAGTTTCTGACATGACTCTGCCTAAATGGGCAATCGGTAATCCCTCAGGTGACCTTGAACTAGCACAACACCCCCAATTTCATATTACTGTGACCTTGAAAACCTAACAACGGAGCGCCGACACCGATGCGCACCCCACGACAGCCACCGAGTGACTGACTGTCAGGCTCTGTGTACTCTAGGTATATCGGCTTGAGAGACTAAGACTCTAAACTGTCAGGAATGGGAGTAACTAACTGAATTTTGCAAGGAAAAGTCATTTCATCCAATATTCTAAACAAATCCTCCTCAGTAAAACTTACATTAGTCTGTTTGGTATAAAACTTAGGGTGTCCGCGCAACAGTCTTCGCCACTTAGCCAAAGTTGAAACCCTTTTGACTTTGAGCGTTGGACAGTGAGCAACTAATAAAGTCTTAACACGACTAAGTTTCTTACCCAAAGTGTCCTGCGACATGGCTTCCCCTCACAAAAGTCCGCACAATACTAAGAGACTGTTGTTAGCGCAGGAGTCAAGGGAAAAGTGGTGGGGGAAACGGCAGGAGTGGGGGAAGGTCACAGTGGTGGGGGAAGGTGAGGTTGTACGCTGGAGTATCGCATCACTTCACCATGAGCTGTCCTACAGTCAACACACTGTTCTCTTGGCCCGAGTTGGCGCTAGAAGAAACATTTCTGTACAGCTTAGGCTGTGAGAGCAGAGGAAGCAAAGTCAAAGTGGAAGTTGTGTTAAACTCCAAGATGAAGAGTCTCCTAAATAAACTAATTGTATCCCTTCAATCCCCTATAACTTAAGAGAAATACCACTTTATAAAGCGACACCTTATTCTTTGGCAAAACGAATTGGAAATGGAAAAGATCACAGTAAAATTAATCTAACTTAAAATTTGGACTGGACACTCATGGCGATACCACGTGGCGTGCAAACGCCACCCTAAACATTACAAGTTAGGTTATTGAGCACCTCTGGTACGATAACCGACGTGCTAGAGTTAAAGTGTGATGACCTTGAGTCAAAACACTGAAATACTACAAGTCGATATCGTCCCAGAGTTAAAGTGTAGTGACCTTGAGGAAAATCAGAGAAAATCCAAACCATGTTTGTCCAGAGATCAAGTGTAATGACCTTGAGGCAAAAATCTGTAAAACACTTACATGAACAGAGTTGAAGAGTAGCGATGCTTACCACATGCAAGCCTGAGACATACTGGCTGAGCGCCGTCGCGTAGCTTAGGGACTCGAATATGGTGGGGGTATTGCCAACACTTAGAGTAGAAGTGTAGTGGGCGACCTTGAAGCAGACTTAGAGTAGAAGTGTAGTCGGTGACCTTGAACAACCCCTGAGGGGTGGAACCCCCCCACCCCCACTAAATTACGTAAATGAAACTTTGTTAGCTATTTGTGTTTTTTTTGCCCCCAAGGCCCCCGAACATTCGTGGTTCGCCATGGATGTACGGGGGCCGAAATTTTTTAATGTTTGTATGGCCTTGACCTAGTAACGACTTATACAAATTTAATGCATTGCTAAACTTAAATATTAAAGATAGGGAACGGGAGTAGGCCCCCGTGTAAAATCATTTTATACCAATGTTAGCATGGGTCCTCTCAGGCAGGCAATATTGCGGCTGGGTTGGGAACCGGTCCGTTTGTTCGCTGGCATGCAGACCACAGCTGTGGCCAATTTGCGGCGGCCTCTGCACTCGGACCGAGGACGTAAGCCACTAGGGCTGTCCTCAACCTCTCTCAAAATTATGTAAATGATTCTTGTTAGCTTTTTGAAAAAGTTATTTGTTAGCAATGCAGTAAATGTGTAAAAGTCTTGCGTGGTGAAGGTCAGACAACATTGGAATGTTTGCTGTTGTCCATAGTTGGGTCTCTTCGGAGGCTACAGCGATGGCAACCTAAATGCCCCAGGTGGGTCTTTATTTTTTTAAAGTTTTTCCGTGACCTTGACCTAAATACAGTAGTGTTCTAAATTCTTAATGGTTAGGTATTACTAACATACAAGTCTGCTGTTGTCCATAGTTGGGTCACTTTGGAGGCTACAGCGATGGCAACCTAAATGCCCCAGGTGGGGCTTTATTTTTTTAAAGTTATTTTGTGACCTTGACCTAATTATAGGGAATACCGCTCCAGCAACCCCCCCCCCACACCTCCACCCCACACCTCCACCCCACACCTCCACCCCACACCTCCACCCCACACCTCCACCCCCCACACCTCCTCGATGACGTCATCCCTCAGGTGACCTTGAACTGGCCCAGCATCCCCAATTTTGCACTACTGAGGATCAAGTTAAAAAAAAAAAAAAAAAAAAACATACGTACTTTAGAGGCATATTAAAAAATAACAATTTACATAAAGATTTTTTATGATTACGATGGGTTGTTAAAATATATATATATAAACTAAATTAGCTCGTTCAAACATGCTAATCAATAAGGCTGTGGTAAACCAGTTAAAAACTGCCCATAAACCAGGTCCTAACGAAGCCATGTTGTTAAAGGAGTGATTTGGGTTCAAGTTGATCTTAATTTAAAAACGTATTGTCAAATCAAGCAAAATGTAGAAATAAACAATGCTTTCCGAGGCTCTCTTTATTTTATTTTTACTATTTTACTTTAAAACTAACTTTCATAGCAAATTTTCACTCTCTCTACAATATTGTTACTCTTTTAGTTTCACAGTATTGTAATACTAGTCAGAAATAAAAAGCCTATACCTTTGTGACGATGGAAATCTAAAACACGGAACACTTTATGTGAACCACGGAGAGAAGTTGCGTGCGCCGAGGTGACCAGTGTTAAATCCGCCTACCTGATTTTCACAGGGCGGACGTTAGGTCCGCTTACTAATTAGGGTCCGGGGTTTGACCTTCCGTCCGCCCCTGTCATTTTTTTGTACAATCGACGATTGAAGGGATTACCCTCGGACCTTCCATCCTACAATCACGAGACCCGTACATTGAAACAGTCTGAAAGCACAGAAAAAGAAAGCTGAAAGGAGAGTGAGTGGAGCGAACGAGCTCGTCTTGAACAAGAAAAGTAGTGTAAAATTGCGGCCGCTGGCCCAGTTCAAGGTCACCTGAGGGATGACGTCATCGAGGTCAATGACCTCACCGATGACGTCATCGATGACGTCATCGATGACGCAATCGATGACGTCATCACTAATGACGTCATTTCGATGACGTCACACCCATGACGTCACAGAAATGACGTGCTGATGACGTCATCACCCCTTACGTCATCAAAATGACGTCACCGACGCCACTGAGGTCAAGGTCATGCCGAAACTTAAAATTTTTTGGCACTTTTGCCGTTTCTCGCACTACGCTCCGAGTTTCAGTCAGAGTCCTCGTGACCTTGACCACTTGGAGCGAATTTCCGACGAGAAACGGCAAAAGTGCCAAGTTAAACTCGAGTTTCTGACATGACTCTGCCTAAATGGGCAATCGGTTATCCCTCAGGTGACCTTGAACCAGTACAACGCCCGCAATTTCATGTTACTGCGACCTTGAAAACTTAACAACGGAGCGCCGACACCGATGCGCACCCCACGACAGCCACCGAGTGACTGACTGTCAGGCTCTGTGTATGCTAGGTATATCGGCTTGAGAGACTAAGACTCTAAACTGTCAGGAATGGGAGTAACTAACTGAATTTTGCAAGGAAAAGTCATTTCATCCAATATTTTAAACAAATCCTCATCAGTAAAACTGACATTAGTCTGTTTTGTATAAAACTTAGGGTGTCCGCGCAACAGTTTGCGCCACTTAGCTAAAGTTGAAACTCTCTTAACTTTGAGTGGTGGACAGTGAGCAACTAATAAAGTCTTAACACGGCTAAGTTTCTTACCTAAAGTGTCCTGCGACATGGCTTCACCTCACAAAAGTCCGCACAATACTGAGAGACTGCTTGTAGCGCATGAGTCAAGGGAAAAGAGGTGGGGGAAACAGCAGGAGTGGGGGAAGGTCACAGTGGCGGGGGAAGGTGAGGTGGTACGCTGGAGTATCGCATCACTTCACCATGAGCTGTCCTACAGTCAACACACTGTTCTCTTGGCCCGAGTTGGCACTAGAAGAAACATTTCTGTACAGCTTAGGCTGTGAGAGCCGAGGAAGCAAAGTCAAAGTGGAAATTGTGTTAAACTCCAAGATGAAGAGTCTCCTAAATAAACTAATTGTATCCTTGCAATCTCCTATAACTTTAGAGAAATACCACTTTATTAAGCGACACCTTATACTTTGGCAAAACGAAGCGGAAATGGAAAAGATTACAGTAAAATTAATTTAACTTAAAACTTGGACTGGACACTCATGGCGATACCACGTGGCGTGCAAACGCCACCCTAAACATTACAAGTTAGGTTATTGAGCACCTCTGGTACGATAACCGATGTGCTAGAGTTAAAGTGTGATGACCTTGAGTCAAAACACTGAAATACTACAAGTCGATATCGTCCCAGAGTTAAAGTGTAGTGACCTACATTCAGAACTTGTAAAATTACTTACATATAGAGAGCTAGAGAACAGCGAGACGCACCGCATGGAAGACGGAGACATACTGGCGAAGCGGTGTTGTGCAGCCTAGGGACCCAGTTGTGGTGGGGGTATAGCCGACACTTAGAGTACAAGTGTTGTGGGTGACCTTGACCCACTTAACTTACCTGACCCCCCCCCCGACAAAAAGTGCGAAACCCCCCCCCCCGACAAAAAGTGCGAACCCCCCCCCCCCCCCGACAAAAAGTGCGAACCCCCCCCCCCCCGACAAAAAGTGCGAACCCCCCCCCCCCGACAAAAAGTGCGACCCCCCCCCCCGACAAAAAGTGCGAACCCCCCCCCCCCCCCGACAAAAAGTGCGAACCCCCCCCCCACCCCCACCCCCACCCCCACCCCCACCCACCACCCCCACCCCCACCCCCACCCCCACCCCCACCCCTGATATCCTGGGCGTGGCAGCCCCGGTGGGGATATAAGGGGGCCCAGCCAGAGCCGGCTCGCAGTCCGCTCCCGCGCGTTGAACGTGAACGATCGGGACGGACCGCCATAGGCATCACTAAACATTGAATGGCGCCTTCAGTGTTTAGCGAAGTCTACTCTAACTTTAAGACTTGTATTAGTTGTAAGATATTGCGCTTGCGTTTGGGTATTGCGAATTGTTTTATATGAGAGTGTTTTACTTGTACCTTATGTCTCCTGTGTGTCTTTTATCCTTTGTGTCTTGTTTGTTATATGTGTTTAACGTGTATGTGCTTGTTCCAGCATTGACTACGTTGAGCTCAATTGTGTGTTGTAAGTGTGTTATATTTTTCTAAAGTGTATACGCTTGTTGTAGCATTTCCCCCTTGAGCTTTTGCAATGCTCAAAGTAAATCGTAAAGACAGGGAACGGGAGTAGGCCCCCGTGTAAAGTTACTTTTGTATAATTGTTAGGCTCCTCTCATGCATGCTTTAATGCGGCTGAGAAATAGGAGCGTCCGTTTGTACGCCTATATGGGGGTAATAAGCCGATGGCCTCTGCACTCGGACCGAGGACGTAAGCCACTAGGGTGTCCTCAGTTAGTTTCCCTTCTGGAAACTCAAAATTATGTAAATGAAACTTTGTTAGCTATTTGTGTTTTTTTGTCCCCAAGGCCCCCGAACATTCGTGGTTCGCCATGGATGTACGGGGGCCGAAATTTTTTAATGTCCGTGTGGCCTTGACCCACATAGGACTTGTAAAAATTTACTGCATTGCTAAATTAAAAATATTAAAGATAGGGTTACGGGAGTAGGCCCCCGTGTAAAGCCACTTTTTTTATAATTGTTAGGCTCCTCTCATGCATGCTTCAATGCGGCTGAGAAATAGGAGGTGGTCCGTTTGTACGCTTATACGGGGGTAATGAGCCGATGGCCTCTGCACTCGGACCGAGGACGTAAGCCACTAGGGCGTCCTCAGTTTCTTTCAAAATTATGTAAATGACATTTCGTTAGCTATTGGAAAAGTTATTAGTTGGAAATGCAGTAAATGTTTACAAGTCTCGCGTGGCGAAGGGTACACGACATTGGATGTTGCCTTGTTGTCATAGTTGGGTCTCTTCGGAGGCTACAGCGATGACAACCCAAGTGCCCCACACCCCCATAGGGGGGTGTGGGGCTTAATTTTTTAAAGTTTTTTCGTGACCTTGACCTAAATATAAAAGTTTTCAAAATCTTTAACAATCAGATCTTATTAACACAGTTTATATATATATAGAGGTCTTTTAAAAGTTAACAGTTAGGTATTAGTAACGCACAAGTTTAAAATTGTTTATAGTTGGGTCTCTTGGGAGGCTTCAGCGATGGCAACATAAATGTCCCAAGTGGGGCTTATTTTTTTGAAAAAGTGCGAGCCCCCCCCCCCCCCCCCCCGACAAAAAGTGCGCCCCCCCCCGGACAAAAAGTGCGAACCCCCCCCCCCGACAAAAAGTGCGAACCCCCCCCCCCCGACAAAAAGTGCGAACACCCCCCCCCCCCCCCGACAAAAAGTGCGAACACCCCCACCCCCACCCCCACCCCCTCCCCCACCCCTGATATTCTGGGCGTGGCAGCCCCGGTGGGGATATAAGGCGGCCCGGCTGCATGCACTTCTCATTCCCGTCCAAGCTCCCGTACGGACAGGTTCTCTCTTGTTCTTGAGATCATTTATAATAACTTCACTTTTTTATTCTCATCTATTCTTTTCATTAAGTCAATTTATTACAATGGGTAAAATGGGCCTTAAACTCAAAAACTACCCGCCAGCTTCAACCTCAACCGACACGACTCAACCTCCATCATCCTCCACCTCGATCCTGGAATATCTGATGACTGCAAACATCTTGAGCTGCCTGACGATGCCACCACCGCCGCCGCCGCCACCACAGCCCGCCTCCATGCCCAGCCTGTCGCCACTGCCGCCGACAGTGGAAGAGGCCGGTGCACCTCCACCATCGTCAGGAAAACTCAGCGGTCGAGTCCCGGTAGCCTCTCCAGCACTCTCGCTGCTATCGGACTCAGGATCGGAGTCTGCAGTCTTCGAAGAGACGTCCAGGTCGAGGATAACCCCCTACAGCAGAACCCGAAAAATCCTATCCTATACCAAATCACAATGTCCCTCACCCATATCCCCCATGCCATCCACACCAACCAAAGCACCCCGTAAATCCATCTTTTCCCCTGAACTTCCCTCCATAGACCTAACACGCTCTCCTACCCCACCCAAAATTGTTTGCTCCATTCCTTTTGACCAATCTTTGCCTCTTCCACCCCCTTCCACCCCTATTTCTTCTAGCCAGCCTAATTCGGAGAAGCTCCAAAACACTAAGAGTCCAACACAAAAGAAACGTAATCGTGTTAAATGCCCTGCTGGCAAGCGTGATAAATGCGATTATGTTTGGTTTAGCAGAGAGGCTGTGGTTCTTTGTTGTCCGAGTTTTGCTCTTCCAGAAAAAGATCGTTGCCAACGACACTTGAATAAGAAAATCAAAATTCCGACACCAAAGCCCTATAGCCTTAATATTATGCCTGAAAAGTCCAAGTTCAAACACCCCAACAGTCCGCAGAAGCTGAAAATTAATAGGCTCAAGAGGGACAAAAAATATTATTTTATTGTTCAAGCTTATGGAGCATTTAACATAAATGTGCAAATCATTCTAAAAGGTGATGGCCGCCTTCATAGAATGAAAGTACCACCTGCGATGGTACAAAGAGAATTTTTTGTCCCCGGTGCTTATTTAATTCGAAGAAAAGGATGCCGATCTGTTTGGGAAATGGATTAGGACATGGGCTCACTAAAAAAGAAAAAGTCAAAATTGTTAGGTTGTGTTGGACAATATTTAAAAGTCTTTTTCCAAATTATTTTTCCAAATTTAGTCTTAACCCTCTTAAAGTAAGGGAGAGGGGTATTATACAAGTCAACTAATAAAAAAAAAACACTTGACTTGTATAATACTTTAACCTGGCGGTGATGTAAAGTCACTGGGACAATCTCAAACCGTGTCCTTGAGGGTGAAGACTAAGTTACAAATAAATCATTAACAAATAAAAACTTACCTCCAAACACTTGTAGCTTGCTACAAGTGTTTGGAGGTAAAAATTTTTCAAAGTTTGAATGACCTTGACCCATATAAATTACTGTTTAAAGTAAAGTGCTAACCTTACAACTAATGTTGTGTATCACGTGATACCCCCACTCTAACGCTCTTACTAAGCTTGTATGAGCCGTTCATTTGCTTCAGTCTGTTTCTGTGCTCCGTGGTAAACATGTCACGGTACAATTACAAAGGTGGTGACTTCTTGATAGATCAACACAATGCTTGGGAAGTGCTAAACCAGCATAGAATGGAAGTTGAGTATTGTATAAGACGAGACTGGTCTACATTTTATCTATGTATTATAAACAACCAAACTCATAAGTATGAACACTGGACAAAAATTAATTATAACAACATAGATGAGCTGTTTGCTTGGGTGTTTGAGGTGTGTAAAGTTATTGAAGAAACCAAAATAATGGGTGTGCTAAAGGTATGTAAAACTGATGACCGGGAAGACTAAGCAAAATTTCTTTTAACCCCCCCCCCCCCCCGTGTTATCCCCACCACTAAAAATGGGTATATATAGGAGTGGTGATCAACCGTCCTCTCATTCTGCTTTACACCGTTAAGCTGAACACCACCATGTCTGCTATGAACGTCCCAGCCTCTACCTCTGGCCCGGTCGCCTCCAACTCCAGCCCGAGCATTGGACCAATCCGATCGGGGCCTTCGTCAAGGAGTCGTGTCCGATTCTCCGGCTTTGGTCATGTGAGGAAGGAGTTGCGGAGCAGCGGAGCGTCTCAACCAACCACAATGGACGCATCAACTCAGACTCCACCAAACATCATCGAGTGGTACGACGAAGTGATAGAGCAAAGGGACAGAATGCTAGAGAATACTCGCAGGGAGCTACTTCATATCCGGAGTAAATGGGAAAAACTAATTAGGAAATGTGAAAGCCTGTTGGACAGTGATGATAGTGAGGATGAGAGTGGATAGGTGTGTGGGTAAAGACTTGGACTGGGACTTGTGTGTATGTATGAATGTGTGCGTGAATGTGAAATACAGAGCGGGGGATAGATCACTCTGTGGCAATGGACTAACATGCCACTTAGTGATCTATCCCCCGTTCTGGTAATGTTTTTGGATGGCCTTGACCCACTTTACCAAGGCTAGCTAGTACCCCCACCACTGATAAGTGTATATATACGGGTATTAACGTGCAGTTTGGTTATTCTGCTTTGTACCGCTTAGCTGAATACAGCACTGTAACATGGCTTTCAACTCCAAAACTTCTCAGGCTTCCTCTTCTTCTTCAAGAAGGCGTGCTGCCAACGTCCTGCCTGCTACTCGTGGACCTGCTCGACCATTCCACAGCATAACTGTTGCTCGGGCAAACGCCTGCAAAGCTCCAATGCTACGGACCTTGCTGGAGGTGAGCCAAGACGGGCAAGGCTTGCTCAGTCCTGGTCAACGGCAGGAGCAAGAAAGGCGTATGGCGTACTTCAGGCTGCAGGGTGTAGTTCCCAGCTTGAAGTTAGGCGATCCAAGAGTAGCAAGCATCAACGAGGCAGCGGACTACATATCACACCTTCACAGTGTTTTAGAAGTAAAGGACCAACAAATTGAAAACTTAAAAGAACAATTGAAACAATTTAACTTTAATCCTGTGGAGTTTGTGGAAGCAGTGATGAGTGATAGTGATGATGAAGGAACTGAATATATATTGGGTATGTAATGAAAGACTTGGACAGGGACATGTGTGTGTGTGTGTGTGTGTAGAATACAGAGCGGGGGATAGACTACTTTGCGGCAATGGACTAGCATGCTGCTTAGTGGTCTATCCCCCGCTCAAAGGGTAGCATTGGATGACCTTGACCCACTTTACAGCAAGGACAACCGGTTAACTGGTATAAAAGAGGGGGTCTATACATCTCGACTTCATTCTGCTTTGGACCTTCCAGTGGAACGCTAGAAACAATGAGTAGATCGCTGCTTGGTGCTAACTTGGACAGGTATTCTGTGATGGTACACTATGAAGATTGTAGAGACATGTTGACGGCTGTGTATGATTGTTTGGTGAGAAAAATCTTTCAAGAAAACTGCCAATTTATGTTAGCGTGGAAAAGAAACTTGTTTGTTGATGGTCATGCTACAATGCAAAGCATGAACCACCTTCATGTGTTAAAAGTAGGACATCATAATTTGGACGAACTGGACGATATGTTTAGGGAGCTGGAGTGTTTGATACATCAGGAATGTAAACCATGTGAAATTGAAATTTTTAAATTGGATATGGAATTAGAATAAAATGTGTTAAACAGGACTTGGACTTGGACTTGATTGAGGTTTTGTAGAACAGAGCGGGGGATAGATCACTTTGCGGCAATGGACTAGCATGCTGCTTAGTGGTCTATCCCCCGCTCAAAGGGTATCTTTACGTGACCTTGACCCACATAAATTGTATAGTTGGTGGGGGTATAAAAAGGGTAAGCAAATTGGATGGATACAACACTTCCATACCATGGCTCCACTTGACAACACCGTGTTCCATCGCAACAGAATTGTCTCTATTCTGGAGGTAATACCTCTAGAAATTATAGAAGTAGAGGACCAACTACCTGCGGTTGATCAAGAAGAGGAGGAGGAAGAGATAATGGATATTGAAACGGACTCTGACGAAGCTGGTTCAACGGACAATGAAGTGGACTTGCACGCCTACGAAACATTAGAGTCGTCATCTGAGTCGGAAATGGAATTCCAATTGGAAATCGAAGAAGAAGAACAAGAACAAGACACTCCCCATCGTCCAATGGATAGGATGTTAGTTGCCAGAAGAATTATGTATTGTCATCGCTGCCTATTCCGTGATGAGGATGATTCCGACTCTGATGGTGATGTTTCACCCTTGTAAAAAGTTTAAACAAAAAGTTAAAAAAAAGAATGTGAGCGGGGGATAGAGCACTTTGTAGTAAATGATGCTGCTTAGTGCTCTATCCCCCGCTCAAAATAATAATTCCAAATGACCTTGACCTACATAAACTTGCACAAACAGACGTCTTTGAAAAAACTTGTACAAATTATTGAATCTAGACCAAATATCATCAATTTATCAAGCCTACTGATAAATGTATTACAAACGGTTGTGTAAAGGCTAAATTTAGCACATGAGTGATAACCTGTTTCCATATGACGTCACTTTCCCCACCTATCTGCCTCGGATATAAAGGGTCCCGGTGGAGTGCGCTGCTCATTATTGCGTGGACATTCACAGAGTGTGCATTCAAAGCCAAACTGTTTGAAATGGCTCTTTGCGACATTTGTGGGGAAATCTTTGAAGACGAAGATCTTTTCACCATACACAGAGAATTACATGAAGACGAAGATAGAAAAGAAGATATTACCATGGATGAAATAGACTTAGACTCAATTGACCGGTTTTTGGAAGAGCACCAGAAGCAGACGGACTACTGGGACAGCTATCTACAGCAAATGCAAAGAAGAAGACCTAGTGTGATCCAATTTGCTGGTGCTGGACCATCTACTGCTAGAAGACCTTTTGAAGAAGAAGAGGACACTAAAGAAGAACTGGAAGATGTGAAACAACTGCGCACCACGGCCTTGCCAGGACGAGTTGTAACACATTTCAAAATTAATAATGTTCAATTGGAACTGGAAACATTTATAACCCAGGCTAAGGAACTTGTTGGTGGAACCTTGAGGGAAGAACTACAAAGATTAAATTTTATTAAATTTGGAATGGTGTTAGAGGCTATGTTTAACAATACTGATGGTGAAACAGCATTGAGAGCGTTCATTACCAAAAACCGAACCCTTACCTTCACCTCCAACATCGATGATATTATTGAAGAATGCTTGGAAGAACTTATAACAAAACTTCAAGAACATGAAGGAAGAGGATCTGGATGGACTTTGTCATCAATTGAAGGTATGGATGTAAGGGTTCACAAGCATGGATATGGTTTAAGGGGTAGTAGTTTTATCCCTTTACCAAAGAAAATCCAAAACACTAAATCGTGTAGGAATGTGCAAAATGAAGGTAATGAATGTTTTAAGTATGCAATGTTAACCAAGTATGTTAAAGATCATCCTGAAAGAGTTGGTAGAGAATATTACGAAAATGAACACCGCTACAACTTTCAAGGCCTCACCTACCCAGTTACATTGAAAGACATAGACAAATTTGAAAAGAAAAATCCTGGCGTTTCAGTGAATGTTTTCGGTCTGGATGATTCGAACAACGTTTATCCTTTGCGGGTAGTAAAAGTTGAGCAAAGAAACCACACGGATTTGCTACTGATCACTAAGGGTGAAATTTCACATTATGTGTGGATAAAGGACTTTGCATCCTTGATTCGAAATCAATTATCAAAACAGAGGCGTAGGTTAACAGTGTGTAAAAGATGTTTTTGTTTCACATATAAAGAAATAAGACAAGGAGGATTAGAGTGGTTGATAGAACACAAAAGACTTTGTAATGAAAATTATGAAGTGAAGATTAGTCTGCCACCACCATCTCGAGCGTGTATCCAATTTAACAAAACAGTTCACCAATATCGGATTCCAGTAGTCATCTACGCAGATTTTGAATCTACGTTAGTACCACAGGAGCTGCCGGACGGTGAAGTGACTAGAAGAACAAAATATCAGTTGCATCAACCCAACAGTTTTTGTCTAATAGTGAAATCAACCTTGTCTGAAAACCAATTGCAAAACTATGGTTTAACATCCACTCCAATACTCTACCGTGGTGAAGAAGCCGCTAAGTATTTCGTAGACCAGTTGTATGACATTGCTGAAAAGGTACAACGCTTGTATGGTAATGTCGTACCTATGGAACCTTTGAATGAGAATCAACAAGAAGAATACAATATGGCATCAAGATGTTATCTATGCGAGAAGAGCTTCAGTGAAGAAAATCCAAAAGTAAGAGATCACGATCACCTGACAGGTTTATACAGAGGAGCTGCTTGTAATTCATGCAATATAAATTACAAACTGCCCCACTTTATCCCTGTCGTGTTACACAATCTTAGCGGCTACGACTCCCACTTCATTATTCCAGAGTTAGGAAGAGATGATGGTAAAATTGATGTTCTTGCTACAACATTGGAAAAGTACATCAGTTTCTCAAAAACCGTAGGTAAAATTAAACTTCGCTTTGTAGACTCTTATAGATTTATGGCATCTAGTTTGAGCAGATTGTCTGAGAATCTACGAAGAGAAGACCTAAAAGAAACCAGCAAGATTGTACCTGAAGATAAATTGGACTTAGTATTACGTAAAGGAGTGTTCCCCTACGATTACATAACTTCTACAGAAAAATTTGAAGAAACCAGTCTACCGCCGATTGAAGCCTTCAACAGCAAATTAAACGAAAGTGAAATCTCCGTTGAAGACTACAATCATGCATGTAATGTTTGGAACCAACTAAACATTCAAACCTTAGGGGAATATTCTGACTTTTATATAAAATTGGACGTAACTCTGCTGTGCGATGTGATGGAAGAATTCAGAAACACCTGCTTCTCCGCCTATGGACTGGACCCTCTACATTCGTACACATCTCCAGGATTAGCATGGCAAGCTATGCTAAAGTCAACCAACTGTCGACTGGAACTTCTAACGGATATTGATATGGTGCTCATGATGGAATCTGGTGTACGGGGCGGTTTGACACAAGCTGTAACACGTCATGTCAAAGCCAACAACAAGTACATCCCCGGCTTCGACGAGCAACAACCATCGGTCTACCTCGGCTACTTTGATGCAAACAACCTTTATGGTTGGGCAATGTCAAATCCGCTTCCCTACGCTGACTTCAAGTGGATCGACCCGGCCACCATCGGAGACATCTCACAGATTCCAAAGGATGGTCCAAAAGGCTATATTTTCGACTGTGATTTTGAATACCCGGAGCACCTTCATGACCATCACTACGACTTGCCTCTCCTAGCCAAGACTGAAGTTTCACCGACAGGAAGATGGCCAAAATTGATGATGACCTTGGAGAATAAAGATCGCTATGTGGCTCACTACTGGGTAGTTCAACAGGCTCTTGAATTGGGTTTACGTATAGTGAGAATTCATAGAGCAATTGAATTCACCCAGTCTTGTTGGTTGAAACCATATATTGATTCCAACACTACAAGAAGAGCTGCAGCGACAACAGCATTTGAAAAGGACTTCTATAAATTAATGAACAATGCCATCTTTGGGAAGACCTTGGAGAACAAAAGAAAACATAAAAATGTAAAATTAGTGAGTGATCCTAGAAAATTGGAAAAATTAGTGCAAAAACCAAATTTCGGAACATCCATGATTATAAACGAAAATCTAGTCGCTGTCAGTATGAAGAAAACAACAATAGTCATGGACCGTCCGTTATACATAGGTATGTCGATTTTGGACATCAGTAAAACCCTGATGTATGATTTCCATTATAACAAAATGGTTAAACACTACGGAAGGGAAAACATTGGAGTCGCATACATGGATACGGACGCGTTTATCTACTGGATAAAGACTTTGGACATGTATGAAGACCTAAGGACTTTTCCATACAAAGAAGATTTCGACTTTTCTGACTATCCGAAGAACCATCCAAATTTCAATGAAAAAAATAAAAAAGTAATTGGAAAATTCAAAGATGAAGCAAATGGAATGCCTTTAGAAGAAATAGTAGCGCTGATGGCGAAATTGTATTCATTTAAGATGTACCACGAGAACAACACACCGACAGTCAAGAAAGCAAAAGGAGTGAAGATATCTTATTTGAAAAAACACGTAACATTTGATCACTACAAGACTTGTTTGTTTGAAGATACTACGATATCAGCAACATTCAACAATATCCGAAGCTTCAAGCATCAAGTCTACAGTGTCACCGAAATTAAAAAAGCACTGTCAGCTCGGGATGATAAAAGACATATTTTGCCCGACAAAATCCACACTCTTCCTTTCGGCCATTACTCCTTAAACCCTATCAACTAGTAACCTATTCTTCGTCCTTCTACAACTTCGACCTTATTCCTTTCTCCTTCCGTAAAAAAATGGGGAACACGGCAAGTCCAACGCCGTGTTCCCCATTTTTTTACACAAGTTTGGATGACCTTGACCCATATAAATGATGTGAATATTTAAAACAACATTCATTGTGATTATACATGTGATACAACAAACATTGAAACCTGCAATATGAAGGACTTGAAGCAACAAATTGTCAACGAACTTCATAAACCTGCAAGAAGAAAGTTTCCACGAAGAAATACGGTGATAAAAGGAATTAATGATTTATATCAAGCGGATTTAATCGAAATGATTCCTTATAGCAAACAAAATAAAGGATATAAATACATATTGACTGTTATTAACTGTTTTTCAAAAATGGCAGATGCTTTACCACTAAAAGATAAAAGTGGCAAAAGTGTTACAAAAGCAATGGAAACAGCTATACAAAGAGACAAACATACTATTAAACATTTACAAACAGATGATGGAAAAGAATATTTTAATAAGGAATTTGCAAATTTAATGAAAAAACACAATATAAACCATTACTCAACCAATTCAGAGGTAAAAGCTTCAATAATCGAAAGATTCAACAGAACTTTAAAAAGTGCAATGTATAGAATGTTTTCCAACAGAGGATCGCACATATGGATTGATATGTTACCAAAACTTATAAACGATTACAATAACAAATTTCATAGGACTATCGGGATGAAACCAAACCAAGTAACTAGTAAAAATAAAAACCTTGTATTAAAACGTATAAAAACGAATACTAAACCAAAAGTTGAAAAACTAAAGCCTAAGAAATTTAATGTGGGTGATAAAGTGCGAATAAGTAAATATAAAGGTGTATTCAGTAAAAGATACCTGCCAAATTGGACCAATGAGGTTTTTACTGTATTCAAAGTA
Source organism: Neoaliturus tenellus (assembly GCA_030545055.2). Taxonomy (NCBI): domain Eukaryota; kingdom Metazoa; phylum Arthropoda; class Insecta; order Hemiptera; family Cicadellidae; genus Neoaliturus; species Neoaliturus tenellus. The sequence continues at coordinate 75,265,724 of CM061535.1, read as the reverse complement.
CAACCTACAGTACCTGAGACATATATTTTAAAAGATAATAAAGGACAATTGCTTGAAGGAGGGTTTTATGGACATGAAATGTTAAAATCAACAGTAGGCGATGTATATTTAGTTGAAAAGGTGTTGCAACGGAAAAAAGATAAGGTCAAAGTACGATGGTTAGGATTTAATAAGACGGAAGATTCTTGGATACCTAAAAAGGATTTGATATAACGATAGAGAATCATTTTAGGTTGAACCATTACAAAGGATGGAGATAGTACCACAAAAAGAGAGTTTTACTATTAATAATATAGATGAACTCACAGTGGATAATTCAGAATTCAATAGTGGGAAACATGGCAATTTGTTACCAAACACCGTTCGTTGTCTGGTTACCGGACCTTCCAACTGTGGAAAAACTAATGTAGTATTCAATTTGATTACAAACCCTAAAGGATTACGATTTAACAATCTATATGTATTTTCAAAATCACTACAACAACCAAAGTATCAATTATTGGAAAAGATACTGACTAATGTGCCTGAAGTTAAATATTTAAAGTTTAATGCAAGCGAGAGTGTCATGCAGCCACAAGAAGCTAAACCATTCTCCGTGTTTATATTCGACGATGTATCTTGTGAAAACCAAAACACAATAAGGAATTACTTCGCTATGGGTCGACATAACAACATAGATAGCATTTATATTGGCCAAACTTACAGCAAAATACCTAAACAACTCATTAGAGACAATGCAAACATGTTAATTGTATTTAAACAGGACGAAACCAACCTAAAACATATATATTTTGATCATGTAAATGCGGATATGACATTTGAACGATTTAAAGAGTTGTGTGGAAAGGCTTGGGCTGAAAAGTATGGGTTCCTAACAATTATGAAGGAACAACCGCTAAACAATGGTCGATACAGGATAGGATTTGATAAATTTATATTAATACATTAAACGCGGTATAACACATTCATTGTTGTACAACACGTCTTGCTACAAACATGGTTAACCAAGAAAAATTAGTAAAAGAAATAAAATCACTTAGTGATTCTATTCGGGCTAAAAACAGAGCATTGAAACTAGGTATTAGCGAGAGGGAGAAATTCCTTGAATCTACTTTTAAACCTATTACTGAACCCTTGAAACAATTAAACAAAAAATTTGCTAAACCTGTATTGGAAGGAGATGCGATTGCACCTATTACGAAGTTTGAAAGAGAAAATGTAAAATCAGAAGAGTTTAGTGATGAAGACCTGGAATCCTCTACGTATAGTGGTTTTACCGGTGGAGAACCCGAAAGAGAGCTAGAATCACCGGACTATAGTGGAATAAAAGAATTATATGAAGTAAAAGCCAAAAGAGGACATGAAGTTGTATCAACTGCTAGTGAAGAGGAAAAAGAAGAAGAGACAAGGGAAGGTCCGTCAAACATAAGCTTGTTGGGTGAAAACATTCATAACAAAGGACCTTTAGGAAGGAAATACATGGTAAAAATGTTACTCGGAACAATTCCTAATAAGAATTACCATAGTTATGGAGCGAGATTAACAGAAGACGGTTTAATGATAGGTAATAGCCCGTTAAACGTTGACGAACATGATAATATTGTCATTGGTGATCAAAGATATAAGGGCACAAAAGGATTATTTGAATTATTATTTGAAAATAAGCCTTCAGTATCGTTAGTGAAAGAAAAAGACATGGAAGCATATAAAAATATTTTGGAACAGACAAATGCATATAGGAGAAAGTATTTACCTGACCAACCTCCTTTTAGATCTAAGTCTTTAAAATATAAAGAATTTGTATCCAAGTTAATACCAACTAGAAGACAAACAATGCCGTTAACACAAAGAAAACCTGTAAAACGAAGATTTATGGCATCCACTTTGGATGTAAGTGCTCAGGAACGAAGAAAAAGAAGTAAGTCCGTTACAGGTACAGGTTTAATGAAGAAATTATATAACACAAATGTGATTTATTATAATAACATCAATAAATTGGTGGATAGAATGAAACTAATACATGAAGCTAAAGAAGCGGGTCATACTGGATTGGAAAACGAATGGGTGGCTTTAGTGGATGAACTCCGAAACCGTGGGGTAATCTCATAAAAATGCGTTACTCCTTAGAGTACTATTCAGTTGCACCATGAGTGTTGACAAGTTCGGACGTTACTCCTCGGATGGGTTATATTATGCGAATAATTTAAAAAGAAGTGCTGGTTTACCACAAACACCTGATGGAGATTATGATATGAGTAATAAAAGGTTAAAAAACATAAAAGATCCTTCGGATGAAAACGATGCAATAAACTTAAAAATATTAAAGGAAAAGATATCGCCAACATTAAAACTACAAAATAACACATATAACGCGGAAAATCATAGAATTATCAACGTTGGTAAACCAAATGAAAATGGTGATGCGATAAACAAAGGTTATTTGTCATCTGAATTAAAAAATACGTTAAAATTCAATGGGAAAACGTATAGTGCCAACAATAAACGTATATCCAACGTAGATGACCCTAAAGATGCAAAAGACAGCGTAAATAGACGCTATTTACATTCTTTGATACCTGAAAAGACAAAAGATGGATTTTCTTTTTATAAATTTGTTATTAATGATATAGGCTATCCAAAAACTGAAAACGATGCTGTAAATCTAAAATATATTAAAGATCATTGCATCATACGTGATGTAGGGGTTATAGATTGTTTTAATAATTGTTTAGCAAATGTTAAAGATGGTTCGGCGCCATCAGATGGTGCAACAGTGGGTCAAATGATGGAAACCTTAAAACAAGAAACAACCTCTTTTGTAAAACAAGATCAAGTAGTATCGAAGCAAGGGGATGAATTTGTTCAAGGTAATGAAAAATTTAATTTATTAACATACAAAAATGATGCTTGGGATTGCATGGATAAAAAGTTATCAAATATGGGATGGGGTTATGAAAAACATGATGCAGCTGCTTTATCACAAACCGTACATCTAGATCCAGATAAATATTTTAGATGGTTTACATGTAATAATAGAGTGATAAAAGACTTGGGACAAGGAAGAGAAGCAAATGATGCTGCAACTGTAGGACAGACCATTACAACATCATTAAAGGATAGTAAAGTGTATGACTGTAATAATAAACGTATAACAAACCTTAAAGACCCTGAACATGTAGATAATGCTGTCACTGTTAATTTTCTTGTAAAAGTTTTAGGTAATGCGATATTTGATTTACACAATCATTTCACACCGGAAGTTCTTCGAGGAGGGCCAGGTCATAAAATTTGGGATGAAGCCTCGAGAGGTGGTTGGATTAAACAGGAAATTTTTAAAAAGTACTTTATTCACCCTAATACACAACAGTTTAGATCATCAAATTGGGGTGATATTGATATTTAATAAAAGAACACAATAAACAACTTCATTTATTTCCAACTCGTCATAGAGTTAACACATGAGTTGCACATTGCGATTATAAAAGGACAATAATGACGTTCAAGTACATCAGTCCATATCGAGACACTGCAAGGAAAGGAGGTGGGATCACGTCCACAGCGGTTTCTCTGTTAAGTAAAGCTTTAAAACAAATTCCAGTAGGATCCATAGTAAATAGAGCAATAGACGCATTACCATACGAATTTCATATACCAGGAGGCTATCAGTATTGCGGACCAGGAACTAAATTGAAAAAACGACTGGAAAGAGGCGATCCTGGCATAAACAAGTTAGATCAGGCTTGTAAAGAACACGATATCGCATATTCCACGTTTGCCGATTCAAAAAATAGATCAATAGCTGACAAAAAGCTTGCGGACATAGCTTGGCAACGAGTAAAATCAAGTGACGCTAGCATAGCAGAAAAAGCAGCAGCTTTAGCAGTAACAGCAGGTATGAAGGCTAAAACAGCAGTAGGAGGTGGAAGAAGGAGGAGAAAGAGAGTAAAAAGGAGGTCAACCACAAGAAAACATGGAGGAAATATAAAAAGAAGACGACGATCTACAAGAAAAGGCAGGAAGAAGCCCACCGTGTGGTCAATGGTAAAAAACGGGGCAGGTCTTTACCTAAGACCTTATCGTGCATATTAAATGAAAGAAATCAATTGGTCATACCACATAAAGCATTAACCAATATTGAATTATTTAAATATATTTCCTGTTTAAAAATACCATTTTTTCGCGGTGTGTTTATGAAAGACAGTTTACCAAAGAAATTGTGGCAAAATGAGACTGGAATTGTAAATTTGGATAATACTGAAGGGCCTGGCACCCATTGGGTTTGTTATAAGAAACTAAATAACAATGTATATTATTTTGATAGTTTCGGTAATTTGCCACCACCAAAAGAACTTCAAAATTACTTTAAATCTGCTAAAAACATATATTATAACTATAAAAGAGAACAACCTGATAATACTTCAATATGCGGCCATTTATGTTTGGAATTTCTAGCTAAAAGTATCAGTCACTATTGAGATGTCTTCCTATACGGTATCATTAACAGGAAAATCGTCCAATTTACGAAGTATCCTTTTTCCAGCGTTACGCTTGCAAAAAGGAAGGTTTTGGGAGGCGGCACTATTGGATTTTACAACGTACAACTCTATTCCCAATGTTACGGAAGGTAAAAATAACATATTGCATTATTATAAGGGAAAGGATGCCGGTGGAAAATTTACAGACTTACAAGAGTGCAGGTTACCCACAGGTTCTTATGAAATTGATCATATAAATGAATTTTTGCAAACTAAAATGGGAAAAGACAATATAACATTAAAAGGTAATAATAATACGATGAAAGCTGAAATTACTTCCAAATATTATATAGATTTCACTCAACCAAACTCAATTGGTGATTTATTAGGATTTTCCAACGATGGGCCTGTATTAGAACCAGATGTAACACATTCCGGTAAGAAAACAGTAACAATATTAAAAGTCAATAGTATAGACATAACTTGTAACATTATACAAGGTGCTTACAGGGATGGGGCTAACACCCACATCATACATACTTTTTACCCAAGTGTACCACCTGGATTTAAAATTGTTGAAAAGCCACAAAACCTGGTATATCTACCGTTGAACACCACTTTCATTTCAGACATCGTGTTGAGCGTATTGGATCAAGACGGTAACTTGGTAGACTTCAGAGAAGAGCCTATTACGATTAGATTACATTTAAAATCGACACTTTAATACAAAACCATGGGTTTAACATTTAAAAGCGAACAACCTACGGGAAACCGCATTAGTAGCTCTTCAGCTGTGGAGGAGTTAACACGCGAGAACATTCGTTTCTTAGAGAGAATTGGATTAAAATTAACCGAGTATGGATATACTGGATATAGCGCAGGGTCCAACATTCGACGAAACCCTATGGGAAAAAGAATATCACACCCACAACCCTTACACTTCATCGAAATTAAACAATAACGATGAAATTCGTATTCCCATACAAAATCAAGACATTTACACACTACCATGTGAAAGTTACTTGTATATTGAAGGACAAGTTACTAAAAAGGACGGTACTACTGTTGGTACAACAGTTCCATTTATAAATAATCCTATGGCTTTCCTATTTGATGAAATTAGATATGAAATATCAGGTGTAACAGTTGATTCCACTAAAAAAGTAGGTATTACGACAACTTTAAAAGGATTAACATCTATAACACCCAATGAAACCAATTTACTTAAACCTGCCGGATGGGTATTACCTACAATTGACACGATCACTCCAAATCCAAATGGATATTTTGATTTTCATATTCCATTACGTTTGCTGCTTGGTTTTGCTGAAGATTATAGGAAAATAATATTAAACGTTAAACAAGAATTAGTTTTGTTGAGATCTTCTAACGATAAAGACATTATTAAAGCTGCAGATGCTACTACAGATGCGACTTTAGAATGGAAATTAAAATTAGACAAAATTGTATGGAGAGTTCCACATGTTAAATTGGCTGACGAGCATAGAATGCTACTTTTAAGAAAATTAAAAGCCGATCGTGATATTGTTATTCCATTTAGAAGTTGGGAATTTCATGAGCATCCCAGTTTACCTACTACGGATCGACACACTTGGACTGTTAAAACATCGAATTATGTAGAACGAGCCAGGTATATTATATTTGGTTTACAAACAGGTAGAAGAGACGCCATTACTAAACATGCAGGACAATTTGATCATTGTGACTTGAAAAATATTAAAGTTTATTTAAATTCACAATTCTTTCCATACGACAATTTAAATGTGTCATTCACTAAGAAGAAATACAGTATATTGTACGATATGTACGCGAGATTCCAAAGTTCATATTACGGTAAAACAAATACACCTTTATTACCACCTGACAAATATTTCGATGCCTACCCAATAGTTGTAATCGATTGTTCTAAACAAAATGAATCAGTAAAGTCTTCAAGTGTGGATATAAAAATAGAAATGGAATTCAACGATGCTATACCGGCTAATACAACTGCATACTGTTTAATTCTACATGATAAAATCGTAACATACACACCTTTAACTGGAATTGTTAAAAATGTATTGTAAGAACCGGTTTTGTTTCATTCCGCGAGTATAAAAGCAGAGCGTACAGACCGCTCCTCATCAGTTTGTTGCCTACTGTTGTATGGGTAGCATCGTATTCAATATGGCTTCTCCTAGTGGTACACCTGAAAATGTGGTAGATATTGAGAAGGAGATATCTGAGTTTTTAGATCCTCAAGGTCACCAGGAAGGAGGTGAACAAAACGTTTGCGGACAACTTCACGCCAGTAATAATGTTGAAGAAAAAGGTAAAAGAAGAAAGACTATACAAAAGAGAAAAAGGGATATTGAAGATAATATTTCTCCAAACATATTGAGTGAGGTATTTTTGCGAATATTTTACCCAATCTCTTCCAGTTTGGATAAAAGTGTTTTAATCGGTGTTATGAAATCTACAGATTATTCCCCTACTGTAATTTTAACTCATGGACCCAAAATGATTTTGTTTACGGACAGTGCTTGGGAATCGTTTATGAAACATTTGCATCTACTAGAATGCTATTTAAGTAGTAACATGTTTGGAAGAAAGACAAGAGTAGGACTTTTGGATTCAAATGTGGAAATTGATATCATTAAACAACGTGGTGATCATCAGCTACGGTTTAGAGACACAACAAGACATGATAACAAAATTCAACTTAATCGAGAGGAGTTTTTCATTTTAACTTGTGCTACTGAACCTATAACAAGATACTTGAGACAACTGGTGTTTTCAAGTTCGATTATTAAAGATTATCTGGAAGACACTTTGGACAAACAACCGGACGCACCTATATTATACGGACCTGTGGATACTTCTATATTTAATAGAGTTCCTCATGAAGTACAGATGTGGAGACAATTGGAAAAGTACGCTCAACTACATAAGAAATCAGTAAAACAGGAAGAAGAGGAAGATGGAGGAGAAGAATCAAGTGTTAGTGATGAAAATGAAAACAAGGAAAATATAAAGATGGAAACTTAAATGACAATGGTTAGTTTTTAAAACAATAACCAACATTTTGTGGGGTTAGGCCTATTGGGGACGGTGCCCACGTTAAATATACACCAACGCGCCAACAACTGTACGGCCTGGTATAAAAGTAGTACCTACCGTGGTGTGGAAATCAGTTGACCTCCTGACTTCGTAATGAGCAGACGTGTGACCTTCAAAATGGACAAGGGAGAAGAACAACAAGTAAAGTCCAAGCCTGGTATTATTGAGTTTCAAGCGTTTCGTGGTAATGATGATAGATTCATTATAAAAGAACTTGTGTTTTTGGACATGAATACAAGTGTTCCTTATTCGTTTTTATTTAAACCACCATGTTCTTATTCGTCTTTAACTAGTAAAGCCGCTACTACCAACAGATGGATTTCAAAACACTTCCATCATATCGATTGGTATGATGGTTTTACAAGTTACACGGACTTGTATCACATTATGCATCACTTTTCAGACAAGTTTACCAATATTTACACAAAGGGGCTGGAAAAGAAAAGATGGATCGAAGGATTTACCCATGTTCCGGTTAATGATGTGGAATTGGATAAGAATTATCAATACATGCTGGAAACCATATGTATTTGTACGAAAAGCCCAGAACATGATAAAGATAGACATTGCGCTTTGAAAAATGCCTATAAACTCGCCTCTTACCTTCAAAGTGGGGAATTGGGGAGTGGTGGGGGTAACGGAGAGTATATAAGTGGGGAGCAGACAGGGACCTGGCATGAGTATTACTCGAGATTCCGAGACGACAACATCTCCGAGCAAGAAGACGATCTGTAACCTGACCATGGCATCTCACCAGTTCCTTCAGACTTTGGTCGAGCAGTTCAATGCTCACTCCAAGTCAACAATATTACCTGTAAAGAAGTGCTCGGAACTAAAAGACGAGAAGCACTACATAATCCATGCTATGAAGAAGATGGAGACTACAGTTGGGGAGGCCATCTGCTGCAGTCTCAGCGAGGCACCGTTTACTCCGGGGGATGAACCAAAGTTCCAGGTGTACCTGCCCAAGAGATTCGTCCATCTTCTACAAAACGAGGATCTTCGCTCTATTCAACCCGGGTGTCTATACCTGGTGTCCCACGGCTGCACGGGTAGCAATTCTACAGAGTTGACCATCCACATCGCTGACAAGCAGCAGTGTTAGATTTAAGTTTTAATGTTGTACATATGTTGTTGTTGTAATGTTTTATAAATAAACGAATCATAAAAGACAAAAAAAAAAATAAAAAAAAAAACAAAAAATGCAACATATCAATATGTGACACACTTCACGTATTGATATGTTGCATTTTTTTTAAACTTCGCGGGTGACCTTGACCTTTGACCTTTGCATTTCACAATTACCCCCACTACTGTAATTACCCCCACTACCGCACTAGGATTCAAACCTGCTTGGATGCGAAAAACGGTCAGTCTGTTGCCAACTAGCAAACGATGAGCACCTTGTACGAGCTTTGCATACAACGAGTTATAACTCACAAGGACTTGTTCCCAACATGTTTACAAGACAATATCCCACTAACAATAAAAGAAGATGTCAAACGCTACAGGAGGGAAAATACAGGGTATTCGGAATACTCCTGGTATAAGTTCCACGATGGGGAAAAGTTTTGTAGACCTTGTGGCGAGGCCGCCGTCAGAGACCTTCGGCGATTCGTACAGGATGGTGGTATAAAACAATTCGGATTTCTAGCGCCACTGTTTCGATTTGAAAATTACAAGGACACCTGCGCTATTTGTTCCATTCCATTGTATCGATGGAAAAAGTTTAGAACTGTTTAATTGGATTTTCTATACCCCCACCACTATTACCCCCACCACTTTTTCATGTACCTCCAAGCGCTGTGCCTCGGCTTCATTTCTACTCCAGCAACCAACCTAGCAACATCAAGATGTCTCTGAACGTTAGTTGCGCAAGTTACGAGGAGGTGAGCATCAAGACTCAGCAGGAGCTAAACGACTTGTACAAGGAGTTGCAGCTGATGGTGGCACGAGGCTACCGTATAAACGTGCAGGTTTACGCTTGCAATATACGGAACACCCGGCAGCCAAAGGAAGAGCCTGGACACTCCTCGACAGCTTCCTCACCGGCGTCGATGAAGACCGAGCCAGACAACTTGGACTACTTCAGCTGACTAGCAGTTGTCTTCCTTGTTCTTACAATAATAGAATATGTATATTTTTTCATTATATTAAAGAAGTAAAAGAGCAAAAACACCTATCTTGTTACTGACATATAAGCTCAGTAACAAGATAGGTTTTTTTAAAACACAATTTGGATGACCTTGAAACTTCCCCCTCCACTGCTTTGTTACCCCCACCACTTGACTATTGGTGTACATGGCACATCGCAATTGGAAACCTCATTCCATCTTCAACAGCCACATCGACAACATCAACAATGGCAAACCTACCAACAGATGAAAGATGTCCTCACGCATGTTGTGACTTCGTCCACGAGTTGGAGAAGAGGATGCAGGAGAGGGCGATAAGAAGAAAGCAGATCCACTCAGAAAATATCATGATAGTCAACGGCTATCTTTTATTGTTCGGCCTTATTATGGTTGTACTTTTCATACTGTATGGCATAGTCACATGTGTCGGCAAGGTTGCAGAAGAAAACGCTCGCCACCATCAATTGGAAAGTTTCAATGTCACTTTGTAGGTTTTCCTTTTTTTTAAAACTTCGTTTGGATGACCTTGAAAATACCCCCACTACTCCACCACACCCCCCACCACTTCACCATGTTCCTGCATGAGCATCACATCAACCGTCATTCCTTGTCCGACAAGCAACCATGGCAGACAACACCATCAGCCAAGCTGACTCCACTACTGATGTTGGTACAAGTACGGGTTGGACACTGTCGATCGATAGTGTACACTATTTGGAAACAATTTGCGACCGGATGAAGGAAATACTGCGGGACAACCCTGGAATCATAATACAAATGAATTTAAATTATGATTGGTCCCAAGTCAGAATGCAAGGGGACGATAACAACGGTCAACAATCTCCACAATATTCGCCCATGTCCCCGATCTACCCTTACGGCGAGTCTGACGTCGATGAAGATGAGGCTAATGAGGATGTGGGGGACAACGAGGCTGAAGAGGAGTAACCTTCATTCCTTTTTTTTTAAAACCCAAATTGGATGACCTTGAGAATTCCCCCTCCACTATTTCCTTTTTTTAAAACCCAAATTAAATGACCTTGAAAATACCCCCTCCACATACTTTTGGTTTACCCCCTCTACTTTTCAATACTGTTACCACAGTCTGTAGCTCACATCATTCCTTGCTTAGCTATCATGGCGGACAGCACTCTTTCTCAAGTTGACTCCACTACGGATGAAGAATGGCCATTTTCCTGGAATGTTCATCTGCAAGACTCGGCAGAAGTGGATATGTTGCATGAGAAATTGGTGTATGTATTAAACGAAAACCCCAACATTGAATGTAGAATGACTATGGATTTCGATGCGACAGGGGTCCACACTCAACCTTCTACTTCCAGCCAGCCTGAACCTCAGCTACAGCCGAAGTACTTTACACATCTTTACACTCCAATACGGCCGGAGGATGTGGTTATCAGCGAGGCAGACTCTACTACAAGTTATATTGAACCAACGAATTGGAAGCTTGTTGTTGACACCTTACACAAGGTCGACTTAGTATGTGACAAATTAAAGGAATTGATGATGCAAGATCCTGGTCTTCGTTTTAAAATTGATTTGTTTTTCATCTGGGGAGCACCTGCACGGGGCTCTTCGTCTGACAGCTCTCCAAGTACAACGGACGAGGAGGAGGAGGACGACTAGTTATCTTTTTTAAAACTCCGTTTGGATGGCCTTGACCTTTCCCCCTCCACTGAGTTTATTTAAGGTGCACTCTCAATGACTGCAGCATCATTTCATCGCGCACCTTCACCACAGCAACATGGAGAGTCAACTCAACTACTGTTGCGAACAGAAATGTTTTTCATGGCCAAATGACATTGATGTTGCGGATGGCCTGGCGTGTAGAAAATGTGAAGCTTTTGGTCAATGCATGTGTAAGTGCAAGTCTTGGAAGAAGCCGAAACCGGAGTTGAAGACATTCCATGTGTACCAGATGAGAGGGCATAAGTACACTTGTTGCCCTGAACGTTGCATTGAATTCACATTAAAACAGCTAACTGGCTGCAAATTGTGCAACAATCATTTTGCAGGTTTTTGCAAACATTATTTAGGATCCTGTCAGTACAGATCAACTTGGCATACAGAAGCACTCACTATCAATGAAATCGCTATAGATACACAAGAGTAGTCTTTCTACTCTTTTCTTTTTTAAAACTCCATTTGGATGACCTTGACCTTTCCCCCTCCACCCACCTTAGTTTATATAAACCCCATTCCCACTGACCACAGCATCACTTCATCGTGCTCCCTCGTCAAAGCAACATCAGCTATGGAAAGTAAGCGCATCTCATGTTGCGAGCATAGGTGTTTGGAGATACAAGGTGTCACATATTGTACAAAGAAGCGTTGGGAGGAAGAGACGGGGACAACCTATTGCTGTGAGGATAAGTGTTTCCTCTTACCAAAGTGGCAAGTGGATGGGCTGGCCTGCCGGCAATGTGAATGCTTCGGATGTTGCAGGTGTAGATGCAAGAACCAACAGCTGCCACCACCGGTACTACAAACTTTCAAAATCTACAAATCCAAATACTTTTATACTTGTTGTCCGCAGCGGTGTATTAAATTTCACTTCTCCAATCTTACCAATTGTCGGAAGTGCTACGGACAACCTGATGGGTGGTGCACCTGTTTTCTGGACTCCTGCCGCTACAGATCGGATTGGTTTACAGATCCGTTGGAAATTGATGAGGTCGCCCAGGAAGCACAAGAGTAGTCTTTCTACTCTTCAACTTTTTTAAAACTCCATTTGGATGACCTTGGAATTTCCCCCTCCACTTCCCCATATACCTAGAGTACACGGAGCCTGACGGTCAGTCACTCGGTGGCTGTCGTGGGGTGCGCATCGGTGTCGGCGCTCCGTTGTTAAGTTTTCAAGGTCGCAGTAACATGAAATTGCGGGCGTTGTACTGGTTCAAGGTCACCTGAGGGATAACCGATTGCCCATTTAGGCAGAGTCATGTCAGAAACTCGAGTTTAACTTGGCACTTTTGCCGTTTCTCGTCGGAAATTCGCTCCAAGTGGTCAAGGTCACGAGGACTCTGACTGAAACTCGGAGCGTAGTGCGAGAAACGGCAAAAGTGCCAAAAAATTTTAAGTTTCGGCATGACCTTGACCTCAGTGGCGTCGGTGACGTCATTTTGATGACGTAAGGGGTGATGACGTCATCAGCACGTCATTTCTGTGACGTCATGGGTGTGACGTCATCGAAATGACGTCATTAGTGATGACGTCATCGATTGCGTCATCGATGACGTCATCGGTGAGGTCATTGACCTCGATGACGTCATCCCTCAGGTGACCTTGAACTGGGCCAGCGGCCGCAATTTTACACTACTAAGAAATAAGTCTTTTTGCAACGGGCTGTCTGTAAATGATATTACCATATTTCATCTATGATATTACTACCAAAAATATTACTGTTTAAGTTTAGCTAGCTAATGCTTGGCCCCCAGGTGCTGAAAATTATAAACCTAATATCAAAGTATATCATGGCACGGTTATGTATATATTTTATTTGATGTCAATAAAACCATACAGCTAAAAGCCTGTAAAGTATTGAGGAAAGTATGGTTATATAAAACTAAAGCATAGGCCTATAATAGAACTTGACGGCGAGTGAGAGTAGAGAACGAGATCACCCGAAGTGCATGTTTGTATTAATATAAACTTAAAATTTCTATTATTTTATATTAGAAATGTTTTAAATAGCAGAACACGTACATAAAATAACAATTCTTAAATACTTAAGGAATTGTGTACGTGGAAGTACTTTCGCGGGTGTAGGATTTCCGGTCTAGTCCATTGGGAGTAGTTTTGCTGGGGGTAGAATTCCGGGGGTAGTATTCCTGGGGTATAATTCCGGGGGTTGAAATCCAGCTGGTGTTTGGTTTGCTATAATGTTAATTTAGAGTAACCAAATTAAATAATAATGTATTTATAAAACTGGGGGTACTTTTCCGGCCGCGAGCCAAAAATCCATGCCACTTTGAACTCCACCCCTCGTGACGTCAAAATGACGTAGCGTTTTTTCATGGGGGTACTTTTCCTGGTGGTAGAATTCCGCTACCCCGCTGAGTTTACCTCCAATTGTTGGGGGGGGGGGGGGGGGGGCACCGGGGGTCAGTGATAAAGGACATTTAGGGCCTAATACAAGCAATAACCTCAACATTCAGGTTGACACACAGCCGTTTTTAACTAGGCCTCGGCGTTCGAAGTTCGAAGTAAACACGTATGGTGGATAGCACAGTCTGATACAAGTATTTTGGGGATACGAGTACAGTCATAACACTCAGTCAGTTTTTATGGAAAACAGGAATGGGTAACTGCACTAGCGCTCCCGTTGTCTAGACTCCCAATAATTAATTATCTGTTTGAACTGTTTTAACGATTTATTAAGGATTGTCCGTGTAGTAGATGCACGACATTTTGATTTAAAAAATCATATACAGAGTGTCTTTAAAGTACGTCACCAAACTCATAATGTGAAGGCCTATTTGGGTCAAAATAAGCAAAAAGTTTTCATAAAGATATAAAATGCATATTCAACTAGATATCCTCCATATTGTTTTACCACTTGATAATCAATGTCCATAAAATATACATTTTGTTTTACTTTGTGTATTTTTTAAATAGCGGTCATTTTAAAATTATAATTTCAAATATTTTAAAACTGGTATAGATTATAACATTTTACATAAGACAAAAAGCTCTACAATTAAATTATTTAACCAATGATAGGCCCTACCAAAGTAGTAAAGATACGAAAACATGGAGTTATTGTGATTTTTGTATTAAAATAACCATAGGCCTAATTCGCATTAAATATAGCCTAATACAAAATCAATGTCGCCAGATCCTTACCATCTTGTTATCATTGGTTAGATAATTAAATGTTAAAACTTTTTTGTCACATGTACATATTATCTAGGTAAATATACCGTATTTCAAAATATAAATTAATTTGAACTATTTTGATTATTTTGACCCAATTAACCATATTATAAAGCTTGGTGACGTACTTACTTCGTACTTATTCTGCTTTCCCGTAGACTCGTGAGTTTTGGGAGCGTCATCCTCTTCTCCTTCTCAGGGGAAGGGTAGGGTTAGGCCTAAGGTGGGTTGGGTTTACCCATTGGCTCTGTGTGTGAAAAAATCATCCAAACTGTAGAAACAGTTTTGGATAAGGAAAAGCTTGAACTCACTCTTAAATTTGACTATCTTATCTATTGTCTGTATCTTTTATGGTAATGATTGAAAAATTGTTCTGCCAATGTATTGTGTTTTTTTTCATACAATTTAAGATTGTGCTGCCCTGAAAAATTATTCTTAAATCTAGTGTTGTGTTGATGTGTTAAATTTACATACTCAGGAAGAAAAGTTTTAACATATACTGCAATTTCAAAAATGTAAAGTCTAGGAACTGGTAGAATCCCCAATCAGATGAAATGATCCCTACAATGTTCTCTTGGGTGGAGTTTGAGCATTGCTCTTAGTTATTTCTTTTGACATGTGAAAATTTGTTTGAGATTTGTCTCAGAAGCACCCCAGAGCGCGATGGAGTAAGAGATGTGCGACTCGAGTAAGCAGTGGTGAACACCCTTCAAGAGACTCAGGTTCTCCAATGGTCTGAGACTTCTCAGGACAAAGGTCCCGTTTGCCATCTTATTTTTGATCCTCACCAGCTGCTCCCCCCCTGCTCAAACCGTCGTCCAACACCACTCCCAGAAAGCTTGCTGATTTTGCCTGACTCAACTCTGTATCACCAATCTGAAGACTTGGTACTCTGTTATTTTTTTAGAGCCGCTTTTGATCTGTTTGAATACAGAGATAATTGGTTGTGTCTGGGTTCAATTTCAGTCGGTTTTCTTCGAAAAACTGGGCCAGTTCATTTATTTTGAAAAATGATTCTTGTTCAAGGGTATCCAAGTTTCTATTTTTGGTGATAAGGGTAGTGTCATCGGCGAAAATGAAAAGATTTTCTTCTGGTGTTTTGTTTGTAACGTCGTTTATATAAACAAGAAATAACAGGAGCCCAAGTATCGAGCCTTGTGGCACTCCTGCTATAATTTGCTTTTCGGTGGATCTTACTGAAGTTATTCTATTAGTTGTTTCATGAAAAATTTCTGTGACTTGAGTTCTGTTCCCCATGTATGATTTAACCCATTCTTTTGCTAGGCCACTGATCCCCAGACTCGCCAGTTTCCTAAGCAGTATGTCTGCATCAACACAATCAAATGCTTTAGATAGGTCAGCAAAGCAGCTTATGACTGACTCTCCTGCATCCATTGCATCGATACAGTCGTTTAGAAAATCAATTAATGCCAATTTGGTTGACTTTGATTTGCGAAAGCCATATTGCTTCCCACATATAGAAGGTTATTACCCTCCAGGTAGGTCGCAAGCTGTTAGCAAACAACTTTTTCCAATAGTTTTGAAAAAAAGTGGGGAGGAGTGATGTCGGACGATAGTTGCACACCTCCCGCTCATCCCCCTTTTTGAAGATTGGTCTGATTTTCGCCCTTTTTCAGCCATTTGGGAAGATCCCGTCCCTCAGTGAGGTGTTGATTATATTTACCATTGGTTTTACGAGTTCCATCTGGCAATACTTCACCATTTTCATATTTATCTTATCCAATCCTATCGTACCTTTAGGTTTAAACTTTTTGAGAATGTTTATTAGGTCATTTTCTGTGATTTCTTTAAAGTTACTAAGGCCTAATCTATTATTTTGATTGTCTTGAGGAAAAGATCCCATTTGCGGTGTCCTTAAATCATTAGCCAAATCTTTTGTTACATTTATGAAGTAGTCATTAATTTTTTAACTAACAATTTTTGGGTCTTCTATTATTTTGTCATTGTCTTTAAGAGTGATGTTTTCCTCTCTCTTGTTTGCCTTGCCTCTATGATTATTTACTATGTTCCACGCTTCCTTTGCTTGGTTTTCTGCCTCACCCATTCGCCTATTGTACCATTCAGTTTTAATTGTTTTAATACAGTCCCTATACCTAACCTGTGAATCTTTCATCTGTTTATTATTAAAATCTGTTTTGTTTTGCTTCCATTCCTTATATTTATCTTTTGAGTTCCTTTAACCTTTCACTTCTCCATTTCAGTTTTGCTTCACTTTTAACTTTTATTTCTTTAAGTGGGCAGGATATTTCTACATAAAAGTTTGAGGTTTCGATAAAATTTTCATATTTTTTATTCACATCTTTTTCTTTGTATATTTTGTCCCAATTCTCACAACGCAACCAAATCCTTAGTTCATCGAGATTTTTTTCTCTAACGGGTCTAACAATTTTAGTTTTTGTTTGGACAAAAACTAAAATTGTTGTTTTGTTTTGGATTTGGTTTTTATCCCTTGTAAGCTTATTTTAATAGCCTGATGATCTGAAATTAGGGACTCAAAAACATTACTGACATTACTTGAAATTCGTTACAAAGTTATCAATGCATGTAGCAGTACTGTACTTTCTGTTATTCTGGTTGGCTCATTTAATGCATGTATTAATCCAAAACTGTTTATTAAGTTCAGAAACCTTTCTTTTTTATATCGTTACTAAGCAAATTTATGTTATTTAGTTTCTCAAAAAATGTATCAATGTCTGCATCTGGACTTCTGTACATAACTCCTACTACTAGCCTATCTTTCCCTGTTTTAATCTTAATTTCAGTTGCTTCAAAAACCCTTTCTTCAACGTAATTCCTACTAATATTTAGTACCTTAATATTATCCAGCTTTAGGCTATCCCTTTTATAAATAGGGACTCCTCCCATCTTGCTTACTGACCTAGCAAAATACTTTAAAGATACCCTTATAGCAAAACCCTTTTTATTATGAATGTAACAGCAAGTAAACCACACTATTTGAATGGCAGAGGAGTTGTCCTCATCCAGCATCTACAGAAAGAAAAGTCACTGCGGCACTTGGGACCGCTAGTCTTCTAGGCCGAACACTTATCAATCATGAGTAAGGTGTATCGTGTCACTGACGTGACTCTGCCGATAGAAGCCCACGGATGTATAAAAAGTCTAGTGACATAGGGATGTATAGAAAATAAACAATAATTGCAAATCATGTTAATTTTACATCTTTACTTATTCAAACTGTAAAGATACACATAAAGGTATTTTTAAGATACATTTAATCGGCGTAGCGGGGCGCGGCGCCTAACCACCTCTGAGCTTGACAGTCAGTTTTGCCAACTCCAACTGTAGGGCCTAAGGTTATATTTTCCCTTAGCATCTACGAAATAACCCACACGGAGGAAGTATTAAAGAGATCAATAAAGGTAACGGTAAAATTTAATAAATGTCTAGTACACTTAATTGAATTTGCTGTATATGTTGGCCTAAGAATTTTTTGCAGTCAGTTGATGCTGTTCAGATACAGAACAAAAAGTTCAGATTAAGTCAGTTTTTGTCAATGTTATTTAATAACATTGCCTCTATGTGAAAACCCCTGATTATATTTTAGTGTTATGCTTTTAGCGTCCAGTAGTTGAAACGAATTATACTATTTCTATATCGAAAAACTACTTTATTGTAAGATTTCAGTAAGGAAAGATAAATAGCATAATCAATGTGGGGTGTCCGCCGACGCCGAGAGAGCAGACCTGTGCGCCAAAGCAAAGCCTACACCTCAGGCTATGCAGGTAGCCCAGCCGAGAGAGAGTGAGAGAGGAGATTAGCCAGTGTACGACATTGTGTCGTCCCTGCCGCTTGAGGAGGGCGACGACACAATGTCGTACCCCCGAAAATATTTTTACTGCGCCCCAACGGGAGCAGGTAAAATTCAGACACAAAGTCGTACAATCGATTCCGGCGAACAACAAGACGGCAGCAGGGTCGGACACTGTCCGGTAGGAGGAACACACCCGGAGCCACCAAAAACACCCGTACAGTGGGAAGCCCACTGCCCCTAAGGGCACAAACGTAGTAGATGATAATATTATACATTCGACAGATAAAAACATATAAAATAGACAAAATTAACATGCTTAAAGAGAAATCATTGACTTTAAATGTTAAAAATGTATTTTAAAGGTAAAGGAGGTTACAGTGAAAATAGTTCTACCGGTCCCCACTTGAATATTTGAATGTGTATTAAGTACAAAGATCCAATTTTAGATTTTCAAACTATCACAGGCTGTCGGGTGAGTTAGTATGATCCTTTGTACGTTACTACGTTTAGTACAGCATACAGTCTTCCTGTCTACTCTCCGTTATTTCAAACCCTGCTGGTGCCTCCACTTTTTTAAGAGGTTGACAGCCTTTTTTTACTACTGATCCATGCACCGCTACAGTACAGGACAATGGTACTGATAAAAATTCTTATCAGAAATCTGACCCAATCGCACATGTCCCTAGTCGACACTCTAAGCACTACGTTACCTTAGCTGTCAAAAGCAAATATGCTTACTACAAAGTAACTTCAAAATTATGTTCAAATAAGTTCAACATAAAACAGTTAAAACTCAATTTATTCTGAATGTATCCTTGTCAAAAGGTGAATAGTGAACCTCACAATAAGGACATTAATAATCATCGTCCGCAGTGTCTTCCTCTGCATACCTTTGACCTGCAGCTAGTCCCTGAACCATCCTTAGCCTCTCTTCTCTCTTCAACCTCTCCTCCTCTTCTTTTGCATCTACTGGACAGGGGTTCGGGAGAGTCTTTCTCAGGTTCCATTCTATAGCGATGTCGACAATGGACGAAGCACGGATATAGTCCATTGCTACGATGTGGCACTCTCTTCCCCATCTACCTCGGTACCATCTTGACACCATTGTGTTCGCATCGTTAGCCATTTTTCGCAGCCCTCCTAGGTCATTCGTTGCGATGTTATATCCTTTCGCAGTCAGTTCTGATTGCGCAGACCACATACCTTTCGGTGGGCTGAAACATGGTTATGATTATTCAAATTAACTGACAGTTTAAAAATTTAATGTTATAAATTTAAATTTTAAAATTGCTGCCCTATCGTTGGCAGTGTTAAAATGTGTTGTGGAGTCAATGTGTTCATAAAATGTTTCTTAGTAAATAACAACGTTTGATTACATTTTCCATCCTTAATATGTAGTATTTCTTTTAAAACGCAACCAACGATTTCAAGTGACAATGTACATAACACATATTTATTTTAGATGTATGGTTAGTAACATTACCACAAATACTTACAAGATTTTAATGATATTCATTCCTTTTGGTGTTTTAAAAGACAATCATTTATGTATATACAATGCTATTAAGTAAATGATCACGGACACCATCATTAATTAATTAATAACTATTATTATTATTATTATTATTAGAGGATCTAGTTACTTAACTTATTGCATTTATACTCTTGTCAAGTTCTTCAATATTTTGTGAGTTTTTCATATACCTTATTATATACATATCACAATAGTAAATTTCAATACAAAATTGTCAAATTAGCCCCCCCCCCCCCAAGAGAGGCTTGAATTCTAAAAAAATGTACTAATTGATGAAACTATGTTACCATACACAATTACTAGGAATATAACTTACTATTCTTAGTCTGATTTTTAGTTCCAAAAGATTTGATTATATAGCGTGATTTATATAATTTACCAGCTGTTTTATTCATAAAACTATAAGATTATAATATATCCTATATATAATTTATCTTGAATTCCTCTATTTTTTCCTAATTAAGTGTTATTCCGCTTCCCCGTGCTGATCGGGGCCGGTATTTCTAATTGCTGTTGCAAGCTCTTCTTTTTTATCTCAATCATCAAAACAAACCTAATTTCATACGAAAAAGCAAAACAATGGCACCACTTGAAACTGCTGTAATAACGTTCAGTGTGTGATTGGTTCAATTCTTAACAGCTGTAGAAAGGGGATAAATTGGAGGAATTTAAATAATTAATAGAACTGCACTTTAATTTTTAATTGCCTTTAGTAAGTCTTTCAATTAGCTACACTTAATAGCAATAAAAAACGCAAAAAACTAAATAATGACACTGGCTGACAGGAACACGCTAAATAGGAACATGGTATCGTCTGCTAATGAAGTCAGTCAGCTGATCTTAGATATTCATCATAATAAACCCCTTTGGTTTCGAAAATATATAAAAGAGAGTTTTTATCAGTGCTCCAAAATAGCGGATGAGGACAAAAGACAGGGACAGAGGGATTTGTTGCGTTGCAAACAAATAACTAATCCTGGCATTGAATACAATTGTAACTGAACTAATGAATACAAAGTCGTATATGAACATGTCTCATGGATTTCGTGGGGTCTCAACAACTAATCACGTAGTCACTACAATTTCGTAGTCACTAAAATGAAAGTGTATTTCAGCTAAAGCAATTGTCGGCCTGTTAGAAAATGTTATAATTGTGTCAATTCAATTTAGGTTAGAATTTTAATTTGGCAGGGCTATGAGGGAAGTTCAGAAGTTGCTATGATACCCCTTCATGGATTTCATCACGCATAGGTTATCTGGGCTTTTAGTTTGATGTTAAAGTAGTATAATTGGGCATTCAGCCACGAGGCAGCGTTTTGCTATATTCAAGGTTGAATCATTAGTTAGACGCTACTTAGCGGCTATACACCCAAATATGCACACCAAGTGGCAGAATATCACGGGGCAAGTGCTACGCTACGGTAATACTAATTTTGTCACTTTTGTATGATTTTATGCACAAGATTTACAGATTTTACCATCAAATCTAAGAAAAACATAATAGTTAAAAAATATAATAATTAATACAAAAATATTCGCTAACCTCAAGCATAAGGTAGTACCTATGCACTGGTGGCACTACCCGTGCGTAGGCCTATGATAAGAAAAAATTATACAACATTTTAAGATCAATTGGGAAATGACACACTGCAATCAGACTGAACAATTAACTTACTAACTTATTATTTATTACTTTAATGTAAATAGTAAAACTTAAAATAATGGAGTTTTAAATTTTACGTAATAAGAGAAAAATTGTGTATGAAGGTCTAAATTATGTTTTGTTTCCTTCTTACACGTAGATAAATTATTCTTCCCATTAATAAAATTAAAAAACCTCATTTTTATAATATTTAAATAATTAATATTTTTAAGGGCTTTTGAATGCACTTTGAGAGTAGCCTACTTCTAATTAATTAATTAAAAAGCCAGAATGCCATTAACTAAAAATGTAGGAAATGATGTACTGTATTCCAAAGGCAATTTATATAAGCATAGACCTATTGTTGTTTTTCTATGTTATTAAGTAATTTGTTGAGTTGTTCTTTTTATTATTTTTATTTATATATTATATACTGAGCCTCTTGAAATATGGTTATCTCATCACTTGCTGTATCTCATCATTATAGTTATTATGTTTGTCTAATGTATCAAATTGATCAAATGGATTTTCCGTCAATAAATAAATAAGAAATAAGCTATAGGAACATTTCCCCTGTCCACCCTATAATTAATTACAATTATTGCCATACAATAATTTGGCATCATTAAAACTAAATCAGTCATGTAATATGTAATCACAACCTACCTCTCAAATGTTTTAATCAAATAATCGTAAAGATCATCTACTTTTTGTACATTGCCCCACATTTGTGTAATGGGAGGCCAAAGGATGTCTTTTCTTGCTTCATAGGTATTATTGTGGTTGTAGGAAACAATAAGGCGTCTCCCTGTTCTCCATATATCATCCAATGTCGCATACCACCCGAGTCCGGGGTCCGCCATGTGATCCCCAAACTCACTAACTATGTAGTTTACGAACTCCAAATGCTCGCTATCTTGGTTTATGCCTGAAAACAATAGTTTTTATTTCCATTATTAATTTTCAATGCTGAAAACAAAAAATCCTTCAGGTCACTCACTGCTGGGGGAGTATATACTAGTACGGTGGTCACTTCGTTCAGGCGATAATAGGGTCCGAGTGCAATCCCTTCAATCGTCGATCGTACAAAAAAATGACAGAGGCGGACGGAGAGTCAAACCCCAGACGTTCAGACATGGGATCCTATAGAGGATAATGGTCAACACTTAAATAACCTTCTTGGCTACACAAAGTAGCATTTTTAAATAAAGGTGCTTACCTAGGTACCATACAAATGTTTAGGCCTATGTTTAAATTCAACTTCACTAATATTATGACAAAAACAATTAGTAACGCAAAAATAGTTATAATAGTTTGGAAATTTCTATTGAAACTCTTCCAACCTACTGCATTTTACCATACAATTTTAAAACTACCTAACAATAAAGCATTGGGTTAAATTTCTCTCAGACAATTCTGCAAATGTTGCTTTTTCGGGTACTGAAAGCGTGATACTATATTTAAAATCATCTTGGACTGTCTCGTTATTCCGATAGGCATCATACGAGGGTGGTGCCGGATTAGTGAAAATACCAAACTAAAGTAAGGATCACGAAAATAGTCCTGTGGAAATTTAACAGCCGTGTCTCCCTCACTCCTCTCACCCTGCAAAGTTGTCAATTGTGGTTATGTTAACCATCAGTGGCGGATTTACCACTAGGCCGACTAGGCCCTGGCCTAGGGCCGTGGGCTGCAGGGGGGCCGCAGGGAGTCCCAAATATACAATATATTTTTTTTAAGGATGAACTTGCACGGTAAAGTTGGACATCAGCTTTGAGCCCTGATTTTTAGCAGACTATTTTAGTTGAAAACCCGTAAATTCACAACACAACAGAGAGACTTTGGTGAAGTCATTGTGGCATCTGCCGTTTTCCATGTTATTTTTGGGTGATCATGTTAACCTGTAGGTTAATTAAGTCACATTAATATTGGTGGCGACACTGGGCGACGACGCGGCGGCCCCTTTGGGCTTTTTACCATAACTAGCTGTTACCTCTCTGTGTCTAAAAAGTGCACCGCTTTCCCTTGATATTTTTTGGTTGCCAGTTTGCTATTGTATTGGTGAGACGCTGTCAAAATGCAAAATCTAGATGACATTAAAACTAATGTTAGGTTAATTTAAAGATTTTCTCTAACCATTACCATTTTGTGTATCAAAAAGTGTATAAAAATTGTATATCAAAATGTTGTGTACCATAAGTATCAAAATTCAGAAAGCAACACATTTGTACCAATATAGTAACATTTAAAAAGTAATTCAGATCAACAAGGACTCCATTGCACCTACACTATTAAATACAATTTGGTAAAATTGAGTACGGATAGCCATCTTGACTATTTTGATAGCCCCCCACCAACGTAACGGACCAAATTTTGACCAACGTAAAATTTGACAAAAATTTGACCAACTTAACGGACATAACATCCCTAAAATACAGCGGCACGCTTTTCACAAACGTTTGAACAGAGAGTATTGACTCCAGTTATAGCATAGCTCCATTGACTATAGATATAGTCAATGATAAAGCATAATTGCCCCCCTCCCCCACCACCATTTAACAGCTGGATAATCCAGCATCTTTTCAAGACGAGCTCATTCTCAGAGATCTAGTGTACACATACAATTACACTTTGCTCGTACTAGAGCATAGGATAAAAAATTAAGGACGATTTTAGCTTAATTTGAGGATTTTAGTATCATACTTCGGTCAAAGATGAGGGGGGAGGGAAGGAGGGCCCCACATAAAAGTTGGCCTAGGGCCCCAACCTTCGTAAATCCGCCACTGTTAACCATGTGTAACATTGTATAAACATATTTTTCTGGATATATTTGGCACAATGCATCAACTACCATTGGACTATTTTTGGGAACCTTACTATAGTAGAAGAGTTTGAGATATAACATACCACAGCTGATTTCATTCCAGCCGTATACTCTACCAGACCGTATGATATCGGATTTGAATGATGATCGCGGAAAGTGGAAAATCGGTCGCTAGTTGATGAAACGACATTGAACCGTGAAAAATAAACTACCGAACATTGCAATATTCGGTCTTTATTTTAGACCGTTTAATGTTCTGATAAGGACTTCCACAACGGGAACGGAATCGTTATCTAATGACCTAAATTTTGAGTATATATAAAAAAAGTTACAATTAGCGATTAGCACCACTTTGAAATCACCGGATTTCTAGAGATCAGGTTGACGACATGCCGGATTACAGAGATAGTACTGCAGTCTACAATTTACCCTTTGGTGGGGTTTCATAACATTTCATTTTTTTCAATAAAATTCATCCCTTTAATTATTACACTGATCATAAAAACGATTATAACAATTTTCTTCAAACTTTGCATGTAACTTGGTTTCGGAGTAAAATAGTATTTATACCTACCGGTCTCCAAAACGTGCTAGTCTTGGAAGGACATACTCTTGGGCTCGACATTTAGTATTTAACTAAGGTTATCGCTACAAAATAATTATACAGGGTGTAAAAAAGTCCATCCCCACCTTAAATATTTGTATTTATTAAGATAAACAAATATCGTTTGGTGGGTGATATCATAGGTGATAGTAACTTAACAGAAGGTACCTTTTGACGTTATAGAACATTTTTGTCGTGTTATGTGGACGGCCCACCAGGATCATAGGTAAATATAAGGAAATATAAAATGTAAGCATAGGTTGAATTGGATGTAAAATTAAAGGTCTCACTTGGCAGAGTACGATGATGCAAACTAGACTTAAAAATGAATGACCTAGACGGAAATGGTAGGCATTCAAAGTTTCCATTGGGAAACTTGGAAAATCATATGGGTGAAACTTAAAAATGTAATAACTTTCTTAATACTCAACCTTTTGGCGTACGGTTTGTGGCTAATTACTCCAAATGCAAGGACGTTTAAAATGATGTATGATGTGACAGTGGCTAAAGAAGTTTCAATTTAAACATCCTCATGGGACGTCCCCCATTGAGTTCTTACAGAAATATGCTTTGGATTTTGTCACATCATACATAATTTTAAACGTCTTTCATTTGGAGTAATTAGTTACAAACCCGACGTTAAAAGGTTGACTATTAAGAAAGTTATTGCATTTTAAGTTTTACCCTTATGATTTTAATGGAAACTTTGAATGCCTACCATTTACGTCTGGGTCATCCATTTGAAGTCTAGTATTTACCATTGCACTCTGCCAAGTGAGATCTTTAATTTGATGTACATATCAACCTATACTTACTTTTAAGATTTTCTTCTGACTCCTGGTGGGCCGTCCCCTAACATGACTCAAAATGTTTGCTAACGTCAAAAGGTACTTTGTGTTATGTTAATATCACCTCCCAAACAATATTTGTTTATCTCAACAAATAAAAATAATCAAATGGGGGACGGACTTTTTTATATCCCGTATAAGTATACCTAGAAAATGCTCATCTCTGGGTAATCTTAATTTATGAAGGAATTTGTTCAAAAATAAATAAGTTACCTATAGGGAAATCATGAAAATCCAGGATAAGAATTTCCTCCGTTCCTTGAAGAAAGCTATTTATATGATCGGCGACTTCTTGGAAAGGGTAGAGTTTAGCAACGCCGTGATGAGCGAAGTATTGGCCTTCGTCCTTTCCCACCCTGAGATCTAGAGCTCTGGCCCCGTGCAGCAATTGCTCCAGAATGTTGTCTTCCTGTCAAATGAAAGAACTCTCAGATTAGCAATCGTAGTGGAAATTTATTTAGGTCTGGCCCAGGCCAGTGAAATCTGAGTGACGTAACGAAGTACGGTACTGCAAGTGACGACATAAAACCAGTTTGAAAGGTTTAGCTCATTAACTTTACCATGACTTCATAAAAATTACGTTATCGACAGCGAAGTCAACTACATCATCAATGTTATAGTGACCGCAAAGTATATGTAGATCTTTGACACTTTTCAACTTTTGCCCGCGCTTTCTCCATCTATTCGGGATGGTCTTAGGCCTCATATGTTGGGTATACAGCATAAAGGTTAAACAAATGCTAAGTTCTTAGAAAATGCCATTAATACTGTATACACAATTAGGTAAAAGTTTATACAAAAAAGGAACATTCGCCGGGAAATTTAGTAATCAGCAAAATAACTATTATTTTAAGTGCAATTATAAAAATACAGTATAGTTTTTTATCTGCGCACCTACTTCATATTTATGGTGTATATTTTCATAACAAAACGAATTGTTGCACTAGCTAGACCACCCTGTACACTGCATGTAGCTGTTCATCAGGGCAACTTTACCCATAGCTTAATAAATATGTTTACAGTTATTTTTTTAAGTATCTTTTTGCTTTTACCATTTTAAGAATGAGGCACTAAAATAGAGCTATATTTGATATATTGTTTATAGCAAAAGATATAGTATTGCATTTGATTTGAAAATTTGATAACCTGAAAACTCAAACAGTAAACATTTTCAATTAAGCTTATTCCAAATTTGTACCTAAATATGCAACCTTTCAATATTCAAGGCAATATTCGGGGCAATATTCAAGTTCCCGATAAACTCCACTACATTCCATGGTTTAAACATTTTTCTTGATATCGGAATATTCTATTATTTTTTGACTAAAAACTATTACCCGGAAAACCAATTGTTAAATTCAATAGTCCGACCCTTCTGGCTAAAAATACGACCCATGCACTGGGAATGGATTTTCCTATATCTACTTGCAATACCCCCAAGGCAGCTAACCTACATCCTTGTTCTCATGGTTTTTATGGGGGAATTAAAAAAAAAAATTGAATCCTGTTGGAAATTCGCTGAGCAGGCATGTCTGCTGTGACGGGGGTATTTAAATGTAAAATTAATTTTAGTGGTCTATTTTAGCGCCTTTAATTTGTTGTTTGTTGTCCACAATGCACGAATGTTTCGCATTTTGCATCGCCAGGCACTCCATAATTTCCGTCACATTTGCACGAGAATAGAAAGGTGGGAGGTAGTAAATATCCGCTCCAAATTTTTCATTAAAAACATCACAAATGTAATAAATTTGTTTGATTATGGGTGTGAATTAATAGTTCAAGTGCAGCAAACATTTTGATAAAGATTAAAAAAAACACAAAATAGACACAAACCAAAATTAATAAATAGAATGACATAAGAGGTTATTAATTAATGTACTTCAATATTCCTGGGATTTCGTTAAATACATTTCAAGAAGACATGGACTGCAGTCTGGAAGTATGACGTCAAAAATATGGCTTATGCACAATAAGGCTTTTGTAAAATAAACTTTCAAACTTCCTCTAAATGTTTTAAATAAACTGTGTAGTAAAGTTCATTTGTTATGTCAATAACAAATATATTCTTTCACCCTTTCATTTTAAAAAGTCATGTAGAATGAATCAGCCCAGTATTATTGCAGCATTGGCCTCATCAGGATAGTCAAAGAGTGCCAAATCTGTCCATGATTCGTTTGTTCAGTGATCCATAATCGAATCAAAAACAGTTTACTTGTCAGAAAAAAATCTGTTCCATTTACCTGATGCATGCAACAGTTATTGTTCCATATAGTAGGGCCTACCTGTGTGAACACGTAGTTATCAAGTTTGTTGATACTTTCAGGGTGGTAAGAGGTGTGGTAGGCAGAAGAGTCGTGAGTGCCAGGAATAAACATGTCCCAGAGTCTCATGTTGCCAAAATTGTAATCTTTCATCCATGTTGGGTTGGTTTGTACGAAAGAACGTAAAGAACGTTTACGAAGAACGTAAAGGAGAATGAGCAAGCCGCTTTTAGGCGAAGCTCTATTGTGCAGAGGTCTCCGACCTCGAAGACTGGGACGCCGACAGTGGGAATTAAAACCTCCCCCCCACCGGCACCGTTCAAGACGTTAAGTGACGCCGGATCGTCGTCCGATCCTGGAAAGAAGAAAGTGGAGGTCAATCTAGCGATGAAGGTGACCGAGGCAGAAACCTCAAAAGCGAGGCTCGATGGAATACCTCCCAGGAAGAGCCCTCTTCGTGCGGCATTCGAGCTGCAAATGCTGCGACAGCAGCAGGACGACGCCCACGAGGAGGAAGACTCATGTCTGAAGAAGATGAAAGCTCTTTTGAAGGATATGGCCAAGGCCCTCTTAATTCAAAAGAACGTAAACAAGGCCATAAAAGAGGGGATTCCGAAACTCGAAGATTCTCTAGAAGAAATCGAGGAATGCCGGAAAATCAGGCTAAAGGCAGTGAAACAGGAGCGCGATGTCACGAACCGAGTCATCTCTGCTTCGCCTCAAGCTCATCTGGCTGAGTCCCAGACTCAAGCAAGAAAGCGAAAGAAGAGGCAGAGCGGTTCATCGTCGGGAAGCCCTGAGCTCGGGGAGTTGGACTTGGCGCCGAGGCCGGTTTTTGTCACTGCATCATCGCAGACATCTCCTGTCCCGGCTGCTCATTCCATCCCGGGCGCTGTCGTTGTTCCAGCGGCTACTCCTGCAGAGGTTCCTGCTCCGGCGGCTAATCCTGCCTTGGCAGCAAACTCTGCCTCAACACTTTTGGGGGGCTGGAAGACGCGCCTGTCTAAGAAAGAAAGGAGGAGGCAGAAGCAAGCGGAGGCAGCTTCGAAAAGTGCGTCGAGGGTGGAGTGGATGCAAGTCTCAAACCCGGTTGGGGAGGCCTCTGGCAAGTCTGTCAGAAAGCCTAAACAACCCAGGCCTAAGAAGCCCAGGACGGAGGCAATCTTGATCAAGCCCTTAGGGGGGCGATCTTTTGCCGATGTTCTGGGTCAGATTAGATCGCAGGCCAAACCGGAAGAGACCGACACCGTTATCAAGTCTATTCGGCGAACCCAGAACGGGGATGTCCTCCTCGAACTGGGGAAGTCGAGTGACAAGATCGGTTTTGCCGCTTCCCTCAAGACTGCACTTGGGGACAAAGGCTCCATCAAGGCCCTGGAACCGAAGTGTTCGGTCCAGATTCGGGACCTTGATGTCCTCTCCACCGAAGATGAGGTGACCCGTGCGATCCAGGTGGCACTCCCGGAGATACCGGCCGATGGAGTGAGGGTATGGCTGACAAAGCCTAACCGAAGTCAACTCCGGATGGCTGTTGCTGAGATGAGCGAAAAGCACGCCAATAAGCTGCTTAGCCTTCAGCACCTCAGAGTCGGTTGGGTCAGTTGCAGGCTCAAACGGAGGGTGGTAGTTTCGAGATGCTTCCGCTGTCTCGGTTTCGGCCACTCCTCCCGAAACTGTAAAGGGCCCGACAGGAGTGCCAACTGCTTCCAGTGTGGAAGCCAGGGCCACAAACGTAAGGAATGTTCCTCGAGCCCCTCCTGCTTCCTCTGCAAGGATTCAGGCTCCAGTGCCCTCGGTCACTTACCCGGGTCTGGTCAGTGCGGTGCCTTCAGAGCCGCACTTGAACAGGCAAAAGGCAACGGCCGGTAATTCGCATCCTCCAGGCCAACCTTCATAGATCCTGGGGAGCTGATAACCTTCTAGATCAGCTCGCCCGAGAACTTGGTGCTGACGCGCTCCTTATCAGTGAACAGTATCGGGACAGAGACCCAAACACTTGGATCTCGGACAGCCTCGGTACTGCTGCATTTTGGGCACGTAATACACGAGATGTTTTGGTGCGGAGTCACGGGCGCGGCCGAGGATTCGTCTGGGTTCGGTGTAGGGACGTGACTATCTTCAGTTGCTACCTCACACCCAACGAGGCCGTCCAGGACTTCCGCGACAAGATAGATAGCCTAGAGGAGTGCGTTCTCGGCACCACCGGGCATGTCGTCGTTGGTGGCGATTTCAACGCCAGGGCCGTCGAGTGGGGAATGCCCTCTACCAGCTCCCGGGGGAAATACATCCTGGATTTCATCGCCAGGGCCGGTCTTGTCGTCCTCAACCAGGGCGACACACCTACTTTTCGGCGCCCCGGGCAGAGAGGCACGATCCCCGACGTCACCTTTGCGTCTGAGTCGCTCCTTCCGAGAATCTCTGGCTGGAGGGTTGTGGAGGACTACACGGGTAGCGACCACCAATACATCGTTTTTGACCTGCATGATCAGGCAAATCGTCGAGTTTCCGCATCTCGGGAAGGGCCACGCCGGTGGAACACCAACAAACTGGACGTGGTCAAGTTCACCGAAGTCATCTCTCGGGGAGCGCAGGGGAATCCTGGTGAGGCTGGGGCCGAGGCACTAGTAACATCCACGATGGAACTGATCGTCTCGGCCTGCGACCAGTCTATGCCGCGAAGGAAACCCCGACGCGACAAACAACCCGTTTACTGGTGGACTGAAGAGATTGCGGAACTCAGAAGAACATGTTTAAGAACTAGACGAGCCGCCACAAGAGCGAGAATTCCCGCAGACAGAGTTCGTAAGTCGGAGGCCTATAAAGCTGCGAGAAAATCTCTCCGCCAGGCGATAAACAGGAGCAAGGCGAATAGCTGGAGGAGACTTCGTGACGACGTTGACTCTGACCCGTGGGGCCTGGGTTACAAACTTGTAACACAGAAACTCGGCGCCCGCTCTCCACCTTCCATCATGGAGGGCGCCACCATGGGGAGGATCGTCGCTGCGTTGTTTCCTGAACATCCACAGCGACCGCCGGTTGACTTCGGACGGGTAGAGGACGTTCCACTCTTCACCTTCGAGGAGCTGGAAACCTCCGTTCTCTCCCTGAAGAGCAACAAGGCTCCTGGCCCGGACGGGATTCCCAGTGAGGCTTTAAAGAAAGTATTTTCAATCAACGCTGACTTGTTGTTGAGAATGTACAATGCCTGTTTGGTAGAAGGGGTGTTTCCGGCTCCCTGGAAAACAGCCAGGCTTGTACTGATCAGCAAGGGCAAAGGTGATCCCGAACTGCCGTCGTCCCACAGGCCTCTCTGCATGTTAGACACAGCTGGGAAGCTGTTCGAGAAGCTGATCCGTTCCCGCCTGACTTCTGCCGTGGAAGCTGCCGGGGACTTATGCCCCCGTCAGTACGGCTTCAGAAAGGGACGGTCAACGATCGACGCTGTCACCGAAGTTCAGAGAGCTGTGGAGAGAGCCGAGAGCCACAACCATTTCTCCCGCCGAGTAGTGCTTCTTGTTACGCTTGATGTCAAGAATGCCTTCAACTCGGCGAGGTGGGTCGATATGTTGGATGCGCTTCGTAACACCTTTCGTATTCCTGCATATTTGTTGCGGCTCATCGAGGATTATCTACGCTCTCGAAGCCTGATCTATGACACGAGGGACGGAACGCGGACGATGGAAGTCACTTCTGGTGCCGCACAAGGTTCAATACTCGGCCCGGATCTCTGGAACGTTGCCTATGACAGCCTCCTGAGGTCCGAGATGCCTGAGGAAACCACTTTGGTTGGGTACGCCGATGACGTCGCAGCTCTCATTGCTGCACGCAACGTTGAGCTGGCCCAACTAAAGTTGAACCGAGTTATGCGGGTTGTCAACAACTGGATGTCCGATCACGGTCTCTCGCTTGCTCTTAGTAAGACGGAGATCGTGATTCTCACGAAGAAGAGGATCGACACCGTCGTCCCGTTTCGAGTGGGAAGGGAGGTGGTCACATCAACTCGTGCCGCCAAATACCTTGGGGTTATGGTGGACACCAAGTTAAGCTGGAGGGATCAGATCTTCCGTACGGCGGACAAGGCCGCTAAGGTAGTTACTCACCTTAGTAGGCTGATGGCCAATGTCGGGGGTCCCCGATCCAGCAGAAGACGTCTGTTGATGTCCGCGGTCCAGTCCGTGCTCCTTTACGGGGCAGAGGTGTGGGCAGGCGCTCTAGATAAGGAGTGCTACAGGTTGCGACTCGCCCGGGTTCAGCGTCAAGCTGCGCTCCGGGTGTGTTCCGCCTACCGGACAGTGTCCGAGCCTGCCGTCCTGGTGGTCGCCGGAGTCATCCCTGTCAAGCTCTTGGCAGGGGAGAGGAAAGCGATTCATCAGAGACGTGGCGAGATCGGCAAGGACACGGCAAGAACAGAAGAGCGCTCCCGAACCTTCCAGCAATGGCAACACAGCTGGGAGCACGACACCCGAGGACGATGGACTGCGCGACTTATCAAGCAGGTCCAACCATGGGTGGAACGGCGGCATGGGGAGGTGGACTACTACCTGACCCAATTTTTGACAGGTCACGGCTATTTTCGATCGTACCTGAACCGGATGGGAAAGACCGGTTCACCGGACTGCATTTATTGCCCGGGTGTTCCCGACGATGCGGAACACACATTCTTCCGCTGTCCCCGTTGGGAAGGGCCCCGCCTGGAGGCCACACAAATATTTGGTGCATTTTCGGTGGACTCGGTCTGCCAAAAGATTTTGGAGGATGAGGGCAACTGGGATTGTTTGTCACAGTTCGTCCGGGGCATCCTCCTGGAAAAGAAAACCGATCTGGACCGCGAAGTGGCCCAGATCCCTTGATAGAGCGGCTGGATAAGGAGCGAGCCCGACGGGCGTAAGCCAAATTTAGGCCTAGCCTGACGTAATGTGATAAACAATTCCAGGTTAGATTCCTAAAGAGTAGAGGAGGTTTTTTAGTGGGTAAACCCGTTTTTTAGGGGAGCCCCACACTACAGGCTGGCCACCTGTGTGCGTAATGCATTTTTCCGCCTCTCCCTCAAAAAAAAAAAAAAAAAAAAATCGGAATATTCTATTATTTTTTGACTAAAAACTATTACCCGGAAAACCAATTGTTAAATTCAATAGTCCGACCCTTCTGGCTAAAAATACGACCCATGCACTGGGAATGGATTTTCCTATATCTACTTGCAATACCCCCAAGGCAGCAAACCTACATCCTTGTTCTCATGGTTTTTATGGGGGAATTAAAAAAAAATTGAATCCTGTTGGAAATTCGCTGAGCAGGCATGTCTGCTGTGACGGGGGTATTTAAATGTAAAATTAATTTTAGTGGTCTATTTTAGCGCCTTTAATTTGTTGTTTGTTGTCCACAATGCACGAATGTTTCGCATTTTGCATCGCCAGGCACTCCATAATTTCCGTCACATTTGCACGAGAATAGAAAGGTGGGAGGTAGTAAATATCCGCTCCAAATTTTTCATTAAAAACATCACAAATGTAATAAATTTGTTTGATTATGGGTGTGAATTAATAGTTCAAGTGCAGCAAACATTTTGATAAAGATTAAAAAAAACACAAAATAGACACAAACGAAAATTAATAAATAGAATGACATAAGAGGTTATTAATTAATGTACTTCAATATTCCTGGGATTTCGTTAAATACATTTCAAGAAGACATGGACTGCAGTCTGGAAGTATGACGTCAAAAATATGGCTTATGCACAATAAGGCTTTTGTAAAATAAACTTTCAAACTTCCTCTAAATGTTTTAAATAAACTGTGTAGTAAAGTTCATTTGTTATGTCAATAACAAATATATTCTTTCACCCTTTCATTTTAAAAAGTCATGTAGAATGAATCAGCCCAGTATTATTGCAGCATTGGCCTCATCAGGATAGTCAAAGAGTGCCAAATCTGTCCATGATTCGTTTGTTCAGTGATCCATAATCGAATCAAAAACAGTTTACTTGTCAGAAAAAAATCTGTTCCATTTACCTGATGCATGCAACAGTTATTGTTCCATATAGTAGGGCCTACCTGTGTGAACACGTAGTTATCAAGTTTGTTGATACTTTCAGGGTGGTAAGAGGTGTGGTAGGCAGAAGAGTCGTGAGTGCCAGGAATAAACATGTCCCAGAGTCTCATGTTGCCAAAATTGTAATCTTTCATCCATGTTGGGTTGGTTTGTAAGCAGGATGAGGCTATAACTGAAAACATGCATATCATATTTATTTTTATAAGGTTGTTCATTTAGAGCCTATGGAATACACCTTGATGCTGCACATTTTACCACATCAAAAACTTTCATAACAGAAAATGACTCTCCTTATTGGTGATTGTCAATGCTCTGATTAAAATTGTAAAAAATTGGTGTAATTCACTCAAAAAATTCAACACAATTTAACTGTAAATTGTATCATGAGAAATTTCAAGTGTCAGGAAGGTACTTCTTTAAAGTAGTTTGCCATAGTTAAGTTTTGTAAAACGTCATTTTGATATATATATATTGAGAAGTTATATATTATATTGAAAAATTTTAGATAACAAATGTTGATATTAATGAAGACTATGACATTAAAGTAACATCTCCATGCTTCAAGCCTAAACTTAGTTATGTAATTTCAGCAGTTTTATTTGGGGGGCAAATTTTGTTATGTGTATATATTTTGACTGCAATGAGACCTCCTTTCCTATTGTTTTTTTTAAACTGCAGGCTATAAAAAGAAGCTCAATTGAAGTCATAACTTTCATTTTGTAATTATTTATGATAGTCAAATTTGAATTTAGTATAATTTTTCCAAATTATTGGGGGGGGGGGGGCAACAGCCCCCCCCTTGCACCCTCCTAATGACGCCTATGCACACTGAAAGTTTAAGATTATACGATTCTACAGGAAAGATATTTTCTAAACTTAAAACTTGTAAATTATTCTAAAATTAATCAAATTTAATCAAAATCGTAAGTTTTAAAACATTAGATCGAAAAATGTATTCAATTACATTACCTGTCTTTTCCCTCCAATAGGCAACATAATACCCCATGCAAATCGGTTTGAATTTGAGTTCCATTTCAATTAACTTATCGATTAAACCTGTTTCTGACACCCCAAAATGGGCGTAAGGGACCACTTCATAGACAGGATTAGTATTGGGAGTTTTGTCATTCTTGTAGACTCTTATGATGTCTCCTACTAGAACTTCTGGCACATGCCAAACGATGTCCAGTCTTCGAGCAACTTTATCATTAAGAGTAGGATTCACAACAAGCACAACCCAAGTGTCTTGCATCTTACAAGCATCATCTGAAAAATATCTCATTTTTCAGTTTTGTAGCCATTCAACTCAAATGCACAATATAAAATTATAAATGTTATGCAGAGATACTTGGTTTAGGTTTTTATTTCTTTTTACGTTTTATGTCAGACCCAATGGGGTACGTTACATATTTAGATTGGACAATGTAAAAGGCTACCCATATTATTTTCATAACCCCATCCTAATACTAATTATTTTAAAAGTTACACTTATGTAGAGCACAAAATTTTTAAGATAAAATCCACAAATTTCAAGTTAACCCTATATCAACTGCATTGATTTTAAAATTTAAAAAGAACCTCACGCAACTTATCTCCGGGCAGTATAAAAATAAGGCAGTGATTGTTCAAAAACCATTTTAATGTTGATAATACTATAAGAAAATAATTTTGTATGAATTACCACTATTGTTTAGTATCACAACAATAATATTTATAATTTTTTTATTATTTTAAGTTTTATTACCTATTTAGTACAATAGGTAACAGTTAATAATTATAAACTATAGTATAATTATAAATATGAATTATTTTGTATACCGCACTATACAATATGCTTTTGTTATTTTAGGTAAGCCTACTATTGTTAACCATTAATGTTAAATAATTTTTGTTAAGTAAAATATAGTTAGGAAGACAATACACATATTAGAAATAAAACAAAAATAAAAATTAATTAAATCATTTAATTTAAAATAATTGGGATTTTACTATTATTTTAACTATATTTAAAATAGGAGATTTTTTTAAGTTTTCATTTTTAATTTCATCACCTTCCTCTTATTCTTCATGAACTATCACGGGAATCTCCTCCGTCTGTCGCAAATGAGTTCCCACTTGATCGTCCAGGTACCGTAGCCCCTTCCACTGGAGAATGTTCTCTTTCATTCTTTTGAAATTTACCAATATCTAGCAAAATACAGTAAAACACGACAGGGCACTCTTTGTTTTTCAGTTAAATCACTGGGAGCTCAATGAGGTTGCTCACTGAGGTAGTTTTTGAACTCACTATCAAAACTCAACAGGCCAAAAACAAATGAGTGGAACTAGTTTTAACGGCTTCTAAGAACATTCTAAAAGCTACAAAAGGTACCAGACTGACCAAATATTGTTGCCTAACCTTTGATTTTACAAGTACAAAGCCTAGTTACCCAGAGGAAACCTCTATAATGTGGTGACAGAGGGTTTAAAATATGTAATAACATCTCTACTTCATTCGATAAATAAATATAAGAAGTTTCTCTTCCAATATGTTATTGCATGAACAAAGATATAGTGATAAGAGTGTTGCCACAATAACATGGATAGTTTAATGAGGTACCCCCTATGTCATCTTTGAGATAAAGGCATGAAATTAGTCTTTGGATTGTTTAGAAAGGGAACATTTAAACCAACTTTTTTGCAAGGGGTTGAAGTTTCTCACATCTTCCCCTTGTACTGTGTACTGTGTACTGCTTCCTTGTTTCTATTGTAAACAAATTTTAAGTACCATCAACTGCCAAAAAAGTGATAACCTTTCAAAGTAATGTAAATACAAACATGAAAAAAGGAATACTAATTTACAAGAAAATTTTATGAGATGAGTGTCACTGGTGACTTAGTTAACAGATACTCTTCGCTATCTTCCAGTTTACATATTATGAAACGACTTGGGTGTGATGCCTCCAGTTTGTCTCCTAATTTTGATCCATCAACATCAAGAGCCTTTTATTCAATTGAGGAGGTTTTAAGTGATGACTTGAATATTATGTAGTTTTAAATTTGTTTTTAGTTAATATTGTCAGGCCCGGATTAACACTTTTTGACACCCTAGGCCAAAGGTCACAATTACGCCCCCCCCCCAAAAAAAAAAAAAAAAAAAAAAAAAAAAAAAAAATAGCCAATTAATGGGCTTTTTTAATTCCAATTACTTTGGCTGTGTATAAAACCACAGAACTATTTAAAGAATGTGATGATCAGCATTTTCGTCACTTTAATCCGTGGTCGTAATCCTTTTGCATCATTTAATGTAAAATTTTACCACCATCTTAATTTTAGATCTCAAATCAAATATTATACAGGGTGTCCATGAAATATTCATCCTGTTTTAAAATACTTTATTGAACTTACAAATACATGAACACTACTACAAATTGCATGAATTAAAAGATAAATCTTGAAAGTTTTGTTTGATGACACTAAAGTTGCTCAATATGCTGCCCGTTTACAGCGAAATACGTTTCCAGTCTATTTTGCAACTTTGCCCAAACGTTGGTAAGTATAGCCCGGCTTATTGTTGTCACTGCAACGCGAATCCTTTCTCGGAGCTCTGGCAGGGTTTTAGGTAATGGCGGGATGTATACCCTGTCCTTCACATAGAACCAGATAAAAAATCGCATACAATAAGGTCCGGGAAAAGTGGAGGCCACCTTAGGAGAGCTAACTCATTCTCAGCGCAACGGCCAATCGACCATCAGGGAGTCACTCATTCTGAAAACATCGGACATAGTTGTGCCAATGAGGTGGAGCCCCATCCTGCTGGAATAGGGGTTTTCGTAAAACCTTCCAAACGGTCGACTTAGGTAAGCCAATAAGTTCACGGCTAGCATTTCTTACCGACTCTTGAGACCTTTGTTCGTAGCACTGCCTGACCCTATTTATTGTATCACTTGTTCGTCTAGGATTCTTACGTTTCAGTGGGCTTCCTGTGTTTTTGAACTGCCGATACCATTCACAAAATGCTCTGATTAGTTGGAGCACGACTTCCAAAGTGTCTGAAGGACTCACGCTTGACAGTTATTAAAGAGAAACTTCTATCATACCTTCAGACACGGAAGGCTTTTTTCTTCAATTGTAAGCATTTTGAAAGAAAAAAAAAACAAATTAAAGGAAACAAAAAGCATATCAATGAACAATAAACATATGCTTGTAAAACTTAGGAAAATTGTCTTTAATCACATGTGAGTCACAGTGTTGTGGGACAAAAATAAAAAATAAAAAAATTAAGTGAGATATATGTTATTAAAATAGGATGAATATTTTATGGACACCCGGTATAGTTGTAATACAGAAATAAAATTTAAATCCAGGACAAAGGAACAAGGTCATACCTTACAAGGTAAAGGTCAAGGTAAAGGGGCGCTGTTTACCGTCAATTAGGTGAATCTTTACCGCTGGTCGGAAGCACTCTTTACCACTGGTTCACGGGCGCTATTTATACGTATTGGGGGCGCTCTTTACAGTCAGGTGCTTTTCACCGTTGGTTGGAGGCTATGTTTACCACCAGTCGGGGACGTGATTTAACTCTGATCATGGGTGCTATTTACCGTCGATTAAAGGGCGATGTTTACTTCCAGTCAGGGGTGATGATCTTCACTGCTAATCAGGGACACTTTACGGCATATCAGGGACGTTTGTCCCTGCCGGGAAGGCGCCCCTTGGGTCCTGACACCTAGATCGCCTAAATAGGTCCTTCTTTCTCTTTTGTCGAATATTCTGTTTATTCTTGTCATTAAAGAATTTAATAAAAAAATGTGAAAAAATCTAAATTAGATAATTATATTTGCTGTTAAATATTTTTGACTGAAACGTCGTTTGAAAAAAGGTGTGTTTGACGCCCCCCTCCTGGCTGACGCCCTAGACCAAGGATGGGTTTTTTCTGCCCTAGGTTGGTCTAGTGGATAATCCGGGCCTGAATATTGTATTCACTGTTTGAGCAGGATCTCTCCTATGTTATCAAATGTATTGTGACAAACAAATCAATGAAATGAAATGAAATAAAAGGCATTCATGTACTTTTAGTTTAAGCTTCAAACTATCAAGTTAAAATTATCTATATTCAGTACAATCATTACTATAAGAGATTTATTATAGGTCTTAAATTTTACCAGCAACTTTTTCATTCAAGGACTTTAGATTTAAGTTTTCGGTGTTAATAATATTTTTTCATTTTATCACTCATCAGGTGGTTAGTACATGTATATAATCTTAAAGGAGCAAAGGAGACAATATTATATGCCTCTAAATAGGTGGTAGGCCAATTTGTTTAGATATTGCATTATGTCACTCTAATATGTTACTATTAAAAATAAACTCCTGGCTATTTAATGTATAACCATGAGTTTTGATAAAGTAAAACTATTCTATGAATTTACTTTGGGGCATTGGAGGCATAGACCATCGTTCTTTTGTGCTGTGCAACCTTTCCTTGTATCCTTGCCAAATAATCTGTTAAACCAAAGTTCAGATTTCTTTTTAAGGTAAAACTATCTATCAAATTTACTTTAATCATATTTGTATCAAACATTGTTTAAAAGTATGAAACAACAGAAACTTGTTTTAAATAACTCAAATCTGAACCATTATTTTAAAATTTTTAAAATCAAGAAAAAAAGATAATCAACTTCATATTATTTTTGAATAAGGTTAAATTATACTATGCTGATTTTGCAGTAACAAAAATATTAAACCCATGCCCCTGTCACACATAGTTTTGAAATTTGGAACAAAAATTCTTCTTTTATGAATTTTTCCCTGGATGTATTCTAAAATTACATAGCACATTAAATTACATGCCACACACCTAGGCCTATCAACCAATGATACTATGCCGATTTTGCAGTAGCAAATATTAAGTCCAGATCCCTTCCACTTAGTTTTGGAATTTGGAACTCAAGTTCTTCTTTTATGAAATTTTTACTGGATGTGTAAACAAATTACATAATATATTAATTACATGCCACAAACATATCAACCAATAATTTAGAATCACCTCTAAACACACACAAGAAGAAAATCAAGTCAAAAGATTTTTAGAGCATTATTCTTGGATGGAAACATAGCCTCCTAAACATAAATTTTGGTGACTGAAAGAAGTTGAAAATCACATGATACTGACAAAACTATTAATGAGAAAATTGAAGCTAAATAATTGACAAACACATCTGCCATAGATGCAACATACTAAATTTAGCAATGCATTATACCCTTCACCCTTGCTCTTTTCTTTTTTTTTAAAAGCCAAAAATTGAGTACGGTAATTTTTTGTGATAGTATATTTAGTATGAAATCTATATGTATTCAAGCTATAGTTAATACATTAACAATACTTTATACGTCAAGACAGTTAAGTTTATTAGGTCAGTTTAGTTTTGTAGGTTTAATATTTACCTTCATCTCTTTTGGGTGCAGGGCAAACAATATGAACTGGTACTGTATCTGTTTCCTTAGGAGCTCTTGCTTCTACACATCCAGGTAAAGAATTTTCCATATAGGATTCGCCTGTTGAAAAAAACCCAACAGTTAGAAGCGAAAAATATAAAGCCAATAAGTTGAGATTCATTTGTAGAATTTATAAAGGAACCGTTAAATCGTTTGTACGACTTCACGATTTCTCAGTGGAAAAAACAATACAAAGTTTGCTCACTTACTAGAAAATTTATTTTATTAAAATTCGGTATGACATGCCGCTATGTTTGCATGTCACTGGTGTGATAAGGCGCACCTGAGCTCACAATCAGTGGAGACAGTGACTCTCACGTTAGGCACTTTTAATTTGAAATCAACACATGTCGCTGCAATGGCAAAATTTAGAAACCATTGTCTCATACATATTTTGAATCAAGTGTTTGCTCACAAGTAGCTTTCAAAAGATGTTTATCAGAACCTTCTGTAAAACCATAGATGAAATATATTTCATCCATGACATTACTTACAACAAGATAAGAGAAGAATAAGAGAAATGAAGCTCCCACTTGTTCAATTTAGAATTAAATATTATACATTTCACTTTGCACATTGCATTTACATACTATTTCATTTTTACCTTCACCCCTTTATCAGTACAATAAAAACCTCACAATATTCCAAAACAAAAATACCTTTACAATTAGTTGTAAAAATAAGCTGTACAGCAAAAAAGCTGAAAAATAATTTACTAAATTATTAATTTGAAATTAATTTTAGCAATGTCCCACAATATTGAGAGTTTTTGTGATTCATAACAAAGACTTACCTGATTTAATTTGGTTCTATATTTTAGCTAAGTAAGTATGAGAACAGATGTCTCTCAATACCTAGAAAAGATCAGCTATACCAACCATTTTGAATATTTAGGGTGTATAACTGACCGCAAATCCGTGTCAGAGCAGATGGAGTTTATTCAAGCGGTAGTTGATCCCGGGTCAGTTAACACAGGGTCTACTGTGGAGAAAGTATCATCATTATTTCAAATTTGAGTTATTGAAGGAGATATTTGTTTTGGTGATCTGTGAAGCCAAATAATTGTTTGCAGATGAATGTCAGTACGCAGTGGCGGCCCTAGAGTTTGCGGGGCCCAAGGCGAAGTTCAACGGCGGGCTTCTTTAAATACCTAAAATAAATTTAAACTAGCCTATTCAGTTAGAAAAAAGGTGCTAATCCAAAGAACAAGGAATAAGTTTTTGATATAAATTGATATAGTTAACTGTTACAAAACTACTTTTCTAGATTTTGCTATACTAAATTGACCAATAATGTTCTTGTACTTAAGATTAGAGGCAATATCTCTCTCAATGGATAAAATTTCCAAAGAAGAAAGCTCGTTCCCGTTAATCACCATACTTTTAATCGTGGATCTTTATCGTTATTTCAGATTTTTTGTTAATTTTTGGGTTATGCTGCTGTTATTCAACATTTCATTTAATTTCATTTTCATCTGTTTGACAAACATCTTTGAGTTGAACTCTCTCCTATTCTGCAATCTGATATCAAATGCTTAATTTGTATAGGGAAATTACACTTATAGAATCAGGACTTCCGTTGACTGCCACGCATAAAGTTTTAATTAATATATCCCTGTCACTAAATATGATCATTTGAATCGTGTTTTAAAATAAA
This sequence comes from Neoaliturus tenellus, assembly GCA_030545055.2. Lineage (NCBI taxonomy): Eukaryota > Metazoa > Arthropoda > Insecta > Hemiptera > Cicadellidae > Neoaliturus > Neoaliturus tenellus. The sequence continues at coordinate 75,223,411 of CM061535.1, read as the reverse complement.
AGATAAATTCATGTTTCAATGTTACCAAAGTGAATAAATGAATATGAATAAATGATTTATTGTAGGCGGTTCCTGAACCACTATACACCTCTATCACGATTAAAATGCTTTTATGATTTGCATATATATCCTTAATTTTTGGCAAACCAGTAAATTTTAATTTATTTATTTTTACTAATTAAATGGCGAAGTAAAAAATCTGCAGTCAATTTGTAATATATAGTTAGTAAGGTTAGTAATGCAACTACTGAATTTTTACTCATTCAATGTAAAAAAATTGTGTTATTATAGTATATCGCCACTTAAGATATACCATTATTACGCATATTAATAGATCATCTTCACTCATTGTCAACATCTGGTTCTAATTTGAAAATCAAACCAAAACACATGTTGTAATGTACACAGTACACAAAGCAGACGTTTTTTGAATCTCCATGCTATTCTTATGGAGGATGTTTTGCGTTATTTCTCATTTCCTGGTAATTTTATAGACACGCCAATAATTTCCCCTCGAGCATGGGACCGAGACCTTTAATTTGAGACCCCTTCCATCTTCCTGTGATTAGTATAACATCCACAATTTTACTCAAGAAATTTCGCTTAGATCATGCGATACATGAGTCGTGCGGGAAACAAACAGCAGGCAGACTAAAAGACAGACAACGCGACCGGCATTGCAGTCGCCAGTGTGGCGAACGCCAAAACTACAGTTAGCCTGTCCTTAAAAGTTAATAGTTTTGCAAGCCCTCACCAACCGCGTTCGAACAAACCTGAAAGTTGGTTGTGTTGGAACGAAGTTTTGCCGATTTTTTGCATATTTTAAATTTTATTACGTTATTACATTTTCCACATGGTTCGCGGCTGTGCGGGGCCCCTAAAAAACGCGGGGCTCCAGGCACTGCCTTGTTCGCCTTTATGTAGGGCCGCCTCTGTCAGTACGGTATGTATGACTGCCAGGATTATAGTATGTGTATGTGAGAGCCAGAGAAGACACTAATCGCATGATTTTGATCACGGTTTGTGTAGGGGCCAATTCACAATCTTTAAAGTTTTTTTTATTATTTTTTTATATTTTTATTTGAATGGCTCCGCCGAAAAACGTTCTATGCGACAAAAATACAAATTTCGAGATATTTAGTGAAAAAGGTTCTAACAGACCTCCCCAACATCGTGGGATATTTTGGGTTGGAAATATTTATATTGGCACCCCTGATTTTAGCTGTCCATTCCAGCGCCAATTTCGGAGGTTCCCGGTGTTGTTGGCGAAAAAGGTTCTATCAGCCGCGATATGGATCCTCCGCCGGCTGTGCCGCTGTCACCCGGGGACATAAATCGTCTTAATTTTGTTAAAAAAGGAAGTTAAATGTCGGGAAATGGAAAGATTAGAATAGAAAAGAAAGGAGAAACGCCAGATTGCCATATATATCTAAAACCAAGAAGCCTGTACCAGGAAAACTGCCACTGGGAGCGGTAAGTGGAATAACGTTCTAAGTGCTAAGGCCTGATACCTGTTGATTCCTACTCTTATACTTATGTATATGTTTAAAATTGTCATCTTTTTATAATATTGTTTTCTAATAATTTTGAAAATTAATTTTTTCTCTAACAAAAATATTCTTAGGACTTAACTATTTTTATTATTATATAACATGTTGAACAATAATATAGTACGTTAAGAAAACGTTTTAAGAAAGTATTAACGTTTTGTTCAAGACTTTAATGTTATCTTTTTATAATATTATTCTAATAAAAGTGTTTTATATATTCAATTTGTTATTGAACTCATGTTGGTACTCCTACATTCCACGATGATTTTGAGCGGCAGAGGCTAAGTCCGGGAAAAAACGTTTCAAATGACAGGCGATTGGAACGTTTTACCCCCTAAAAATTCATAAAAATAGTTAAAAATCTCATTGTGGTGAGTAAAAGTGTTGTGTAATACTACTATACGAGGTTATATATGTAGTTTAAAAAAAAAACTGGCAAAAAATAATTCCAACCTAAAAATTACGTAAAATTTTAGAAATCAATCTTCTTTCCACTTTTTCTCAAAAGTAGGTTTTTGTCGCATAGAACGTTTTTCGGCGGAGCCATTCATTTATTTTTAGAATAAATTTTCAAATCACAACTTGTGCATACACCCAAAAGACATAAAGGTTATGTCAGTTGTTCTTTGGCATCCCTTCTCTCCCTCCCAACAGTTGGTTTGACTGCTGAACCCTCATCATTTGGATCATGAACGGACTTTGCTTGATCTGAGTTGTGTACCTGCCAACCATTAGAATAATTATTTTAATTTAAAAAAAAAAAAAAAAAAAAAAAAAAAAAAAAAAAAAAAAAACACCTGATTCTTAAGTATAGTTTAATTTTAAAGTATAGGGAGTGAAATAAAACAAATTGTTTAACAGAATTACAATTAGTTATATTAATAATTTTTCTCTATGATCTAAGGTACTATAGTACCATCAATTTAAATGTAAGGAATTCTTCTTCACAACAACAATCGGTGGAATATTTTTAAACACACTCTAATTATTATATAATATCATATAAAAAAATAACACCTAATAAGTTATTTTTTGTTTTCAACAAACAACATGCCATGATTAGATGGGATTATTAACGATTGTTTCCATAAATTTGTTTTTTTTATTGGATGATCAACAGTTGTGGGCATGTTACATCTATAAAATAAAAGAGGGCGCTTTTGCGGGTATTAGCTCTGCACAAAAGTTTTTGTAAAAATATAACTAGCCTACTTAATGGCGGGTGTTTACAGTCGTTTAAAAATAAACAGTTCTGTACTATAGAGCAGTGGTTCCCAATCTGTGGTAAGCATACCGTATACCCCCAAGGGGTATGTGAAGGGCCAGCTGGGGGTGCGCCAGAAAAAATTGGTAATGCCGAACACTATTTTACATAATAATGTGTTTTGAAAAAAAACTTAAACAAATTCAAAGATGGATAAAGTATTGTGTGTATTGAAAGAAATTAAAAACAAAACATTTACAAATGACAATGTTTTGTCATTTAACCGTTTTACTATAAAATTAATCATCATTAATCTTTCTTACTAAAGATAAATCACCGTTTCTGAATACAATAGAGCCTGCATATGATTTATTATATCTGACAAACATATCTAGAGGGGATAGGAATGCATGACATCTCCTGACCACTTGGCATGTCAGGAAGTGCCATATACAATTGTTATTACGTAACACTTTAAAATGATAAAAAATTGAAAAGGGAGCAAACTGACTTACAAAGGTAATAAAGACATAACTTTATTTCAGCAATGCCCTAAAATTAACAATAAAAGCCTAAGAAATTCCCAAGGATTGGAGGAAGCTGAATATAAAACATATTTAAAACTAATAAATGATGTGGCTTTGGTTATAAGTCTCAAAGGGAGGTCCAGAGACGGAAACGAGTGTCGGCATTGTTAATTCTGACAATGAGAACAACTGCATTGTTGAAACCCTACCCCATGTCCTTGGACAGTGCTCCGGTAATCCGCCCTCGGTGATCTTCTTCGTAACACAAGAAATCACAATTAGAAAGATCATTGCAGATCAATTTACATTAAAAAACAAGATAAGAATTCACTGCAATTGAAATGAATGAATCAATAAGAAGTGACATAATTGTTATCAATACAACAAAAACAACAAAAAAACAGAGGTATCATCATAGATCTGACAGTTTGTTTAGAAAATAAAATAACCAGTCAGAAGATGTAAATGAATAAAAAATTAACATATACTGTATAAAAAATATGCTTCTGTATTATGAAGTATAAAATAAATGAAAGTGAAATCTTTGGAATTGTTATAGGGTCAAGAGGCACTACACCCTGCTTCATCCAAGAGTTTTGGAAAAATTCAATCTAGAAACTAAGTCACTGAACAACATGGCTCTTTCTGCTATCAAGTATACTCAGTCAAAATCGTGAACAACCATCTGTACAATATAAAATCTTAGTTATCCAAATGTTTTGTAAAGTATTCTTTGTCAATTGAAAATTTACAATGTAAAAAGGTATGAACTTAAATTTTGAATAAAATTGTCTTCATAATATATACATTGCTACTGTTTTTTGTAAAAATATAATCTTTTGTAATCTCCCCTTATCTGTCAGTCGCTCTGGAACTGTGTGCATTATTGTCATATGAAAGTGTTCTTAAACATAGTGTTTGTGTATTTTGATTTTGCAGCATATTTTGTTAATAAATCACTGTATAGGCTATATGGATAAAAGGATTAAGAACTGAATTCAGTGAAAATCAAACGTTCTGAATCTTGAGGTGTAAGCCCGCCTGAAGCCAGTACAAGTAGGTCTACTCTGGAAAATACAAGATAAATAATGCTTATAAATCATCTATAGGGAATACCCAAGGAATAATCTGAATGCTAAAGTATCAACTTATGTTACCTTACATGAAGCATAATTTTAAAATGCTAAGTGCAGAAAAACAGGAGCAGGGATCTCAATATAGTACTAATCAAGACTCAAGAGTCAAGAGTCAAGATTCGTTATTGTCATTAAACACATATACAGTGTATGGACAAGCGTCAATTTATACAAATAAAAATCTAGCCTAAACATAATATACATTACAAGCAAAGACAATATTAAAATAAAAGTCACAATACAGTCAAAAAATTACAATAAAATATAGACATTGAATAACATAAAAAATTGTAGCACACTATATTACTCAATATATAGCTAATATAGCTATATCACAGTAGGTGGTAAACACTAAAATATTAAAACAAAAATAGGATAAATTGATTATAGATAGTGACCCCATTGTATATCAAAAAATTCATCAGCTTTGTATAAACATTCATCAATAAGTATGTTTTTAATTTTCTCTTTAAATTTACGATGAGGCAGTGATTTTATTGAAGTAGGCAAATAATTATTAAATTTAATTGAAATACGAGGTATATTCGGAAAGTAAGTTCCGTTTTTTAATAAAAAAAGAACAATTACAGATACAGCAAAAAAATTTATTGCATTCAAATCTACAACTCTTACATTATTTTTCGACATAACTCCCGTGATTTTCCAGGCATTTGTCATAGCGTGGCACAAGTTTTTGTATACCCTCTTCGTAGAATTTTACCGCCTGTGTAGTCAACCATGATGTAACACGTTCTTTCAGCTCTTCGTCGCTGTTTAACCGCTGACCGCCAAGGAAAGACTTCAGATGGAGAAACAAATGAAAGTCGCTAGGAGCGAGGTCGGGGCTGTACAGCGGATGGTCAAACACGTCCCAGCCAAAGCCCTGAAGGAGTGATTTTGTCACATTGGCAGTGTGTGGTCGAGCATTATCGTGAATGAAAACCACGCCTTTTGTCAGCATTCCTCGGCGCTTGTTCTGTATTGCGCGGCGCAGTTTCTTGAGCGTTTCGCAATAAACATCTTTATTGATTGAATATTGAAGTCTTTAATATTGAAGTCTTTCCTTATATTAATATACCTCGTATAAAACCAATTTTTTGTGAGCTACAATACTTATATTGTTGAACTCTTAAACAGTCTTTATTTCTCGTATTATAGGAATGAAAATCAGCATTAATACTAAAAAGTTCAAGGTTACTGTGAACAAAATAGAGCAAGTAATAAAAGTAATTATCGTATGGCTTTTAGTGGAGGGAGATCAGCAATTAACTGATAGTTCTCCTCGCCTGAAATGCCTGCACTTTTTTGTTTTCTATGCAGGTGGACCAACGGCTTAACATGACTTCAGAACCACGGGAGCGGCCTAACGATCTTTTTGTACCCGAGCCGGGAATTGAACCCCGGCCCGCTGGGTGATAACCCAGAGCTCTACCACTGAGCTACGGCCGCTGCCTAACAGAGCAAGTGGAATATATACAGTGAATAAAGTGTAAGCACACGAACTTGTACAAACAATGGTTTACAAGATGTTAAATTAGGACATTACATAACAATCTTATTGCTCTTTTTTGCAGAATGAAAAGTTTCTTACGCAGTTACTACTAGATCCCCAAAGAACAATCCCATACGTTAAAATACTCTGTATATATGAAAAGTAAACAGTCAGTAAGATATATTTACCCACAGTATTTCTCAACCTCCTAAGCATATATATAAACCTTTGGCCATTTTCCCACAAACAAAATCCACATGAGGATTCCATGTTAATTTAGGGTCTAACAAGAGTCCTAAAAACTTTAAATTACTATTATATCTGAAGGTTGTAAAGACATTATGGCTGTAACTAAAAGATAAATCACTTATTTTTTCAATATTTAGCGACAAGTTATTAGCAGCACACCAGTCCTTAAGTAATGCAAAACTAGAATCTAATTTTTCAGCGATTGCATCTTTACCATGGTTACTAACTGTTAGTCCTAGATCATCTGCAAATAAAAATTCACTGACTCCCACATTCTCAATATATTAATCGGTAAATCATTTATTAATATTGAACAAGATTGGCCCAAGAATTGAGCCTTGAGGCACACCATATTCAACCTTCCTACCTTTAGAAAAACATCCATATTTAAAATCAATGTGAGTCCTATTAGACAAATATGAAAAGATTAGATCAACTGAATTTGCATCAAAACCATAAAAAGATAGTTTTTTACATAAAAGTACTGTGTTGTACTGTGTCTAATGCCTTTGACATGTCATATGACCTAAAAGTGACCATATTATCCTTTTCTAAATCACTACACCATTAACTAATTTAACCGCAGCGTTACAAGTACTTCTATTTTGTCTATAGCCATACTGATTATTAGTAAAAATAATGAATTTTTCAAAGTGATCAGATATTTGTTTTTTAAGCAAGGATTCAAACACCTTTGACACAACCGGAACAAATGATATTGGTCTGTAATTATTTTCTACATTCCTGTCTCCCTTTTTATGAACAGGAACAACCTTGATGTTTTTTAACTGGTGCGGAAAAACACATCCTCTTATCAAACATTCGTTAAAAAGATGAGTCAAAACTTCACATATGTAAATACCAGAAATCTTTAGGATATTAGAATTCAAGCCATAAATGGCCAAACATTTACTATTACTTAAACCACTGATAGTCTCAAACATGTTTTCTACAGTGACTTGCACAAATTGAAAATTATTCATAGGTCCAGAATATTTTTGAACATAAACATAACTATCATTAACACAAACAGGAACACTATCACTAACCTTTTTAACGTTATCAATAAAAAAATTGTTAAATTTGTATGCTGTAATATCAACTTGAGTCGGAGAAGATTTACTATTAGTTTGGCTATTAGTAACTTGCCATAACTTTTTACTCTTATTTTGAGCATTCTGGACCAAATTATTGAAGTATTTAATTTTAGCATTTTTAACTGCAAACTTGTATTGCTTCTTAAAAAATATATACCTATCCTTTAAAACTTGGATATTATAAACTTTACTTAAACTATATAACGTATCACAGTGATCTTTCATTTTTTGTAATTCATTATTGTACGACTTGTTGTCGGGCTTGGGGTTCTTCCCACATAGCACAAGTACATCCCCATAGACCTTCCGAAACATACTCTTGATTGAATCAAGCTGTATGCTATGAGCTACTAGAAAATCCCAGCAAAACCCTAAATATCCCCAATATTCTCCTGAAGATATCGAATGTCCATGCATATCCCTCAAGTTTACTGTTTCAAATATCCCTAAGGGATATTCTTAGAGACTTCTCTAGAACTTGTAAACTGCAGTTTATTTCATCAAAATTTTTAATTTAATGTATTTCTGCTAACCAACAGATTGAAAAAATGTAAAATAAAACGAAGCAAAAGTGTCAGCAGGGTTTGATCCCTCAATATCTCAGCACTCACTGTCCTGGATACTTAAGCTACTTGGATACTTGGATTCTCCGCCCAGTTGACCAGTCATAGGCGTTGGGCGTCTTTACATATTGTGGCCAGAGGCCAAATAGCCACCTCTGATGATCGTGAGGGCATCAAGAGGTGGGAAGGACGTGGGCTACATAATTCAGCAAACTCACTCAATCTATAGAAACTGTGTTCATCAATCAAAAAAATGTTCTAATTCAGCTTTAAATTTATTTATTTACTTAACTTGATCTCCAATATGAGTAGGCTAAAAAAATAGAAAATGTTTAAACCGGAATATTTAGGCACTTTTTCAAACAATGACAAGTTGTGTTGAATTGCAAATTTATTTTTAAATCTGGTGTTATAGTTATGAGTGTAGTTAGTGTATTCTGTTGTGTGTTTGAAGTAGGTTGCAACCTCATAGATATATATAAGCATGGGACAGTGAGCAACCCCAATCTAACAAATTGGTCTCTGCAATGTGAGTTGTGAGGCAACCTCAACATACTCCTCAGCGTGTTTTTTTCCCACACAAAAATTTGTTTGAGATTTGATTAAACTGCCCCTCACAGCAAGATTGAGTAAGGAAAAGCGACTGGAGCAAGCAGAACTAGCGACAGATTTGAGAAGATCGAATGTTTTTTAATTTTGAGAGATTTTTCAGAACAAAGATTCCTTTTGCCAATTAGCCATCAATCTTGTTTAGCTACTCACTCAAGGTCATACCACCGTCCAACCTCACCTCCAGAAAGTCAACTGCCCCTGCGCATTCGATTTCGCTTTCTTCAATGAAAATTACCTCCTTGAGCCACCTGAACTTATTTACTACTTACATTTACAACGATACACAGCTAGATTAAGGTTTGGATTAAAAAGGTATTGCATTAAATGCAAACACAAAATTTCATTTGTAAATTATTTAATAAAGAAGTTTAATTCACTCTAAGACCTTTGGTACTAACATGAGGGGCGGGGGGCCTTCACAACTACAATAAATAACCTATTTGTATTGAAACCTTGTAAAAGTTGGGTGTAAAATCTGTAAAATATATTAAAAATGCTCCAAGAGATGTCAATAAAATTCTACGATTTTAATTTATACAACTATATGTATCACATCACTCAGGAAGTACCGTATATTTCCCTGACGTCAATGATTGGCATTTAGCCAATGAGGATAATTTAGAACTTGGGATTACCAGTTGATCAAATTGTTAAATATTTAGTAATAATCTTAATCTAACGTAATAAATTAATCATGGGAATTAAACTGCACTATCAGAACTAACCAGCAGTTTAGAAGATGCAGTTACTGGCATAGAAAATGAAAAAGTTGTGGTGGGTGTGTTTGTTGTCATAAATAATGTATTAGTGTGTGACCTAGTACGATAGGAAGTTACATATAAGTAATACACAGTACATTCAGGGGCGTAAACTTAATGGGAGATAAGAGAAAAAGTTTGAGATACTTGGTAGATAAGTCAGGCACCAAAAGCGTATAAATCGTCCTAAATTGACACCTATGAATCTCTTGCCAAACTTGGATTATTTTTTTAATGGTCTAAATCTGAAGAACCAATCAAATTTGGGCCAAAAATCGTCAAGGTTCCAAACTTGGCACCTCGACATTTTTCACACTCTTAAGAAAATCTAGAACTTCTTAACTTCACAACTTTGCTGTTATAAAGAAAGATTTGAAGAGCTATTAATTTTCTGAACTGTTTAGGCCTGAACAAGATATTTGGTTTATATTATTTGGAAACGTTCCAAGCCAGACCATTCAATCAATCGAACTGCAGAGGTTTGCGAATTCATATACCGGTAACCAGCAAGCCGTGATTGATTAAAGTGATGTAATGGGCTTCCCGTTGGAATTTATAAATAATTAAAAAAGCCTACCTTGGCGAACAAGATTCAAAATCCTACAATACAATGATTTTATAATGAATTTGCTGGTGCATACTGTATATAAAATCAATGATTGAATATTGCTCCATCTTTGACTGTACTTATTTATTTATTTATTTATCAACGGAGAACCCTTTTTAACAATACTTAAAACAAGAATACATTTGCAACAGAGAAAATTATAAATATATGGCAAGAACAATAATATGGCTGCTAAGTAATATCAGACATGATGCAAAAAAAATAAGCAAGTAACATGATGAGTGCTATGCCTAAATGAGTGAACTCGATACAATTACAAATATATAATTACCAATCGATGAAACAATGAATAAATATAAGACGTGCATACAGTATTTTGAATAATTTAAGCTGACAACAGATATACAGAGATGCAATAACAACAATAGTTAACAAGCAAATAAAATACATGCGAAATAAACAAGCAATAGATAATACTACACACTAATGATATAACAAATTGACGCCTCAACGAGATAGAACTATACTTACTTACTTAAATTACTTACTTACTATACTACTGTACTTAGTATGTATAGGCATTGACTATATAAATACATAGTATTAATCAAAGTTCACATGCCTTATTCAAAATTAATTCTTGCGGGATCTTTTAAATTTAATAATTAAAAAGGCATGTTAACTTTGAGTAATCCTATGTATAGTCAATGCTTACACATATCAAGTAATGTTTCTGTTTCTCGTCCCCTCTGTCCATCCTTATTTTATTTCGCCACTGGCACTACTGACAGTTGACACTGTTGACAGTTAGTTGTAAAAGTAAGACGGTAAGGTAAGACATACTATTCCTCGATATAAAAATTTTCAAAATACTGGTCAATATCAGGCAAAATCATGGTGGAACCAAAACTGCTCACGAGCAGTTGCTGAAAGGCGACTTGCCTTTAAGAAATTCAAATTACAAATGACTCCATTAAACTACAACCACTATCAGTTGGCCCAATTTAAAGCTCGAGAGGTCATTAAAGTAGCTAAAAAATTGGCATGGGAAAAATTATGTACAAACATTAGCGATAAGAAATGTTCTTTTTATGCCTGGAAAGTAGTCAGGAAATTGACGAAAAATGAAAATCATGCTTCCAACCCTCTTCACAAGAACCACGAACTCAAAGAAGGGGTATTGAAACAAGTAGCGCCAGATTATGTCCCTAACCAACCCGAACTAAAGCTAATAATAAAAGAAATAAGTAAGCCTAGACATTTTTTGGAAAATGATTTTAATATGAACGAACTAGAATTTGTACTAAGAACTAAAAATAAAGACACATGCCCTGGCCAAGACGAAATATCATACAGCATGATTAAAAATTTACCCAATATGGCATTAGAAAAATTACTGGTTATTTATAACAAAATTTGGAACAACCAGATGAATATACCCACACAATGGAAACGGACAAAACTTACAGCTTTCCCCAAGCCCAGTTCAGATATAACTAAAGAGGAGTCATATAGACCTATATCTTTAATTTCTTGTTTTATGAAAATTATGAACTGCATGATAAAAAACAGATTGGAATGGTTCATTGAAACAAATAAGATAATTCCCGAAACGCAATATGGTTTTAGAAAAAGGAAAGGATGCAATGATTATTTAATTCATCTTTCCTCAGAGATAAATATATCCATGACACACAAAGAACATTTTTTATTAGTATCACTTGACCTTACAAAGGCCTACGATAGAGTAAATGTTGGAACTCTTTTGAGAAAAATGTATATTTATGGCATTCCAACTCGATTTATTCAACACTGCCATAACTGGCTGATAGACAGGGAATTGATTATGGATTTTGGTGACTACAAGGAAGGTTACAGCAGCAGAATTACATGCAGAGGAATTCCACAAGGAAGTGTGATAAGCCCTACTCTATTTTCATTATATATTGCAGACATTAACTATGAATTACCTGAAAGTGTCAAGTCATTGCAGTATGCTGATGACATTGTGGTATTCTGCACGGACAAAAGGCTCGACAAATCTGTTACTCAACTTCAATATGCACTAAATCAACTTCAACTGTATTTCGATAGGTTAGGTTTGGAATTCAACCCAAACAAATGTAAAGTGATCTGCTTCTCACGCAAGAAAAAAACTCCTGACGACATGATCAAACTCACTATTTACAACCACATTCTACTTGTTGAAAACAAAATCAGACTTCTGGGAATAATACTAGATAACAAACTGTCATTCAAAGACCATATTGACAATGTCCAACATCAAACTTTGAAGGATTTAAACATTCTCAAAGCACTGGCTTGCGGTAAAAATGGAGCGCACCCACGATTTCTATTAAATATTTATCAGAGTCTTATTAGGCCTAAAATGGATTACGGCAGCTTTCTATTTGGCCACGTATCTAACAATATTCTGACCAAGCTGGATAAGATCCAAAATCAAGCCCTCCGCATAGCTATTGGAGCATACAAAACCACTCCTATTATTGCATTGCATTCTGAAACAGCATCCTTACCATTGAACATTAGAAGGCTAACCAACACAGAAAGGATAGTGTACAAAATACTGATAGATCACGAACATCCAGCCTATTTCAATTTACTTTATTTGCATAACTTGGTCCTTCACAATTCATATTGGGCTCTTAAAAATAGATCACTGTTTATTGACATTGCCCAATCAATCACTACCAACATCCATCCTAAGATACTTGACATTCCCAGAGTAAACAAAGAAAGTGACTTTGGAAAACCAATTAGCATGTTAGAGGACAAGCTATTATGTAAATTAAACTATGAAACGGTTATTTCCAGCAAAAAAGAAATAAATAGTTACGCATTTAAACAACTTCACAACATTACAACGAACATAACCTATAACAACCAGTGTTTCCACTCAACAAAAATTAATATCCCGCTGGCCCATCAAAAAAATCCCGTTTTATCCCGCTAATATGCATCAAAATATCCCGTTTATCCGGAAAAATCCCGTTTTCATTATACTGCACGTAGAACAGCCGTTTTTTGGCCTGTATTTAGTCCACAAAGTCGGTGTTTTCTGTAGCATTTTAAAAGTGCACAGAAAAAATATGTGTTAATTTTTTCCGTTCGCTAACCTCAAAAGTTGTTTTTTTTTCTTAAGCAAAAATCATACTAATTGAAATCAAATATAGGGTCAATTGGGGTCAATATAAAAATAAAAAAAATGACTTGCAGACTACAATTTTAATGCAAGATTTTTACATTTCTTTACTTCAACGTATATATCAGCTGTTTATAAGGAATATTTAAATTAAGATGGAAGTCAACTGATAAACGTGTAGGATCTAAACAGAAAATGAAATTTGAATTAATTTACTTTATGAGCTATCCATTTTATTTTTTTGCAGTATGATGATGAAAAACGTTGTTTATCGATGGAGAGTGTTTTTTTCTGTGCTTATTGAGCACAGACAAAAGCCACTTTTCGTCCTAGTGATGAAAACTACTCTTTGCTTTTCCATTATAAAAAGAACACAAGTTTCATGTTATAACGTTAATAATTGAAGAGTAAAACTTAATTCATGTTTACCAAAGTCATTGGTTGGCAAATACAGTAATCTCTACTTCTAAACTTTATGCTGCTAACTACATAGATCATTTATGACTTCTCTTGAAATTTGTTACATTTCTGAATATTTATATATATACAGGATGATTCAGACCACCCGTCCACTATTTATAGCAGGAGAACGGTTTGAGATAAAATCATGAAATAAAGTTTTTTCCCACTAAATCGCATATGGGCTTTCCAATAAAAATATTTTCATCAATGCCAGTATACAGGGTGTTCCAAAACTGGAGGTCACGGGTTCGAATCTCAAAATTTTCTTAAATAAACATGCAGATTTTTTTACATAATTTTAAACGTATTAGTCAAAGGAGCATTTTCGTGAAAACAGAATGAATTTATCTTTTTCCGTTTCAAAATGGCGGCCATTTTTGTAAGAAAAATCAACATTTACGGAATACCCTGTAATTCTTTTATTATTTGTCATAAATGACTCCTGATTCAATATCCTTATTTGAAATGAGCTAAGCTTTAAAATGATATGTCTCAAGACCACATTTATTAAAAAACTAAAAATTCAAAAATTTTATCATTTTTAAAATTTTAACTTAAACAAAACTCAAAAATTCTAAATGTAAACATATGTCATATTGTATATCATCTTAAAGCTCTCATTGAACTGAGCAACTTTGTAATTTACACTATTACCGTATCTCTTGAGGTTTTGTAGTAATAACGTGAAAATGCATTTTTTCCATATAACCTGCATGTTAATTCAATGTTATGGCAACAATCAAAGGAGGACTTCCATACTATAAAGCCCTGAACAATTAACATGCAAATCATATGGGAAAATGACATTTTTATGTTATTACTACAAAACCACAAGAGATACGGTAATAATGTAAATTACAAAATTGCTCAGTTCAATGAGAGCTTTAAGATGATATACAATATGACATATGTTTACATTTAGAGTTTTTGAGTTTTGTCTAAGTTAAAATTTTCAAAATGATAAAATTTTTGAATTTTTAGTTTTTTAATAAATGTGGTCTTGTGACATATCATTTTAAAGCTTAGCTCATTTCAAAGAATGATATTGAATCAGGAGTCATTTATGACAAATAATAAAAGAATTACAGGGTATTCCATAAATGTTGATTTTTCTTACAAAAATGGCCGCCATTTTGAAACGGAAAAAGATAAATTCATTCTGTTTTCACCAAAATGCTCCTTTTACTAATACATTTAAAATTATGTAAAAAAATCTGCATGTTTATTTAAGAAAATTTTGAGATTCGAACCCGTGACCTCCAGTTTTGGAACACCCTGTACACTGGCATTGATGAAAATATTTTTATTGGAAAGCCCATATGCGATTTAGTGGAAAAAAACTTTATTTCATGATTTTATCTCAAACCGTTCTCCTGCTATAAATAGTGGACGGGTGGTCTGAATCACCCTGTATATGCAGTCTCATACAGACTATATACAGGGTGTTCGGAAAAAACGTTTCAGGAATTCAGGAGGTTATTGCCCACATCAAAATGAGCAAAAAAGTTCCTGTAAACATATGTCCTAAAATGCCTCGTTAACCCGCTAGCCACCATTTTGTTTTTTACACAAAATAATTTTTATTTCCGTAATGGATCATTGTATCAAGTTAATATTTGGCATGAACCTTCATCATAGCAATACCCATTTTCAAGAAAAAGGTTATTTTTTTCCAATGTGTATTTTCAAAATGGCGGCCATTTTAAAATTTTAAACTAAAATATCTCAAAACCGGTAAATTTTATAAAAATTTTACTAGACACAAAAAAGTTGACAAATTTAATTATCTAACCAATGGTACCAAGTTTGTAAGGATCTGACAACAAATAACGGAGTTATTGAGATTTTTCAATTAAAATTACCTTAATTTGCATTAATTACAATGCAAAATCAATGTTTTTATGCAGAAAAATCTCAATAACTCCGTTATTTATAGTCAGATCCTTACAAACTTGGTACCATTGGTTAGATAATTAAATTCGTCATCTTTTTTGTGTCTAATAAAATTTTTATAAAATTTACCGGTTTTGAGATATTTTAGTTTAAAATTTTAAAATGGCCGCCATTTTGAAAATACACATTGGAAAAAAATAATTTTTTTTTTTCAAAATGGGTATTGCTATGATAAAGGTGCATGCCAAATATTAACTTGATACAATGATCCATTACGGAAATAAAAATTATTTAGTGTAAAAAACAAAATGGCGGCTAGCGGTTTAATGAAGCATTTTAGGACATATTTTTATAGGAACTTTTTTGCTTATTTTGATGTGGGCAATAACCTCCCGAATTCCTGAAACGTTTTTTCCGAACACCCTGTATATATGTATGCAGACTAAGCCTGCAGTCATACATGAAATAATGACGGTTACCTATATAGAACTCCTTTTAAAGAATTTTATATTATGTCAGCTATACTCTTTCTAAATATCTGCATTATCAATTTCATCAAACATAGGTAGAAGAAAAATACATGGGCTCAAATAAAATTACTCAAATATCTTTCAACTAAAATAGAATCCTTTGATTTTCCTGAAGAAAAACGTATTACTTCATTAAAATAAAATAACATAAATGTAAGTATTTAAATATGCCTTGTTTGAAATTTATTTATCTATATTTTAGTCTTCTATGCTATGATGCTAAGAACTTTTTTGAAATTTATTCGTAGTAGATTCCATTCCATTGGTTTGTTGACCGACCGTCTTCTCCCTGTCCAATCAGAGAGTTAAACTCTCCCACAGAGTACGAAATATGTATTTCACGATTTTTCAAAATATTATAACAAGCACATTCTGTTTGTTTGCACATTTTTGCAGGAAATGGTGTAAGAAAAAAAATCAATGAATCATCAGCTGTAATTTTCTTGTTTGTTCATCAGTTGTATTACGTAAAATAAAAGTTGACTGTAAATTTGAAATATCCCGCTACATCCCGTTTTCCTCTTCATAAAAATCCCGTTTTATCCCGCATCCCGTTTTCATCCCGCTCAGGGTCTAAAAATCCCGTTAACGGGATAAAAATCCCGCGAATGGAAACACTGATAACAACTATTTGCAAATATACACAGATGGATCCAAAACAAACACTTCGGCAGGCGCTGCCTTCTACATCCCACAACTACACATTAGTCACAAATATAAACTAAATGTATATATGTCCAACTACTCAGCTGAACTGTATGCTATCTACAAAAGTATAAATTTTAGTGAGACGCTTCCTTATGATGCAGTAATTATATTTTCCGATTCCCAAGCAGCCCTAAACGCCATTCAGGGATATAAACTATCAAAAAAATGCGAAGACATAATTTATAAGATAGTTTTACAAATCACAGAAAGCTCGAAAACTTATGTACTTCATTGGGTACCTGGTCACATAGGCATTACAAATAATGAACTCGTAGATAAACTGGCCAAAGAAGCACTTGCAGAAGGCAATGTTGCATTAGACGTACATATACCCTATATAGATTTTAAAAGATTTAGAACCAATAGACACAGAGACATATACAACAACTCCATCTTAACCTCCAATACAGCTCGATGGTATGTTTCTATCCAAGAAAAATTTCCAAAGAGACCATGGTTTGCAGAATCCAAACTTAACAGAAGTGCAATCATTAATATTTGAAAACTTAGAACAGGTCATGCGAGAGTTAATAAATACCTATTCACCAAGAATATGTACTTTACACCGATATGCCTAAAATGCTCTGTAGGCCAAGAAGAAACCCTGCAACATCTATTTTGGGAATGTCCTAATTATGAATATTTCAGGCAATCGTGTCTGACAGAAACCTATAGTCAATTCAATACCAACCTAGTGGCTGCTCTCCGATCCAACAATGACACAATTTACTCTGAATTAAACAAATATCTGCTCGAAATAAATAGGTATATTTAAACAAAAGTCACACAAAAGTAACACACATAAATGTTGTCCACTCTTGGGTGCTTCAATCCGTGGCCCCCCTCCCCCTTTCTGGGTATAGGATAGCCTGACGGGCCCCTGGCAAAGAAGAAACCTCCCCATCCATCCCTGATTTCCATTGAACCGTAGAAATCCTATCTTTAATTACACAACATGAACATAAATGTAAAAATCCATTGTTAGTTTCCACCCAAACATTGAATCTAACCAAATCAATGCATGGTAAAAACTAAAACGTTACTAATAAAATTATTAACACTTTTCAGAAAGAAAGTTATGGAAGCAACCAGGGTACATCGAGGCTGCATGGGTACCTAAAAACCTAAGCCTGCTTTTGCAAAAAAGAACAAAAAAGTGGTCTGATTCATCTGATCTAGATCTGGGTTGAATTTGGTAAATTTACTTATAATAATGTCAAAATTAGGAAATTAAAGTGTGATTTACTTTAACAAGTAATTACAAGAAAATATTGAGAACTTAATGAGTGACTAAGTGCTCTGTCTTATTTTCAAGTGGATATCTGATAGTCCTACTGTTGCAATGTTTGTTTTTACAGATCCCAGTGATAATATGGTTTTATATTATTTCAAAGGTACGTAGGTATTGCAATTATTTTCAATATTACTCAATTTTAGTGATAGAATACAACTGTTGGACTAGGATATTCCTTCGACTATAATGTTACACTAAGTTATGAATTTTATTTATATTTTTCATCACAAATTATTCCTAGAAGCCTATTGATTTCCCCATTTTTAGGCCAGGCCTTAGGCTTAACCAGCCTAAGTACAGTACTGTACTGTACAGGACTTGGAGTACAGTACTGTACTGAAGTCTTGGGCCACACTTAGACCTAGCAACTTAATGTTATGCTATAGCTCCATAGAACTACTTATATTGCATACCGGTATCCAATAAAATCTGGAAGATTCAGTCTTTTCATTCTGGGAAGCACACTTACGGGGTAGGATATTTCCAAGTCATATTTTAGGCCAACGGAATTTACAACACTAAACTTAAGACCTGGGGTTACCCATTTCCTACTGTAAAGCAATGTCCTGTCAGCCACCAGATAACGATAAGGTCAGTTAAACCTAATAATGCTGGAAATGTGTTAATAGTTCATGCAACAATTCTATTACAGTATGAAATCCTTTTTTAAAGTCATAAGTGTTTTCGAAATATCTCACGTGCGGCTTAAAGACTAAATACATTCGTTGCATACTTCATCTACAACGAACTTGAAATTGCTTAGTTACAGTAGGCCTAGGCCTAATGAACATGTTGAAAATTTATAGGTTAGGCCTATGGATGAAATTTTTTACTAAAATACTATTTTGTCATTGATCTTAGAACCTGTATTTTAATTTGAAACCCGTACTTTAAAGACCCCATTTGGCAACGTGTTTAAATTTGATTCACCGTAATTTAATGTATTTCTGTATGATGTTACTTCCAACACAATTGATGTTCAACAATTAATGATTATTGCAACGGCTGTTGATGAAATCAATTTAAGTTAAAACAAGTGAAGATCTTTAAAAATTTTTGCAACACAATCAATTGTTGGCCACACAATCAACTAGTTGGCTAAATAAAGTAACTTAAACACACAGTTACAAGGCACCATATCAAAAACTGTAAACATAACAAAATTGGCAAACACAGAATCGTAATATATTTACCTTGGTTTAAGCCTTTTGTTCTTGTAGAGAATTGTAACCCTATGTACATTTCTCCACGTGTGTGGCATCATCAGGGGAATCACTAAAATTACATTTTAAAATTACATAAAAGGCAACACCGTAAAAGTGAAAGTGCCCCATTGACACCAAACCTGGGATTCCCCAAATACCAACCCCGGAACATCCCCCAAGCCAATGCCGCTACCAGTCCGATGAACAGAGAGAGAGAAATGAAACAAGTGCGTCCGCCGTAGTTGCCGTCTCCGTGCATCCGCCTCGCGCCTGCCGCCACCGTGTCGCGCAACGATACAGTGCCATGGAAAATAACTAAAAAACAGTGTAGGCCTACATACTTGTAAATATAGTGTAAAATGTAATTTTAGTGATACCCCTGATGATGCCACACACGTGGCGAAATGTAGGCTACATAGGGTTACAATTCTATAAGAACAAAAGGCCTAAAACCAAGGTAAATATATAATTAACTTTCTTGTCACTGGGCAAACATAAATAACAGAATAGTAAGTTAAACACTGCCACCACGCAATATTACAAGCAACTTACATAATTTCATTTGCTATGGTAACATATGATCGACCTCTTGTTACATAAAAGTTAGTTTTAGATTATTATCGCAACCAGAAGTTTGTATTTTCCTGGAAAATGGTTGGTTAATCCGACGGGCGGTTGATCCGAGGTCGGGTAAGAGAGCTTCCATTGTACTAATATTTTCACTTACGATAACATGTTCACGGCGGGATGGGAGTTATCGCTTTGATACGTGACCCGAATGCCATCCTAGTGGGTACGATTGTTCCCAAGCTGCAATGTGTTAACTTACAATGTGATTTACTTTTAAGCCAGGATCTGAGCTAAAATCTTAAAACTTGCATAATACTGCTCTATAGTAGGCCTATATTGTATTTAATAAACACATGAGACAGTGCTACTGCTACAGTAAACGTGGAGGTTTCAATCAATAAGGGTAGGTGTGAGGTGCACGAAATATTGTTCCGCTGCAAACGTGTTAATTGATGGTCACATTCTTTACAAGATTGCTTCTAATGCAAAGTCAGAGAGCATGACAGTCTTATCACTACCAGACAGTTGACAACCAATAGATTAAATACCGGTACTGCTTTATTCCAATTTAAAAAAAGCTGTCCTGGAAGGGTAATCCAACACACATCAAATTAAAACTGAGGTCTAAGTTAGTCAACCTAATTTATTGAAAAGTAGCCTGCCAAAATTTTGGATTAAAATAACAAGCAAAATGTGTGCTAAATCTTATTGGCTTCAAGTTGGGGCCTTGTTTTTAGATAGGCCTATGCTACAGTGTGGTTTAAAATTTTAGTTAAAGTTTGTTATAAAACTCCATTGTTACTATCAAAGTTCAATATAACTTACTATTTTTATTTTGTCACAAATATTCCTTTAAGTCCGCTATTACAGTAGTACAATTTTAACACCTGATTTAGTTAAAGTAACTATAAAATAAATTGCCTTAGCAAACCTTTTGAAATAATGCAGTAAATTCAGGCTACTAAAATACCTAGAACTACAGAGGGGGCTGGTGGGAGGGCTCTTTGTTATTTTTTTGTCATGTTTTATTAACAAAAAACTGTTATTTGCCGAAAAAATTGATTTTTTTTTTTAAATCATTAACCAATTACAATAGATGTAAGTTATAGTTAAAACTTATTTTAAATTTTCTAGGGCCTACATAAATTGCAAACTAAAACCTACCTTTACTTCAGTAATTATTGAGTTTAGCTATAACCATTGGAAATAAGAAATTTTTGTTCAAAATGTAAGAAATTTGAACAATTCCGAAAATGATATTTTTTCCTGTGGGAAATCTTGGAAAACTGGAAAACCTTTACCAACTTATTTATTCCAAAATACGTCAAGTGGGTATTAAAAGTGAGTGGTATATTGATCTGATCACAAGATGTAAAAATTATTTTGATTTGATTTAAAATGGACCGGAAGATGAGGAAAATGTTTATGAAAAGCCATAAGATGAACTATTTTTAAAGGTCATGTGGGTACTCAAATGACGTGGAATGTTATGTAGAATACGAATAAGGTAAAACAACCAAATGCCGTAATCCTACCAAATACCGTGATTCACGTAGTTTTTCACCAATAATAAGAAAACCGGCAGTCAAAGACCTCCATTTTAACATTTATAACCATACAGTATTAGATGTTTTGAGATTAATTTTGAATGTCTTTGTCTTCACTCGAATCAGGCAGTCTGAACAAAACGTAGTTTAGAAGTTGGCATGTTCTGGGACAGGCATTTGGCTTTAGATCGTTACGTAATCAAACTACCATATAGAGGTAAAAGGAACAAACTTTAATTTCCAATATTTTATATTTATACATGAATTTTATATTTAAGTTTATAATGAATGATCATATGATTAATTTAAAGTTTATTGGCGTTTTTATGGATGCCAAAAACATTTAAGTAGCCTAAAAAAAGGCATCACAGACTTAAGCAGTAAAACAATACAGTTATCCAAATTCTGTGATTAAATCACGGGTTTTTTAAACACGTGATGACTTTTATTTTGGACTGAACAATGTTTCTTTTTCAAAAGAAATATATTAAATATTGGAAATAATACATTTTTAACATTCTAAAATTTTAGACTAAAGTCAGTTTCTAGATAAATCAATACCTATTTCTGGTTGGTAAAGCATACGTAAAATTTTTATGCTTTTATCACAGACTTTAGCAGAAGAGGAAGAATACAGCCCTTCTTACTCTGTGAAACCACGGATTTTGGTAACGACGTATTTTGGGCTGAGGTAAGGATATTTATATCGCCATCAGGGTCTTCCTCTATTGATGAGATGTTGGCAACATGATGAGTTGTGAAATCAGGAGACAGCTGTCGTCCGTTCTATCTTGAGTCGTATTTTAAGGTTAAGAAATTACTTCATTACTTATCAAGTAATATTATGATGTTTTTCAGTAATTTTATGGATGTCATAAATATTTATTGCCTCTGAAATTAGGAGTCCCGGAATTTAGCTAGCAGCACAATCACGGACATTGGTCGCGTGAATCACGGAGTTATATCAAAGTGGCAAAACAATGAAACGGCATTATTTAGGGCGATAGTAAAATTAATTTCATATAATGTTACAAACGAAAACCATAGATTTGTTCAGAATTTAATAACAAAAAAATTAGTAATATGGTGTGAGTTTTTTAAGCATTATTTGTTTTTTCAAGTACGGTACAGAAAAAGAGATGGGCTTCCCTTAAGGTCACGGAGTTATAGGCAAGTTTAGGCAGTTTATCTTATATATATATATCAAATGAATAAACCATATTGTGTTAAGTTACTTCTTGCGTTCAACTCACTTGTCCTTGAGGAAAACATGTCGGTAAATTCCTGAATGACGATTTATTGTTTGATGTCTGGTCGCGGGTGGTGGGAATTTATTCCGGAGAAAAGAGAATCCCATTTACAACGTTCTTAAATCCAAATAAATTTCCCTACATCAACAAATATGATGGCTCATTTTTCATAGAATTTTTAAGAATTATAGAAAACATCAATTAAAATTGTGTGAAGTCCGTTCAAAAGTTATAAAAATTTGATGTGATACCTAGGACAGCTAGGAACTGAACTTTTTTTCTGTAGATCGTGACTAGATCTTGTCTACATCATTGCTCATAAGGTGCGAGATATAGCTCACGGCATCATTGGCCTACTATCGAGCCTGTCAGACTGTCATGGGTCTACTGTTGTTCTTTACATATTTAGTTAAATAACATTGTTTTACGGTGATAATTAAGTTATATTTTAGTATTAATTTTGCTTGGTTCGAAATATTCAGTTATCTGAAATGGGTCCAATCACTTGGGATTATTAAGACTCCACTGTATGTTATATTTTAAATCTCTTATCTCTTTATCAAAGTGGATTAAATTTCTTTTAATGAACAATTTTAATTGCAAAATCAATATTTTTAACCATTGATAGTATCAAACTTTCACCAAAAGGAATGGAACAGTTTATTCATTTTAACAATCCCGACTCAATAATGAAACTTATATATACATTCATGACTAAATAATGAAGAGGGCCTACAACTATATCTAGAACATATGATAAAAGTTTTTAAGTTTTTAACCATGTATTGGTCTCTATTTTTTTCTCTTATTTTACTCTTAGGCCCATAAGGAGTTGTAGGCTTTTAGAAAGTACTTTTTAACACATACGCTGCGGGTGGGTCACCGGTGACGCACGGCGCGCCGTAGTGAGAGGCGCGTGCGTCACCGGGGACGCAGCGCGCCATGTTTCATTTACGGAGCCAGCGTGGTTCAGCCACTCGTCGAAGACGGTCGAGACGCACTAGCATTGTGTCTTGGATACCAGTCTGCCGTGCAGTGTGTTTCGTTCGTTTGCCCGGGGTGCTGCGTGCGTCTCCCGTGACGCACAACTTTTTTGTTGTGAATCGTGTTTTCTGCTGTATATATTAGCGTTTATATGAATTATTTTAGTGTTTAGCTATTGTTTTTATTGCAATGGATCATACAAAAGCCGGTAAATCGAACTTGACTGCTCTGGAGAACGTGCCTTACGGCGGCCTTGCAGGCGGTGAACTGCGTCCGCCTGCGTCCTTGCAGGCGACTTTCGTCGCGCAATGCTGCTGCGTCACCGGTGACCCATGACTTTCGGAGGTCCAGGAACCAGGATGCTGTCGTCCAAATATGGTTTCCAAGCCATTTTATGGTCTTTCAATTACTAAAGGAAAGATTCCATGCAATAACTATTTTTAGCTTCTTAGGTAGTTATCGACATTTTTGGCAGCAGCGAATGTGTTAATCCGTCTGAAATGTAAGCCTCGGAATTTGAGTGTGCACGCACATCAAATTAGGTCTTGATTGGCTTAAAAGGAACAGCTAACCTATACATACCCTTGTTAGGCCTATTTATTGTTGCATTTTGAAAGCTCGTAAGTTTTCCCTCAACTCACTACGGTACCAGTAACAATGACACTACTTGTTGGACTTGTAATTCCGTTAACTCACTTACTTTCCGTTAACTTACTTAACCGTTAACTTTCCAAAACTGCCTGAAAGTTATCGGCCTATAGCTCTTTTAAGTGTTTGTTATAAGCTGCTAGAGAGGTTGATTTATAACAGAATCCTCCCTATTCTCAATGCCAGCATCCCTGTCGAACAAGCTGGATTTAGGCCTGGTCGCAACTGTTGTGACCAGGTTTTAGCTCTGACTTCTTTCATTGAGGATGGGTTTGAGCGAAGACTGAAAACCTCTGTGGCTTTTTTAGATCTGACTGCAGCATATGACACTGTCTGGAGAAAAGGCCTCCTAGTTAAATTTTACGACCTTATTCCTTGCCCTTTCTTGTTGCGTCTCCTCAACTCAATGCTCTCCAATAGGATGATAAAAGTATATCTGGGACGCAGAGAAAGTACGTTTAGGCAACTAAAGGATGGCCTGCCACAAGGGTCAGTGCTTGCCCCACTGCTCTTTAATGTGTATACTGCCGACATTCCTGTAACTCGGTCCTTAAAGTTTATATATGCAGATGATATTGCATTGGCATACCAACACCAGCATTTTCGACAAGCTGAGGAAACACTAACAAATGACCTCACGACCCTCGGTGAATATTTTGAAGCCTGGAAGCTAAATCCAAACCCAACAAAAACTGAGGTTGCTTGCTTCCACTTGAATAATAGACTGGCCAACCAAAAACTTAAAATCGTATTCAACGGTGTTGAGTTGAAACATAATGACCACCCACAGTATCTGGGAGTCACTTTAGATCGGTCTCTCACGTTTAAAAGCCACTTACAAAAAACGGCAGCTAAGGTGAGAACCAGGACTAACATTGTCCATCACCTTGCTGGCTCCACATGGGGAGCTAACGCACAAGTTCTGCGAACAACTGCTCTATCATTGGTATATTCAACTGCTGAGTACTGTGCTCCCGTGTGGTTAAATAGTGTGCACGTTAGAGAGATCGACGTCCAGCTAAACAGGACGATGAGAGCCATTAGTGGTACACTCATGGCAACTCCTGTACCCTGGCTCCCGGTGCTGTGTAATATCGCTCCTCCTGAAATAAGACGAAGGGATGCACTCATTAGGGAATACACAAAGATCTTATCTGCTCCACAGCTGCCCATCCATGATTACCTACCCCAGAATGCGGGCCGATTGAGGTCCCGAAAACCACCTCTACGAACAGCCTCTCAGTTGATGGAATCGAACTTCACCATCCATACAAACTGGACTTCCTCCTGGGACGCTTTTCAAGGTCGGAACCATTTCTTGATAGATGACCCGACCGTAGCGGTAGGTGGTATGAATCTTCCTCGGAAGCAGTGGACTATACTCAATCATTTCCGCACTGGAGTGGGAAGATGTAATTATTGGAAGCACAAATGGGGAATGACACAAGACCAGTCATGCGACTGCGGAGCAGAGTATCAAACTATGGAACACATAGTCGAAGAGTGCCCACTGAGTGCCTCCCCTGAAGGATTGGCCGGTCTGCATAGCTCAAGTGAAGCTGGGCTGCAATGGCTGAGCGCCCTGGATTTAGCTCTATAAAGAGAGATCTAATTTTTATTTTTTATTTTAGTGTTTAGATTTTTACTTATACTGACTCAGGTGCTCTGCATCGCAGAATTTATTTCATTATTCTTAAACCATGGTGGCTGGCTGAATGAGCCATACGATATATATATACAAAAGCCGGTAAATCGAACTTGACTGCTCTGGAGAACGTGCCTTACGGCGGCCTTGCAGGCGGTGAACTGCGTCCGCCTGCGTCCTTGCAGGCGACTTTCGTCGCGCAATGCTGCTGCGTCACCGGTGACCCATGACTTTCGGAGGTCCAGGAACCAGGATGCTGTCGTCCAAATATGGTTTCCAAGCCATTTTATGGTCTTTCAATTACTAAAGGAAAGATTCCATGCAATAACTATTTTTAGCTTCTTAGGTAGTTATCGACATTTTTGGCAGCAGCGAATGTGTTAATCCGTCTGAAATGTAAGCCTCGGAATTTGAGTGTGCACGCACATCAAATTAGGTCTTGATTGGCTTAAAAGGAACAGCTAACCTATACATACCCTTGTTAGGCCTATTTATTGTTGCATTTTGAAAGCTCGTAAGTTTTCCCTCAACTCACTACGGTACCAGTAACAATGACACTACTTGTTGGACTTGTAATTCCGTTAACTCACTACCACAAACGTTCATGCTCTTGGAATACTTTTTTATTAATATAAAATGTATATCGGTGAACAAACAAAGATATTTATAAATACTAGAAAATATTTTTTTAAAGGGTAGGAAGGCTAATTTAGGCTAGGGCATCGGTGACCGGTGGGTAGGGAGGGTGGGACGGCCCTTTCCTACTTTTAATACGATTTATAAAAACCGTTATTAGCACACAAATAAATTTATTTACAGAAAACCAACATATCATCAACACATTACAATGGTTGTACATACCTACAAAATTGCAACATAAATGTTGAACTATGGCCTACCTTTATATCATGTGATTGTAAGTAGGCCTAAGTTATATTCAGAGTCGCTCTCATAACCTAGGGATGGTTTGGGTTGTTAGGCTAGGTTAGGACTGTTGTGATTCTATGTTTAATACATCTTTACAAAACGATTAAGTATATTTTTTGGTCCGGGTTAAGATCAAAGTTCACGAGTGCCAGCAATTGTTGGTCAGTAAGATAGTTTCATACATGGAACAAAATGAAATTGTCCATGTAAAAATTAACTTACAATAGTTTCTTCGGCTTCACACAAAATATTAATTAGTAGTGAGTGAACGAAAAACCGGTAAAAGGTAAAAGTTCGGAATGTTTCACTCAGATTTCAATCTAGATTTACTCAGCTAATTTGAATACCCTCATCAAGTGTTTTCAGGAAAATATGTATTCCTAGTGTTTCTGGGTTTGCAGAATTTCTTTTCGTGGAAAATAATTACCAATTTAAGACTCAACATGAAATTCTCAATATTTTGAAAAAAAAGTTTTGTGAAATTCGTTTGGTACCCCTGATGATAGTTTTACCTTTTTTTGAACACCATTTGTGCCCTTGCAATAATATCTTCAAGTTAAAATTTAACTTTATTTTTTCCTTTTAGGCTAAGGAAATTCACCATGACACACAGAGAGAGTGGACGTCTAAGTGGGCTCGTACATCTGGAAAGACGCACAATGGAAGGTTCTCGTATCATCAGGGATAACCTCAACAGGGTTTGTGAGGAGCTTCGTCCCCTGGTACAATCAAGAAGCAACATAAACTTACACAATAGCTCAGGGCTCTCGCCACATATCACACTCCCCGACTGGATTCAGGCCAGGTCTCTCTCTTCTACTGCTTCGACTTCTGCCACATCAGCAAGTATGAGCTAATACTTTAAATTTAGAATGGTTCAAATCTAACTTTTGAATCATTGTAAATTCTAGAAGAGATTGCATTTGATAAGATATTAAAATTTAATATAGTATAAAATATTTACCTAATATAGGTAGGTGCTTAGCTTACCAATACTATTTTAACTTGTATATGTCAGAAGTGAGAAATCTATGTTGCATCAAAAGTTCTCGATAAAAAAGTTTATTGTAGGTTTTCTATATGACTCGTATCAAAACTTAAAAGGCAGTGAACTTAATTTCTACAATGGTCGATAGGCCTACATCAAGAAATGGGCTGCTGGTATATTCTGAGACAGGGTGTCCACATTATGGAAAGTCAGGAATAGTCAGGGAAACAAATTATGGTCAGGGAAATAGACAAAAAGGCTGGAAAGTCAGGGAAATCAGTCAAAACGATAGATTTAAGGGGTTTTTTAATGCTACAGGGGGCCGTAACTCTGACTATTGTAACATTTTCAGGATTTTTAACGATTGTACAACAATTTATTTCCATACATTTGTGCTTGGAATATTTCAAATTTTGAAGGACCCAGTCATTTACTCGCTGCCAGCAATATCCGTTTTCTTTAAGAATAGAGTGTCGGTGCCATCATTACGAGAAAATGTATATTCTGTACAGAGTACTTCAAATACACAAGATGCAAAAACTTTGAATCAAGAAACATGTTTTGAATAACATACTTTTGAAAAACAATTAGTTTTTTGTAATCTTTTATTAGGTATTTCAATATTGTCTTTGATTTAAATTGCCCATACAATTATATTTATTTTGTGTATGTAGTATTATAAGTTTCTGTAAAGTCGCTGAGTCAGGGAAATTGATAGTAAATGGTCAATCAAAGTTAGGGAAATTAATGACAAATATTCTGTGGACACCCTTTGAGACCTATCAGAGGCATTTTAAGATTCTGCAGTACCTACACCATTTTGGCGTTTTGTCCCATAAGAACAATGTTCTGTTTGAAACATTACTGTGAGTTTGTTTTTCGCCTGAAAATTACAAACTTGATGCCATTTTAAATGTTACCATAGTGTCTTTCATTTGACGTGATTGAAAATTAATTTAAAAAACTATGAAGTTGAATAATGAATAAAAAAACAATGTATATCACCATTTTTAAACCATGTTAAACCATTTTTAGGATGTTTATTAAAAAATTTATCCACGTCACATGAACCGCCATAAAATTATTGTGAACGTATAAAATTATTGTCAAGTTGCATGCGAATCCGATAGAAGATTATCGAGATAAAGTGTTTCAAAGACACCTATAATTAACATTGTTCTTATGGGACTAAAAATCAAGATGGCGGAGGTACTGCAAACACTTAAGTGTGAACCACAAGTTGCTCTCTTTCTAAAATTGAATCACTAGGGTAATTGGGTTGAAAACTGTTAAAATAATAAAATTAATGAACACATTTTTTGTAGGGTAGACAGTAACGCTAAACTTACCTTATTCAAGTATGCATTATGTAAATAAATAAAAATGCCTTTATTTTGAAGCGTCTTTCAATTTACAAAATTGGTTTTCAAAGCAACTTAAGTCAACAATTTAGATTCCGAGATTTTCAAGTAGGCCTATACATAATTTAAGTATAAATTTCTTTCTCTCAGGGATCAATTCTGGGGCACATGGCTTTACTGATTTTGTATGAAGATAATACCCTCAAACCTATAAAACTGAAGTACAAATTGTAAACTTAAATTAAACATCAAATTTAACCTTGATGATGTGACAAGTTAATCAAAATTAATTCTCTTGAGGATATTTTTAATGAAGCAAAGAAAGGTAACTTTGAAGGTAAATTAAATGAGTGACGTGCATCAAAACATTGTTTTCTATTGTTGCAGGAAATGACTTGGAGTCATTTGTGATTAATTTAGAATCAGATGAAAGAGATGCAGTGGGTCCTAGCTCCAGTCGATCCCCCGGGGGCCCTAGTGATAGCCGTACTGTGCCTTCTCCTACCACCACCACCGCAGCCAGCAGCCCTGAGGCTAACTCAGAATCTGCAAACAACTCAACACACGAGGAAAGTGAGTATAAACTACTTATATTTAATGTAACTCTTAACCCTTCAAGACAAGGGATTTCTTTCCCAAATCCTAGCCATAGAACTCTATATATTAGTGATGGGCCAATACTAAAATTTCTCGATTCCGATTCTAAAATTTGGATCTCGATTCTGCATTCAATACCGATTCCAATTATACCTTAGTATATAGGAGGGGGGGGGAAGCAAATCACATGCTTCAAAATAAGTTAATTGCCAAAATATATTTATTAGATTATAAAAACAAATATGAATTGTCCTTGGTAAAACACAAAAAATACAACAGAATTGGTAAGAAAACGATTGGAAAAACAACAATATTAGGCCCTATGGTTAACGCTCCAGAGGTCGCTTAAAATTTAAAACGCCGTCTCTCGCTCAAGGAGGTTTCCTCCGGGTTTTAAATAAATGCACAAAATGTATTCTAAATACTTTTATTGTTTGAAATAAAAACAGAAAATGATTGTAAAATAGATTTCACGCAATATCCTTGCAAGACAGAGCAAGAATGGTAAAGTTAATTTAACAAATAAAATAATTATAACTATTATGGATTATACAAAACATATTTCACTTTTTTTACTTAAAACTTAATATTTTTCAATAACAGTTTTGTAAAATAGTATGAAAATAGTAAAAATAAAGTTTTAGGGTACAAATAAAAAAGATTTTGTATAAAACTGAACTATCAGATTATATAAAAATACTATGACGTGTTCCTGCATAAACAATAAATTAAATGGTATAGCAAAGATACTACAATCAATTCAAATAGTTATACATGGAAAAATAAAAAGTTATTTCAATTAAAAACAAATCTAAAATGGCAACTGTAGCCTAAACAATTACAAATAACCAAATAAAAAACGATCGCACACGGACTCTTCCTCCGGGTAACCAAATAAAAAACGATCGCACACGGACTCTTCCTCCGGGTTCACAAAACACACTAAGGACGCTCACGGAGGAATCGTCCAGCACCTAAGGACAGCGCTCGCCAAACTGAGCCTGGACGCTGAAAGCGGGATGAGGGTACTTCAAATAAATGGTGAGGAAAGGGGCTACAGCTACACAAAAGGACAGTGCTGTCAACCAAAAGATAAACATTTCCCACAACAAAAAATATTGACCCGGAGGATTCCTCCGCTTAGCGTCCTCTCGAGGGTTAAAAAAACCAAGAGATCATGATAAACAGTTGATTTCATTTAGGCCTGTCTTAAAAGAACAAAAAAATAAGTAAAAAATCAAATTTGAAAAACATGGACAAATTTATCAATTATAATTTTTAATTCTACACAGAACTACCTGAAAGGACTATAATGAAAACGAATATTGGATACATAAAAACACTTCACATACAAGTCGTACATGAATTAAAATCTTTTAATCTAACCTAATATAAATAGGCTCTAGGCAAATTTAGTACAACCTTGGACAGATTTGTCGATAAGATTATACAAAACTAATGAAATAACTAGCATTAAATGAAAATATTTTGAGAATGAAAATCATTAGTCCTACTATTAGTTTTCACCAGTCAAATTAATAATATGAATTTAAAAAATTAATTTGATAAAGATAGGTCAACTATGATGAAACATTAAGACATGGCTAAAATTTGGCAACTCGCTAGGCTATTAGTTTAATAAGTAGGCCTAAGCCTGAATTTCCATTTTCAGATCGTTCAACGGCAAGTATTCTGTCTATCCATAGTCGCGTAAGTTCACAGTTTATGACGAAGAAAAAATATGCTTTCAACTTCAACAACTCTAAACTCAAAACAAAACTAACAGAAAGTCGCGATTATTTTGCGCAAAGAAAAAAAACGAGAGAATTAGTTCCAAAGTTACCAAGTTACAATATTATCGTAACCGCACTAAAATTATTGTGCCGTCAAATAACTTTATAATATTTTTTAAGATGCATCTTTTATGAAATTATTTTATTGAATAAAATCGCACCATAATG
Source organism: Neoaliturus tenellus (assembly GCA_030545055.2). Lineage (NCBI taxonomy): Eukaryota > Metazoa > Arthropoda > Insecta > Hemiptera > Cicadellidae > Neoaliturus > Neoaliturus tenellus. The sequence goes on along the minus strand of CM061535.1, from coordinate 75,191,922 downwards.
AGTTTGTATGAAATTAAATTATGTAACATGATAAAAAACAATATTAACTTCACGTAGCAAAAACACGTACGTATTATTTCATCATGTTGAAATAGCGTACAATCGGCAAGACAAAAAATATCCTATGATACAAGCATGTCCGTGGTTTTCCAAACAAGAAACAAATCTAATACATTAGGGACTCAAGCGGGTGGAATATAAACAACTGGATCCTAACAGTGACTCGATTGGCTGTATAGTTAACTCGGATGCCAACCGCAACGCGCACTAGTGGAGTCTCACTAGCGCTCCAAGCCACCGGTATGCCTGTTGATGGTTTTGGATGACAAGTGTCATGACTGTCTTCCAAATAACTTCTCGACGTATTGCGTGAATCGCATCCTCTACTCGCAGAAGTTTTGAGATAGTGAGGGTCGGCTTTATTTTCTTGATAATAATTGGTTTTAGGCTATAATCTTGCTCTTTCAACATTATATGAGGGAAATATCACAAAACCATACGATTTTGTACATTTTTGGTCAGAATCGGTATCGAATACAAAGACCCCAAGTATCGAGTATCGAAGATACCCTCGATACCGCACCTGGAACGCTCAGGCAAACGCAAGGCATAACTCAAACCGAAAACCGCTACCCGTGTTCTGAAGGGCAGGCAAAAACGCATAATGAGCAACTAAAGCTTTTGTGCGGGCGCTCAATTACACGTTTCTCGACAGGTTGCTAAATTTTAAAATTTATAGAAACATATATGGATTTAAAGCAAAAGATTTGCTAATTATAACAGTGTAAATATCTTAGCCATTAAATTTATTTAGAAACCCCCATCTTCAAAAAACCTACATCAATACATAACTAAAACGGAGAAAAGTTAGTAAGCGTAAACATTTTTTATTTATTTTCCAGGAAAATACTTCAAACGACAAAGTTGTAGATAATGAATTGAATTAAAATTTTTACATTTAACATTTATTTATAAAGTAAACGGTTTTCTCAGAAAAATTTGTAAACATGTGCGTGGCCGGTCGCTCAGGATTTTTTAGAATCGCGTCTTTATTTTCGATGTCCGGAATGATATCTAAACCATTTTAGAACTCTGTTCTTTCAATGTCGAGTGTTTTTACTTATCCTCAGTACAAATTTTATATTAATTTAGCTATTTCTGTTTAATAAACATGTTAGACAATAATTTACGGACCCGACAAAACAGTTTGCTTTGGAATGCAGCGGCAAAGCACGGTGTTGCATAGCCATTAGTGCGGCAGCTGAAGGAAAACACTAACTACTGCTTTGTGCTTGATTATTAGACACACTGAAAATGTTATGTAAAAACCTTAAATGTAAACTTTTTAGATCAACTTTTAGTCTGAAACTTTGCCGCTGAAAGTTTGTTCCCAGCCCAAAAATAAAAAACTTTCTCGCTTATAAACATGTCATGTTTATAAAAGTTTTTTTTTTATCGTTTTTGGTATTTTCATAATATTTAATATAACAAAGCTAGGTATTCATACTGTCGGAATCAGCAATTTATGCAGATTAAGAATACATAAGGTTCAATTTATTTAATTATTGTATATGTGAGCAAGAAGCGTGTGAATGACAGTGTGCGCACTGCCAGAATCAGTAATTTGGTCGTTCTTACCCACCCTCTTTCTGCCAGGTTGCGGGTTTTGATAACGGTGTGACTGTTCCAGGTCTATATATAGAGTTCTATGGTCCTAGCCAACCAAACTTTTACAACCAAATCCTGTTTAGCGCTGCACTCTTGTGACAACGATACATACCTAAGCTCCCCGCAAGAAGCGCATCTCCTTTAATACCCTTATTCTTGTTTCCGGGCTACTGGTAGTGTTAATTGAGGTGGCTGAGACATAGGCACCTTGCAGGGTTTAAGCTGGGGAAAATTTTCTTGGAGCAAAAATGCTACAAGCTTTTGGATACTTGTTGCAAAATGAAAAATGTTGTAGCATTTTTATTGTGCGTAGTATAATTCATCACCAGTTAACAATACTTTCACCATAAAAATATTTTTCTTTACGCTGTTGTTTTTTTACCAAAAATAAAAGCACTCAAAAATTCGAAATGACTTTTTATTTAATTTTTAAAACGTTAAAATAGGTTCATATAAAGTTACAGATTTACATAAGTACTTAAGCCTATACATAAACTCCAAATTGTCTCCAGATTCAAACATCAACATATGAACATGGCTAGGTATTTGTAGGCCTACTCAACAATATATATAGCCTAATCTAAAATTCTTGGTTATAAACCCCATTTTGTAAAAACGGCTACAAAGTTAAAATCCTTCCTCTCTGGACCTTCAATGGCAATCATAAGTAAATCATTTTAAATGTTTACACTACTCGAGCGTTTTTTTCACAAGCATTTACACACACTGTGTGTGACATTTTGTGCTGCTAATATTTCTCTTGTTTTTTTATGCTGCCTTTGTGCGTGAAAAAAACGCTCGTGTGGCCGTACCCTTCTTTAATAATTATTAGGAATATTGAGATTATGAATCATCATTTTCATTAATTATTGTCTTTATGGCCAAATCTGCTCGGAACAGACAGACGACAGGTGAGTTGACTGTTAGTGACTGTCAACGAAACGAAAATTTTGCCTGCTGCACTTTTTGACTAAAGACGCCTGTCCGCGTCTTCGCGCCTCTCCTCGCCTTTTGCAGTGTTTGGGGCTCCATAAGCGCCAATGCTTTCTCTGTCGCTTAAGACGCCTTTAGTCAAAATGCCTCGCCTCGCCTCGTCTGTTGCAGTGTGTGGCCGGCCTAGCAGCTGTATAGTTGCAGTTGCTTCTGCGTGGAGTTGAGTTGAGATCATGACGCTTCAGATTGAGGTTAACTAACTAAATCTGTAGTTTAATTTGATGTAAATAACAAGTTTAGACATCATTTTATGACAGAAAACTTAAAATTTGAATACCTGTGATTCTCGAGATACTTGTTATTAATTTAGGTAAAATCTTTGTAGCAAAATCGCGACAGACTGTGCGAATATTGTCGTATTTTTGTGGCGGGTGTCGCAAAATGTGACAAATGCGACCGCAGCTTAAACCCTGCAACCTTGGCAGTTTGTCTACCCAAGCGCGGGTTGTATTCCCGCTCTTGACCACTGACCTGGTGTTGCAATTCTCCAAAGGGGAGATCTGTGACATTGGTGGGAGGGCTCAAATCAAATAAAAAGTGGCCCGGCTTGCTTGGAATTTGATGTATGATTGATGAGATTGGTTAAGTTCCACATTGGCCAACAGTGATTTTGCTACTTTTTGTTGTTTTTAATGTATGTGTGTGCTACTATGGCTGTTAAATATCTAAATTAACATTAAATATGTATTTAAACATGCCAATAAAATTATTCAATAACTCATTATTTTTATGCCAAGTTAAAATCTCAAACTGCCTTGAGGGGTTAATTTATATTAGTATACAGACCAAAGTTCAACTGAATTTTATATACAATAATATCTGGAATTTTTACTATGTATACCATGATAGTCAGAGGTAAACCTTTCAAGCAGGAGAATTGGTTTTGTTTTTAAAAGTACCTTTAAGATCGCTACAGGGTTTGCCTGTTGACTTTAACCTTATTTTTTCTGTGAATATACTATATTGGTAGTAAACACCATAAGATTCAACTGCTATATGCACACCAAAAAAGGGACTGATCCAGGAAAGACCAAATGGAAAGCAATCTAGGAGTGTGTTTTTAATTATGAAATTAATGTCATGGAGCATTGAAATTCAATATTCATATACATTAATAGATACTTCTTGATACGCAGGAATCCTCCATTTCTGTCATACCAATGTAAATTAAAACCATCTATGCTACTAAAAAAGTCAATCTTTTAAAGAGGATTCAAAAATTGTATTTAGATATAAAAAAAATATATAAAATACCAAATCAAACTTACATACTTAAGTGTTGTCGGCGTTCAATTTTAATTTACTGGTACACATGATGATTAAATAATATTTTTGCTCTGCTTATAAAATAAAACCTTCATATCCCCCTTCTTGGCACCAGTTCAAAAAAAAAAAGAAAGAGAAAAAAGTGTGTTATTTTGTTAGATCATTCTTATTTGTCCTGCTCCTTTTGAGTGCTAACAAGGGTTAGAAAACAGGGTAACAGTAAGTTTGGGCATTTGTGATTGACCGTACTCTCAGTAAAGAAATGTATACGTAACTACATTCGAATGTAGCTTCCACTTTGAAAATCATAGTGGGCTTCAGTTAACATCGTGAAATTTACACCTTTGGTTAATTACCTACATTAAACACTGCTGTGCAGCCAACGAACAAAGCTCTGAATTGTTTACTTCACCACCATTAAATTTTATGGTATGAGTGTATGAGCTGGAATTCAATCAATCATTATCAGGGCTATTACCTTATTCATGCTTGTACTCGCATGCTTGTCCAATTCAGTTTGTGGTCTACAGCATGGAATTTTTTGGTAATAGGCATATGTTTGACCATTAAGTTGATATGATGCTTATTTTTAATGATAGTCGCTATTTTTTTTTTTTTTTTTTTCTGATCCATGTTATCTCACTGAATATTTTTGTAACTTGTATTTATTGAAAGCCAGTAATAACATCTAACTGTTAAAAGCCAATTTTTAGTGATATAATTGAAATAAAATAAGTGTTTTCTTATGTATTTCTGGGATCAGAATGGTTAATAATTATTTACATTTTTTCAGGTGTGACGGATTTGTTCAATCTCAGTCCAGAGGCAAGTTCGCTTGTGAACGTAATCAAGAAATATCTCCCCTTTGTGACTATTATACTGGCCAAAACAGTCTATGACTACAGTCCAGGTGAGTGTGTTTTACAGTTGTTTCCTCAGTTTTGTAAATCGGTATAGACACTTGTTGCCCTATTTCAATCAAACTTGGCAATATTTAAAATAGTTAACAAAAGTATCATATAAAATTCTATTAAGCAATTTTAAAGTTAAACGTCCAAAAATGAGTAAAACGTCTATGAGTAAAACGTCTGTTAATGACGGTCGTCTGGACAGATTTACAACAAAGATAAGCCGTTTACTACATCACCCTTCCCCTGCTCTGCTGACAGGTGGGTTCCTGAGCAACTGTATGCTTGTTTTATCTTTATTCTGAATGATGTTTTGGAATTTTTTACTCATTGAGCAGTTATATATAGGGTGGAAAAAAGCCTGGAAACGACATTATATCATTAAAAGTATTTAAGTAATAAAACTAAAACTTTGCAAATTGATTTTGAGTGACAAAGTCTACTTCCTAAAGTACTTTTTGTCCTTGGACCTCCAAGAGGGGACGGTCCATGAGGAGTCAAAAGAAAATCTTAAATGTAAGCTAGGTCAATATGTACATCAAATTAAAGGTCTCTAAGAAAAGACAACAATGCCGCAAACCCGACCTCAAAAGGATGACCGAGTCAAAAATAGTAGGCTGCGATCAAACTTTGCATTAAAATAATTTTGCTGATAACAAAAAATGCAATAACTCCCGATGCTCTTGACCTTTTGAGGTCAGGTTTGTGGCGAATTGCTTGAAATTCAAAGCCCTTTAAAATTGTGTATGATATGACGTAGGCCAAAAAAGATTTCTCAAGACTTTCTTTAGGGAACGTCCCAAGTGAAAGTCATCAGGGAAACTACATTGGCCTACATCATATGATATATAATTTTGAAGGGCTTTGCATTCTGAGCAATTTGTTACAAATACGACCTTAAAAGGTCTAGTGTATGGAGAGTTGTTGCATTTTTAGTTTTCAGCAATATGATTTAAATGCAAAGTTTGATAGCCTGCCATTTTTGACTCGGTCATTCTTTTGATGTCGGGTTTGTGGAATTGTTCTTTATTCTTAGAGACCTTCAATTTGATGTAGGCTACATATTGGCTTATGCTTACATTTAAGATTTTTTTCTGACTTCTTGCACAAGGACCGTTTCCCCTTGGAGGTTCAAGGTGAATAGGTACTTTGGAAAGTAGACTTTGAGACTCAAAATCAGTTTGCAAAATTTCAGTTTTGTTAGTTAAATAATTTCAAAGATATTAAACCGTTTCCAGGCTTTATTTCCACCCTGTATTTAACATAACTGCAGCAGTAAACTGGCTGAGTATATGCAAAGACCCGGTGTCTAGGCCGCGGTCGGAGATGCATTTACCCAAATCTTTGAGGACATAGCTGAATTTTGTGAATCACAACTAAAACAATTCAATTTGAGTGTTTAATTTTTACTTTTTTTAAAATACTCATCTTCAGATTTGTGTATTTTTTAAGATCCCTATTAAAAATGACCTTAAAAACTAGTGGTATTTTATATAACAAACAAGTATCAAAATATCTTACCCGAGCTCTCATGAAGTTCTCAAAGAGATATGTCTTGAGATTTAATTAAGTATAGGTAGTTGACTCTCGATAATCCGATGGGTCCAAGAGGGTGTCGGATTACGGAAAATGTTGGATTACCAAAGATTAGTTTTATTTTACTCATTTGGATGTATTATTATGTATATTCTTCTATATCAAAGATGTTAAATAATCACTTTAGGCATTATTTCTTACAAAAAGCAGATTTATTACATCTAAGAGTGAAAATAAAATACTCTGTGACAAAGCGTTTTTTACAAAAAACAATGATCCAACTTGTAGATTTAAATTTGTTTGTTATTGTATTTGGTTTCTTTTTTTGCAAATAGTCTGACATAGCTTTTTCTTTGAATGTCTTTCAGCATTAAAATGTCGTTAAAGTCAAGTTAATTCTCCAGCATATCAAAGATTTTGCACCCGATGTAACTTCGTTAAAGCTGATCTTTTATTTTGGCTCCAAGGCTTCCTCAATTGTGTCATCTTTTACAGTAGATATGACTTCCTATACTTCTCTTCATCTGTTGATGGTCAGCACTTAGGTTGTTGTCTAATATCCATCTTCTCAAGTTTTCTGAAGATTCTTGTGGGATGTTGATATTATCACAAAGTGTAATTGTGTCATTCACAACTTTGTTGTTATCCTGATATTGTTCATTACTGTTGTGTTTCTCTTTGAGGAGTGGATTTTCTGGCTAATATCTTATTAAAGTTTAAGACTTCACCTGTTGCCATGCAAATGCAGCATTAAGAATAGCATCCTTAATGTTAAAAGATTTCAAAAGAGACGTGATGTCTGCACAGCTTGGCTGACGATGTCCATCTGTAGGTGATTTTTATAATGCGCCTTTAGAGTCTTGATCACTTTTTTATTTATCAACTGAATCACAGCAGTTGTATTTGCTGGAAAATACATTACTTCAACATAACCATTATCAGTCTTAACTCTTAATTCTTCCATGTCCAGATGTCCGAAGGTGTTTCTAACACTGTGTTTCTCAACCTTTAAGTGCCTTTAAGTACCACCTGATGCGTTTAAATTTTTTTGTTTTTGACCACCTACCCAAACTCATACCGGTATCCCCCCCCCCCCCCCGCAATAGAGATAATACAGCCTAAGATATAGTTTTCTTTTTAATATTTGTCCCTATAATAGGTAGTTTCAGTTTGCGAAAAATATGTAACACTAACTTACAACAATTAGAAATTTCTATTTCAACTAAAATTAACATTATAGTTCTAACAATACAAATATTTTAGGGGGCCTATGATGAATTGAAATAATTAGTTTGAAGCTAAAAACTGCTAGCTGCAGGATTTGTAAACAAAGTTGAATACAATGAAATTTAAACTAATTGCTTCAACTACACCTTAACCGAAAAGTTTTGTAATTCTACAAAAATAATTAAAACCATAAAAATACAGATTAAAAATTAATAAGTATTAAAAGTTAAAAGGTTGTTAATGGGAAATTCGCTGTTGATTTTTGCTGAAGAAAGACTCAATATCAGGACTAATTAATATTATTTCAATGTTCGTTCGTGTTTTTGTTAGTATGTGTCATGTGAATATGTGTAATGTGACTTGTAAACTTGTGACAACGGTAGAAAAGCCTACCAGCGAAGAAACTATGTTAATTTAGTGTAATGTACTCCGTCCAGCTGATGATGGCCTAGGCCGAAACGAGTCCAACGGAAGTTTTAACAGGATTGATTGACGCAAGTAATACAATTAAAATCTTTTTGTTTACTTTAAACAGTTTAAAGCGTTATTAAAGGGTATTTGCGTAGTAAACATTATGTCTATTGTTAAACAGTTTTAAATTTGTTTGCAGCTTCATTTACCCTTTGAAGCCTGAATAATGAAATCACCAGTAGAAAACGTTTATTTTATCTTAGATGTCAAATAACACAAACATATTTTTTTACACTCTTTACTCCATTAGGCCTAATAAAAAAAAGTTAGTAAAATATTACTCATTGGGAAGTTTGAAATGGCAATGAGTGAAATTGTTATCATTCATAAAATTACTTAAATGTGTGTAAACTGAAAACAAATGTGATTTATTCTCGCATAAAAGTGTACAAAAGTAAAGAAAAATCTTTAACTTACTTAAATTTAATTTTTAAAACTTAAAAATTATATGCTTTTTTAGTAAACATTATTCAATACGCAAGGGCAGTTGCTACACTTGCAGTGACAGTTACAGGGCTTTTGATGCCCGGTATTGTGCGACGCACACACACTCACGTGCCCTTATCCCTCCAAGGTTGGCCCAGCCTGGCGTTAATCCGTGAGTCACATTGGCAGTCTATGGTATACCTTGATCATTGGTTCTTACTTATACCCACAGCTAGCAGAACATATGTGGCAGCATTTGCACACATCATCAAAGTGGTCCTTTCTTTTTAAAGTTTTCTCCCAGACAATTTGTTCTCATCTTCCATTACAATCGTTTTTGTGGGAAGTTGCTGCCAATTTAATCTGGTTCCGCTGCCATTGTGCACTTACGGACGCTGTCTTACAGGTGTAAGACCTGATTCAGTGATTTTCGTGTACAGCTTCATAGCAAAATTAGGAATTTCTCTCTTCTCGGCAGATAATGTCTCTCCACTCATCTGTACATATAACAGATACCATGTCCTTTTCAAAATTTTTAAACGAGCACTGGCACGAAAATTATATTTTTTGTGGTTGCTCAATAAAAGAATTTTTTCAGTTACATTTAAAGTTCCCACCCACAGAGAGAACGGCTGGGGACTCCAGTGACGCCAGTTCCATCTGCTTAAAGCGCTAATTACCCGGCGGACAACACAACATGGAGCTTTTGATATGAGTGTCGTGACTGTCTCCCAATAACATATTAGACTGTGGTGTATTCCGTATTGGAATGAGTGCTGAGGAGACGAGTTGTCTTCAGTCGACTTCGGGTTACATTGTGTAATTTCTAAATAGGCCTGGCGTCACTGTAGCTTTGTTTACTTTCGTATTCGTGATCCAGAAGTTTATTTATCGGGAAGGGTCTGGTTCTGAGGTGTCCAGATTAAAGGGAGTCAACTGTAAGTGTTTTCCAAGTTTGTAATTTTAGGCAATAAATTAAAATTATTCATGTATTGTTTGATTTGGCTTGTAGAAATGATGATTTAATAAATGGTTATTGTTTTACAGCTATTTTGTTGTTTGTTGGGTTGTACGGCACATTTGCCTTCTACAACAGCCGTCTGAAGGCCGAAATCGCTCAGCATTCTCAGCGAAACATTGGTTTCCTCATGTTCGCTGTTGCTCATCTGGTCATCACGATCTGCGTCTTTTTTTACCTCTACGATGACATGAAACTGTATTTAAGGTATGTTTGGCTTCTTTAAGTATCGGTACAGTAGAGTCCCGTTATTCTGAACCCTAAAACCCGCCTAATCAGAACACATTTTGTAAAAAATACAGATTTTTTCTTTACTTAAAAAATGGGAAAAATACCAATTGTTGATATTACATAGAATTTAGAGTTATTAGATGCTATTATGTCGTTATTGTGACCGCTTTCATGTGGATTGATCAATTTTCCACAATTTAAGCAATCCACATGTTCCATATCTAGCAAACCCTCTCCGCAGTAAAATCGTTTGTGTTCCAGTGTCATACACCTTGTTATAGTATTCGGCGGGAGTAAACTAGCAAATATCTTGCACTATTTATGAATTCTGTCTATTCCAAAAATTCACTAAAAACCTAACAGGATCCGATCTTGATTAGGTCAGATTAGTGGGATTCTACTGTATAATCATTTTGTGGGATTCTACTGTATAATCATTTGGTTGGAATCAAAATTCCGTTATTGTTCTGAATCGCACAGATTTGTTCTAAAGTTATCAATAGTTGGCTAAACCATAAAATTAATTTATTCAAAAAGAGAGCAAACAAAGGCTTGGTAAAAAATTAGCATAAATGAAGCATGTGGTATGTAATATTGGAATGAATGTTTAAGTAAAACTGTTTTTTTTTTTTTTTTTTTTTTTTTTTGTTTTTTTTTGAGAAAACGATGATTAGTACTTTTTTTATACACACACACACATCAGATCACAATAATTCATTTTTTACTTTTTCATATGTTTCATTTTTGTGTTCATCACTATACGACCCGAGATAAGTATCTTCCAAATTTTACTGTATATTCGAAGTCATCCTGATTTAAATGAAGTGTACAGTACGGTACAGTGCTCTCTTGTTCATTGGAACTAACGTGGTGAACGGCTTCATTGCAATCCAAAAAGCTTATCCTCGTGGACAATTGTTTCGCCCCTTTATCATAGGGGCATCTTCAGCACGGTCTTGAGTTTAAAACATTTGCGAACTAAAAGTTTTTGTCGAGATTAACTCATAGATACATATACCACAAATATAACACTAACACATGACAAAAACACTTATATAAAACATTGGTTCCGAACCAATAAAAATTCTAATGAAGGTGAGTCCATAGTGAGTCATATTTTTGCTGTCTCGGCGACCAATTAGGGTTACATTCACTAATAATTTGATAACACAAGAGATTTTCTGAAAATGAGATCCTGAAACTTCAAACATGTTAACAATGAACTATTTTTAAAAAACTCATAAAATACCTATCCCCATTCTGTCCCACTCCATAGCAATCATTTTTGCCGATTCAACGACATTGATTCTTGTAATAGCTTTAAGTTTATTCTTGATGGACACACAAACCCTTTTCTTCTTTTCACTCATATTTCAACTGCCAATTTACATTCCACGTAACACGGTAGTACTCGCAAGACAGACAGACAGTTTAGGAAGCTAAAGTTTACTTCCCTTTATCCCTCTTCCTATCGCCGTGCAAATACTTACATGGCCTCGTCAATAACATTGAGGGATGCAGATTAGGAACAGCGTGTGGTGACAAGTGAAGCAAAAAAGATGCAAAAAAGAACTATAGATGCAAGTGCAGTAAAAAATTACGGGTATAACGAATTGGAGATTTAAGGCCCTAAAACATAAAAAAAGTAAAAAACATCCGATGAAGCGGGGTTCCGATATCACCGAATTGGATGAACAAGAGTGTACTGTACTTACTTTTCTGTTTAATGGAAATTGGTTCAGAATTGACTGAATTTGACGGAATGACTAGCTGAGTTGTATGAATGTATTAAGGTAACCTGATTTTGTTGTGTTTTGGTGTTGCAGTTTAGTGTTCATACCTCCGTACGTCCAGCCTTTAACTGTAACAGATCTCCTGTGGCTGGTGGCCGTAACGGATTTCATCCTCAAACTGATCACCATAATCATCAAGATTCTGGTCACCATCATACCCAATTACCTTTTCCAAGCCAAGAAAAGGGTACGGTAAACCTTCTTCACTTGCAGTAAATGCATGTAGAAATTATATACAGGAAGTCGAAATACTCGCATAGGCTTAATATTTTCCAAACGGTCAAAGATAAAACAATAAGGTGTAATTCATAACATATGAAAATTTTGGGTAAAACCTACAAAATAACAATGATTGAATTGCTTTATTATTAATTATTTGTAGAAAGGAATTGTTTTTGGTTTGATTAATAGTGTAGTAAAAATACAATATGTTGTCATATATTTTAAACTAAAACTCCATAAACTCGACGTAAGGTAGTTCACACTCCAGATTACTTGCGATCTCTGACCTCAGAGATCAGAGACCTCAGTGCTCAAACGAGTACCACACAACTTACTGATCACTATGCAATTCTTGCAGCACAATCATCTATATTTGACTGAACGGTCATGAAGTAGCTATTCCGTCAATAATAAGTTATAATTTTCAATAAGTTATAAGTCCAAGTTATAATTTTCAATACAAACTAGTTTGAATGATCAAATTAGCATAGTTTTAAGCAGATAAAATATTCAAATGCAATTAATGGATCCACAATTATTAACAGCTATATTGACAAAGACGAACGAATAACAGTAGTTCTGAGTTTCCAGTGTTGCCATGCGTTAACCAGTTATGCAATACTTAAAACTATAAAATGATTCCACTTTTTTCGTACACATTTGATTTATATATATAATCTTTGGTATTATAGCTATCTTTTGCTATCAACAAAGTTGTATAGTCAATCTACATCTTAAGATTGACTAAAAATTGATACTTCGCGCATGTTATAATCCGACGGTGGATACATCAAGAATCATACTCTGTGTCAGCCAAGCCAAGTCAGAGTAATAATAATAATCTTTAATACCTTAATACCTTTAATAAAATGGCGACCCAACTCAATAGGTAGTTTAAAGCCAAGTATGAATGAGAGATGAGTGTAGGATGATTGTGGCGTGATCTTGTAGTCTTGTTACTGACTAAGGCCGACATTCTCCTTAGACAGTTGTTCGAACAACTGCTCTATCATTGGTATATTCAACTGCTGAGTACTGTGCTCCCGTGTGGTTAAATAGTGTGCACGTTAGAGAGATCGACGTCCAGCTAAACAGGACCATGAGAGCCATTAGTGGTACACTCATGGTCACTCCTGTACCCTGGCTCCCGGTGCTGTGTAATATCGCTCCTCCTGAAATAAGACGAAGGGATGCACTCATTAGGGAATACACAAAGATCTTATCTGCTCCACAGCTGCCCATCCATGATTACCTACCCCAGAATGCGGGCCGATTGAGGTCCCGAAAACCACCTCTACGAACAGCCTCCCAGTTGATGGACTCGAACTTCACCATCCATACAAACTGGACTTCCTCCTGGGACGCTTTTCAAGGTCGGAACCACTTCTTGATAGATGACCCGACCGTAGCGGTAGGTGGTATGAATCTTCCTCGGAAGCAGTGGACTATACTCAATCGTTTCCGCACTGGAGTGGGGAGATGTAATTATTGGAAGCACAAATGGGGAATGACACAAGACCAGTCATGCGACTGCGGAGCAGAGTATCAAACTATGGAACACATAGTCGAAGAGTGCCCACTGAAGTGCCACTTCCCCGAAGGATTGGCCGGTCTGCATAGCTCAAGTGAAGCTGGGCTGCAATGGCTTAGCGCCCTGGATTTAGCTCTATAAAGAGAGATCTAATTTTTATTTTTTTTATTTTAGTGTTTAGATTTTTACTTATACTGACTCAGGTGCTCTGCACCGCAGAATTTTTTTTTTTATTATTCTTAAACCATGGTGGCTGGCTGAATGAGCCATACGATATATATATATCCTTAGACAGGACTGTTAATTCATAGCCAAACAGCCAATGGTATCTAGGGACCTACAGTTTATCCGAACCACAATTTTGACCTCATATATACGAATTGGTCTAATTATGAGGATGGTCTTTATGGATGAACTAGTATTCACTTGTGCGGACGTTAATCCTCACCAGGTAATCTCGCATCCACAAGCCATCGCTTATAACTATCCACCATTCGTGACCTCTAAGTAGCTGGATTACAGGACATCGCCACCGTCCCAGTCCTGTATTCATTTGCAATGAGGAAATATAACATTGTATTGCAAAGGTCATATAAATATGAAATAAAATAAGTCCAATGAACGACATCTTCGTCACTATCACTGTAACACTTTATCACAGGTTTACACTTTTCATCAGTACTGAAATTTAATTTGTGGTAACACCTAAAATTTAGCTATCCCAGTGACTCATCATGAACTCCCAACCGAGTACAGAATGTTTGACACCAGAAGGCTCTTCAATCGAGTATTGAATTGATTTTGATTTTGAGAATGTTTGACGCCTTCAGGGAGCTTGTTTAGAACTTTTATTCCAAACTGGGAAGGCAAATGCTCAAAAGCCACAGTTCTGTGTTGTTGCACTCTAAGATTAGCCCTGCCCCTAGTATAATGGGAGTGGATGTCACCGTTTTGAACAAGTGAGCATTTATATCTGCAGTAGACAGCCACTTAAAAAATGTAGAGATAAGGCAGTGTTATTATTCCAAGCTCCCTAAAAGCGTCTCTACACGATTCCCTTGGTTTCAATTTTGAAATGCTTCTTACTGCTTTTTTTCTGCAATCGCAAGACGCTCTCAAGTCTGTGATTAGCGCAGCCACCCCAGACACATATTCCATAGGAAATGTGGTGGTAGATAAGGCTAAAATAACACATGAGCAGTATTTCCTGGGAGCAAAATTTTGATAAATTACGCTGTGCAAAAATACCAGAATTTTATAATACAGGAATTTTATGCACATAGCTCGGATTCTGGGAACATGGTTAAATTTACCTAAATTTTGTTGGTTACCAAATAAAGCCAGAATAGGCCTACAAGGTTGTCTCTTTTTTCCATAATTTTGATCACTGTTGCTGGGAAACGCACACCTTAACTTTTAGTTTAGTTTAGGCTACAAGTATCTAGATGTTATTTTAATTTGCCAGTATATATCCCAACTTCTTCATTTGAAAATAATATTGGGAAAAATAAGTAGGCTATTGGTCCTAAAATCTCAAGACGTTTTTATAAACCAATAATTGCTGATATATTTAAAATAAAACCAATAACATGTTTTTGTATCAACGATTGTGTGTTATTACACTTCTATGGGCCTGTACTTTTTAAGCTAAACTTTGTGCTGAAAATTATCATTGTTTCTCTGGACTAGGATCAGGTACCAAATGAAATAAAAACAGTAAAAAAAATTTATTTTGTCCAAATAATGTGAAATACAGTTTGGTTGTGAAATGCTCATATTTTGAATACTACATATCTGAATTTCAAAGTTAATCTCAGATTAAATAAATGATTCCTTAAAAACAAATTTCAACATTGGTATTCAATTTGAAACTATTCTATATTTGGAATAGTAAATAACTATTCGATTCGAAACCAAAAATCACCACACCCCTAGAGCCAATATTATACAACAGGGTTGACAGTGGGAGTACAGTCGCGTGCTGGAAACTTGCCAGTGTAAGTCCGCGTTGCATCATCCTTTAGGTATATAAGAAAAATTTGTTTTTTACACAACCTATTACCACTTGATTGTATATCTGCAGGGAAAGTGGTACCTGGCGATAGAGACGTCGTCTCAGCTGTACCGTAGCTTGGTGCCGATCCAGCCGTGGCTGTATTACCTGCTGGAGTCGTACCAAGGCCCCCAGAAGGTGGTGGGGGTGTTCCTCTCCGCCGCGTACATGGTGTCCAAAGGGGCGGACCTTATGGCCAGGGCGCGAGCTTGGTGGGCCTCCATGCTCAAGCTTCTCCAAAATGTTGTAAGTGCAACTAATACCGCCATCGCAGCAGACCTACTTACTTTTCGAATTTCCAAAGGACTTTGAGGATTTGTATTTTCCCCATGGACACCAGAGGAATGAGTATGTAGATTTGCAGCCATGAGATGTTGTTAGAAAATGTTAGTTGTTAGGAAATGTAATGTGGTAGATAAATGTGAGATTGTATCAATATTCTGTACATTTTAATTTTCCCCATAAACCCCAGGGGGGTGAGTAAGGTAGGTTTGCCGCCATATGGGTTTGTAAGCAAATACCAGTTAAACCCTATCAAGTGAATGTACATACCAAATTATACCAAGTTATGTCAATAAATAAGCAACATACTGGGTTTTGTTGATTTCCCTTAAGGCTGCGGTCTACCCCTGCCAAAACAACAACAATGCCGAATGCCGCCTCGTGGCCGTAGCGCTAGGCGAGTTTGATGGCTGCAGAGGTTTACGGGGATCGTGTTTCAGAATTAACCGATTAAGATAGAGATTGGCTGTTAACTTTTTCTAAAAGTAGAAAAAAGAATCTAGTCGGCTATCTTTTTAGAATTTTTAAATAAAATTTCTAATTTCAGTAATAACTGTCTAAAATCATCTGTTTTTTAGTTTTGTAAATGCAGAGGTTTACGGGGATCGTGTTTTAAAACTAACCTCTTAAGATAGAGATTGGCTGTTAACTTTTTTTTAAAGTAGAAGAAAGGATCTAGTCGGCTATCTTTTTCGAATTCTAAAATAAAATTTCTAATTTCAGCTATAACTGTCTAAAATCATCTGTTTTTTCTCGATTTTTAACTGAAGTTTTCTATTGGTTTTAATGAACTAATTACAAAAGTGTAACAGAGGAAAATTAGTACCGTTATTCTTCTTTAATATGACACTTTATTTACAGCTCTAGGCTTCATTTGGCAGAAGATAACACGATTCTAAAAAAACCCTTGCATTTGGGTGCGCGCCAGGGGTAGACCGGAGCCCGGGACCACCCCGGTCTACCCCTGGCGCGCACCCAAATGCAAGGGTTTTTTAGAATCGTGTTATCTTCTGCTAAATGAAGCCTAGAGCTATAAATAAAGTGTCATATTAAAGAAGAATAAATTTACTAATTTTCCTCTGTTACACTTTTGTAGTTAGTTCATTAAAACCAATAGAAGACTTCAGTTAAAAATCGAGAAAAATCAGATGATTTTAGACAGTTATAGCTGAAATTAGAAATTTTATTTTAAAATTCTAAAAAGATAGCCGACTAGATTCTTTCTTCTACTTTAAAAAACAAGTTAACAGCCAATCTCTATCTTAAGAGGTTAGTTTTAAAACACGATCCCCGTAAACCTCTGCATTTACAAAACTAAAAAACAGATGATTTTAGACAGTTATTACTGAAATTAGAAATTTTATTTAAAAATTCTAAAAAGATAGCCGACTAGATTCTTTTTTCTACTTTTAGAAAAAGTTAACAGCCAATCTCTATCTTAATCGGTTAATTTTAAAACACGATCCCCGTAAACATCTGCAGCCATCAAACTCGGCTAGCGCTACGGCCGCGAGCGGCATTCGGCATTGTTGTTGTTTTGGCAGGGGTAGACCGCAGCCTTAACATTAACATGGGAAACCTATTTTTGGCTTTTCTCAGTTATTTGTTTAGGCAAGTTAAAAATTCAAAAAATGTTTAAGCCCTTTAAACGGTTTTAGTTAAAATTGTTGAATTTGGAAAATTTATGTTTAAAAATGCCTAAACCCATTTTTGACCCCTTTGAAACCCCATAAAATCTCGTTTCCATAACCCGATTACGTGAATAACAAATAACTAGGCCTATAACAATAACACTTAAGTTCAAATGATCCTTTGCTCCGACCAGCTGGATTAGTCACATTAACTTAAACACACACATTCACAAGGTAGGATAGGCCTATATCAATTTTATAGAGCACAACAGAAAGAACAAAACATAATTTAACCCTTTGAAACCCCATAAAATCTCGTTTCCATAACCCGATTACGTGAATAACAAATAACTAGGCCTATAACAATAACACTTAAGTTCAAATGATCCTTTGCTCCGACCAGCTGGATTAGTCACATTAACTTAAACACACACATTCACAAGGTAGGATAGGCCTATATCAATTTTATAGAGCACAACAGAAAGAACAAAACATAATTTAGGCCTAGTCAAAATTCTCACTCAAAAATAACACAAAACACATTTTATCCTAGTCTCACTTCTGATAATAATCCTTAACAGTTAAACCATCACAGTGTTGTAAAACTGTATTCGGGAAATTTGATGTCATATTTTCTGCCTCTCATTTAATGTTTGGCGGAGTAAAAACTAATAATTCCTTACTATCACTCCATAAATCATTAGCTATCCACACCACAATCTATTTTACAACAATAACTAGACTGAAGCGAAATGTGAACAAATTAACTGCTTACAAAACAGCTGACGCTACAGACGCTATTGGTAAACAAAGAATAACAAAACGAGTACAATAATTGACATTTGACTATCACCCATGTTATTCTTATTCTCTCTTTTAATGTTATTTTTATGTAACTAACTTAAGCCCCATGGTACGAAAAAAGTTAAGTTTTCCCTTGGTAATAAAATTTTGTATTCATGTCACATGGGATAAAAACTAGTACTTTAATACTCTATTCCATGGAGTAAAATACGGCTTTAGATAGTAGGTGGAGGAAAATATAATTTTCATAAAAGAGATTAAGAAGAACATGGGTGACAGTGAAAAGTCAATTATTCGTTTCGTTATTCTTTGTTTACTAATAGCTTCAACAATAAGAAATGCATCAGCTGTGTCATAGCGTCAGCTGTTTTGTAAGCAGTTTATTTGTTTACATTTTGCTTCTAATCGCTTCAGTCTTCAGTTGTTAAGTTGTTGTTGTAAAATGGATTGTGGTGTGGATAACTAATGATTTATGGAGTGATAGTAAGGAATTATTAGTTTTTACTCTGCCAAACATTAAATGAGAGGCAGAAAATGTGACATAAAATTTTCCAAACACCGTAAAATATACCAAATCACATAACTTCAGTCCACGACTTAAAATTGGAAATAAGCATTTAGAGGTGAATGATGAAGTAAAATACCTTGGAGTTCAAATTAGTAGTAACCTGAGGTGGTCTACCCAGGTTGATCATGTGGTGAGTCGTTTGGCTGTGGTTTGTTGTCTGATGCGTAGACTGCAGAGGATAGTTGATATAGATGTCCTGATGAAAGTATACTACGGTTGCTTTCATAGTGTAATGACATATGGTATCATATTCTGGGGAAACTGTTCAGAAGCAAAACGAGTGTTCTTGTTCCAAAAAAGGATTGTTCGAATTATGACCAGATCTCACTACCTTGAGCATTGCAGGCCATTATTTAAGAATCTAAAAATCCTTACTCTAACCTCGGTATTTATATTGGAATCTGCTGCCTTGGTCCTGAAGCACCCGGAATCTTTTAAAAGGAATCATGAAATCCATAAATACAACACTAGACAGAAAAATAAAGTGCACGTTAATAGACACAGAACAGCTCTGGCTCAATCCGGCCCACACTACTTTTCAAGCAGAATCTACAACCACCTACCGGAAGAGATACGAAGACACAGCAAACCCTTGGAATTTAGAAAGAGACTTAAAAACTACCTCTTAGAAAACCCATTCTACTCTTTGGAGGAATTCTGGGAAGAAAAATAACAAGAAAAGAAAAAAATTGACGACCACGGCCTCACAGCTTCCAGTGGGATACCTACAAAAATAAAAAAAAAAAAAATAAAAAAAAAAACCGTTTTATAACACTGTGATGGTTTAACTGAAAGGATTATTATCAGAAGTGAGACTAGGTTAAAATGCATTTTTTGTGTTTTTTAAGTGATAACTTTGACTAGGACTAAATTTTGTTTTGTTCTTTCTGTTGTGTTCTATAAAATTGATATATCCTACCTTTTGAGTGTGTGTGTTTTTAAGATAATGTGACTAATCCAGCTTGTCGGAGCAAAGGATCATATGAACGTAAAATTGTTATTGTTATTTATAGGCCTAGTTATTTGTTATTCGTGTAGGTGGATGAAAAATGTTGTGTGCATCTAGGGACTAAAGTATGTTTTCTCCCTCAGGGAAATTGTCGCCCTCGGCTTCGCCCGGGAGAAAAAGTTGTACTTTAGTCTCTAGAAGCACAAATAACTTTTAGCAATGAATGTGTTAAACGATAAGAACTTAATAATCCCTCATTTTCCTGTCGTAGCAGCTGGGAGTGAGTCCGGACAAAGAGGCTCTGTCGAGCGCAGGGCTGACTTGTCCGATCTGCCATGACGACTATGACACGCCGGTGCTGCTCGCATGCCGTCACGTCTTCTGCGAGAGCTGCGTGGCACGGTGGTTCGACCGCGAGCAGACGTGTCCCCTCTGCCGTGCCAAGGTCGTTGACGACCCCTCTTGGAGGGATGGATCGACTACATACTTCACTCAGCTGTTCTAACCTGTGATTTGTCGTCCCTTCATGCTTTTATATATGAAGGCATTGAGTGTTTTTACCAGAAAAGATGGATATGATATTGTTATGGAAAATATCAATGAAGATAAATTTTATATTAATTCAAATATAGTCTTTAGAGGAACTAAGTTAATAGCTAATAAGAAAACTACTTTGTTTTTATACAGATAGAATGTTTCTGCGCATAAAATAAGTAAAATTATATTCAATCAATGATCTTTTTTAAAGTATACTCATCTTGACATATCATGTTATATTAATGTTCTGTAGGGCAAAACAAGTAAAGGATTTTACTGGATGGTACTGTAATGTAACAGGGTGTCTACTGATACTTGAAACACTGGAATTATACCTGAATTTTATTTCCATCCTGGAAATACTGGAACTTAAAAATAGGTACTGAAATTTTTTGATTTTATTAAAATCAGTAATTTTTTCATGTATAAAATATAGATTTTGTCATTTGATCCATACATACCAATGTAAAAATATTTGACAAGTCATACTTGTTAGCGAATTTCCTTTAGAAATAAGCTATTACCGTCGTTTTCATGGGAGCTGCCGTTTGTATCGATGTAGGGACACCTCTGAGATTACATAATTATATATATTATATTGTGGCTTTTTATGTGTACTTTCTGGATACGTAGTGATTATTTGTCGGAAACACATTTAAAACTGCACAAATAACGATTTACTAAAAAATTTAACATGGGCTTATATGGGAAATAGAATTTTCAATTTTGAGTGTTTGTGAACACGATAACTAGTGCAAAAATCGTCTGATCATCATGAAATTTGGTACAGGCATGTAAAGTTAGATTCTCTTGGATGAGTTCGTTAACCAGTAAGATCGGCCCAACTTCAGTAGGGAAAGTGGGGGATTTTACCCCTCAAAAGTGGGTTTTTTCACTTTTCACATAGATATTTTTATTTGATTACCTTTTAGTGTACACCATTAGATTCAGCTCGAAAAAACAAACAATTTGGTATGTTAAATTATTGCTCTACGTCCACTGGTTACCAAGATATTAGCGAATTTCCTTTAGAAATAAGCTATTACCGTCGTTTTCATGGGAGCTGCCATTTGTATCGATGTAGGGACACCTCTGCGATTACATAATTATATATATTGTGGCTTTTTATGTGTGCTTTCTAGATACGTAGTGATTATTTGTCGGAAACACATTTAAAACTGCACAAATAACGATTTATTAAAAAATTTTACATGGGCTTATATGGGAAATAGAATTTTCAATTTTGAGTGTTTGTGAACACGATAGACTAACTAGTTCAAAAATCGTCGATCATCATGAAATTTCGTACAGGCATGTAAAGTTAGATTCTCTTGGATGAGTTCGTTAACCAGTAAGATCGGTATCGAAAAAAATGTCTGATCATCATGAAATTTGATATCACACTTATGTAAAGACTTATAGTGTGTGTTTAAATGTGTTATGTACACTTATGTAAAGATTGCCATTGGAAATTCGCTAAGTACGCAGGTCTGCTGCGACGGGGGTATTTTAGGTATGTTTGCAAACTGAAATTTGAAAACTTGTAGTTCTCTTAAAATAGTTAATCAAGAAATGTAAACATTTGTGAAGATATGGAGCTTAGGAAATGTTTGGTTTTGTTCTCACAATTTAAATTTCTTTCTTAAATTGTAATTTTTGTCTTTTTTCTTTTACGTGTTAATTCATTTCATATATATATTAGTTAAGAGGATGTTAAAGCAAAAATTTTCTCGCATGTCTGCGAGACTAGCGGCAGTGAGCAGAACTACGTGGACTAATCCGCGCCGGGCGCAGCACCACTAAAATAGTGCGCCGTAGTACTACGTTGCCCTTATCACGCCCGGCGCGGCGCCAGGACATCTAGCTCCTCGTCGCGTCACGTCGTCCCCCCACGGCAGCCGGTCCGCGACCTACCGTCACAGCACCAACACACATCATCATATCGACACAGATATTCACCACCCTCATAATTTCTAGATCAATAGAAAGGGAATAAATGAACCATTTTAATGATAACTAAACCATATAACATTTGTAAAAAAAAAATAAAATTCGTCTTCAAGTTCAAATATTATTTAACATGATAATAAATAATCATAGTGAATTATAGTTTTAACTTAATATTTACATATTCTTATTCAATAAATTTGTGTACTACGAAAAATAAGAACTCTTATTACAAAGACATAACAATGACATTACATTGTTCAGATATAAAATGTTTACAGTGTTGTATTTATTTACAGAAATCCTTCTCTCTTTTTATACCTTTACTAGCTTTTACCCGCGGCTTCGCTCTCTTAAAAATTCGCTAAAATTGGATTTTTTTAAAATTTGTTTCTTAGCAACCATTAAAAAAGATAAAATAAATTTCCAGATGTTTATAATTTTTTTTATCTTTAATACAAAATAATTCTTTTAATTAAAAAAGTTTCATATGTTACTTTTCAAAACTAATTGAAAACTTTAGTTAAAATCGAAAAAACACATGATTTTAGACAGTTATAGCTGAAATTAGAAATTTTATTTTAAAATTCTAAAAAGATAGCCGACTAGATCCTTTTTTCTACTTTTAGAAAAAGTTAACAGCCAATCTCTATCTTAAGTGGTTAGTTTTGAAACACGATCCCCGTAAACCTCTGCATT
This sequence comes from Neoaliturus tenellus, assembly GCA_030545055.2. Lineage (NCBI taxonomy): Eukaryota > Metazoa > Arthropoda > Insecta > Hemiptera > Cicadellidae > Neoaliturus > Neoaliturus tenellus. The sequence goes on along the minus strand of CM061535.1, from coordinate 75,169,162 downwards.
TATAAAACTCAAAAACAGATGATTTTAGACAGTTATTAATAAAATTAGAAATTTTATTTAAAAATTCTAAAAAGATAGCCGACGAGATCCTTTATTCTACTTTTAGAAAAAGTTAAAAGTCGATCTCTATCTTAATTGGTTGATTTTAAAACACGATCCCCGTAAACCTCTGCAGCCATCAAACTCGTCTAGCGCTACGGCCGCGAGGCGGCATTCGGCATTGTTGTTCGGGCTCAGGTATACCGGAGCCTCAAGGCTTCTTAAGCGATTAGGCCTACTTTATAGTTTTATGGTTTAACAATTAAATTTTTAATTAATTCTAATTAATTAAACAAATAACTTATTTTGCGCTACTAGCCTGTATAGTTGGCGCTTTTGTCGTAGCTGATGTATACCGACCGTTCGGCCAGCCCAGCACGGGCCTGTATCTGTTCACTTTTAGTAGTTGAGTTCCATCTTAATTTGAATATCCCTTAAAAACAGCTGATATGTAAGTGAATTAAATATCAAAAATCTTGCATTAAAATTAAGTCTGCAGAGTCGTTTTTGTTAACAATTAATTGCCTTGTTTGTTTTGGATTAGTACGATGTTTGCTCGATAAAAAAATACCTTGTGAGGTTAGCACAATGAATAATTAATGTTTTCCTCAGTGCAGAAAACTTTGCGGAACTACAGACCATAAAACGGCTGTTCTGTTTGCAGTATGATTAAATCTGTTCGAAGAAGCATCTGTTCGAAACCTAGCGAAGAAGCATCATTGGATGAGGTAGAGGTATCTGGGGGCCGAGCATTTGCTCAGTAAACTCAAACAGGGATATTATTTATAATAGCTAAATTTATCAACACAACACGAAGGAACAATAACAGTGATAGTGGTAACAGGTGGACGAGGTGGGGAACACGTCTGCCCCAGATGAATGAAGTATGTATTCATCCGCCGCGAGATGTTTTCGACAAGTGTCGCTAGGATCGCCACTATCAGCTTATGCATGCTTTCGCACGGTAGCATATTACGGCTACGCTATTGGATTTAAAACCGTATATTAGGTACCATATTAAAGATAATAAAATTCAACAATAGCTTCGCTTTTTAACTTTTCGATTCCTTACGTAGTTACTTAGTTACATTTCTTCCAAAATGGTTAAAATTGGTTAAATTCAAATGCTCGTACAATGCATATTTTTAACAATAGCGGAAAATGGAAAAGCGAAGTTAGTGGGAAATATCTTTATCTTTAATTTGGTGTATAGTTTATTATTGTACGTTAAGATATAAAGCCAGGATATGCTACCGCGCAGGAGTGTTTTTGCGTCCGTTTTCGCGGGGGTTTAACATCCTCTTAACTGTTATTCTATTATTACTTGATTTTTGTATTAAATAAGCATTAAAGAAAGTGGGGAACAAAGGGCTGTAAAGGGAGTTGGGAAGGCCCTCATAAAAAAAAAATTAAACAAATGTTGTTGGAAAGTAAGAATTATACAAATTTATTTAATTTTTGGTGTTTTTAATTTAAAATTACTATAATCATAAGTGTTTTATCTTTATACAAAAAGCTATTTTAAATTTGACTAGCCTACATGAATAACTTGTCATTATTGTTACTTGATGTTTGGATTGATAGTTTGCGAGTGATTTCACTCTTGTGTAATCACAAAGTTCAGCCTACAACAGCTGCTAGATTGTTCCCATTTATGAAAGTTATTTCATAATCCAATGAATTTTGCAATTTGTGATATTCACTATCATGAAAGTTACAAGCTACCATACTGGTGGAAAGTTGTTGGGAGTTAAAAAACAATTTAGTGGAAGTACACAAAAGTTTAGAAAGGTTCTGTATTTCATTTAAAATTGCGTCTAACTAATGTAGAGCTTTCAACACATTAATAATATTTGTTCAATGTTGTATTAGAGGGTGAGTATGGTTAAATATTTACTTGATACTATGAAGAAGAGCTTTTGATTTTCAAATTTTTTAAATTTTTTTATGTAGTATTATGTATATACAAACTGTCTTTTTCGAAGAGTCATTTAGGTTTGGTGAGTTGTATAAATGTATGATTCTTAAATATATTTAAAATATGTTTACAAAACTTTTTACTCTTTACATATGACTTGACAATTATTAATTTCATTAACAACTTAATTTATTTTTGGATTATTCATAAGTTTTTAAATTTAATTTTTACTTTAGAAAATGGCGATTGTGCCACAGGTTGGGAATTACTCTTTTATTTTTACCAGGTTTATCTCATTAATGAAGAAAAAATCTTTGACCAAGGCTAGTGAAAACTTTTTATTCAGATTTTTTCTCCTTGTTCAAAATCCATGTGGAAGGGAAGTGTAACAACTAGTGTGGAGTGTTGAATATCAATGTTTATAGTTTTTTACAACACTCTTGTACACACATCTGTACATATCTTACCTTTGTGTATAGTTGTCATTTTTATACATTCAATAATGCCAATGAATGAGATTGATAGTTCGCTCTACACTTTGAAATATCATTTATTCAATTGTTCTTCAATAACTTTTATTAGAAATGTTATGACAGCTGAAAATTAAATTTACTTTTGGTTATTTACCTTGTGGATTCATACTGCATTTTTTCACCTCTGACAGTTCAATTTTGCTGTTTCCACTTTTATAATAAGCATTCCTGTTTTTTTTTAGTAGGCATATCTTATTTATTTATTATCTCACAAAGTAAACACCATTTTTACAAAATACATACAAACAATTACTCTTGGGATGCCCTGTGGGAATACGCTATCGCCTCAATGTGGTTTAGGCACTTTGTAACTAACTTTATAAATATTATTTTTTGTTAGAAGGTATGGAATGAAGATTCATAAAATATTGCTATGTTTTATTTCAATAGATATTAGATTTTCATCATGCCTTGTGAATTTTAAAAAATTTGTGATTTGACAAATGTCTATAATGACATATGATTGTTTATATCAGATTATCTTTAAAACAAATAATCACAATGCAATATTTCATTTAAGTGTATTGGGTGTCCCAGACCACCCGTACACCCCTTTTACTTTTACTTTTCATATTTAAATTAATAACGTTTCACACAAACCAATTGTGCCATGATAGGTAAACCAGTTGCGCTCCACCAATTGATACTAATTTCAATGTACAGTGTGTACCAGAAGTAACTTATCCAGACCGGAAGTCGCCAGTTTTAAATACAAACTCACACTTTTTATGCCATATTTGGATTCTATATGCAACTTTACAATTTAATTTGCGATTGTAATTTAGTTTTTCCCTAAGAATAACATGAAAAAATTTTAACTCCCATTATCTCTAAACATTGTACATTAAACAGAGCTGTCCAAGAATTAAAATATCTTCAAACCTCATTTTAAATAGTATTCTACCGTAAAAATCAATTTTTGCATGGTTACTTTTTTACTTTTCCATGCAGTTTTAATAATCATATTATAAATCTTGTGAAAAAATAAAAAAATATATGACAAAACTGATAATTATGGTGAGAAAATATTTAAAAGTAGTCTTAGACATTTTTGTGCTGGGACATGTTTGTTTAACATAAAATGTTTAGTGATAATGGAGTCGAAAATTTGTTCCATGTTATTCTTATGGGGAAAATGTAAATTTTAATCACCAGCATCTCCTCAACTGTTAGGATTATCGGTACAAATTAAATCGTAAAGTTGTCTTAAAATTAAGTGTAGAATCCAAAAATGTCATAAAAAGTGGGGGTTTGTGTTTAATACTTGTAAATTTGTAACTTCCGGTATGGAAAGGTGACTTCTGGTACACCCTGTACATTGAAATTACTGTAAATTAATAGAGCTTAACCGGTTTACCTATAATGGCACAATTGGTTTTTGTTAAAAATTAAATCTGTAAATTTTTAAAAGGGGTGTGTGGGTGGTCTTTGACACCCGGTATATCAACTTATTTTAATGACCTCTACACTAATGAGATAATTTTTATAACATAAAACCGATATTGTCTATATCCCACTGAGAGAAAGACTAATTTTAAGTTGCATGAGCACCTTTTTCACTTATGGTAAGAGAAAAACCTTTGTTTTTTTTATTTAAGTCAGTAAAAAAGACTGCTACAACCTTGTTCCATTTTTATTGGGGCTAATAAATATTACAATAATAGCCATCGTTTTTCATTTACTCTCCTATTTGTTTACTTTTTAAACTAAATAGTGATTCAATATAATTCACATTTTCACCAAGAAAACCCAGCCTAAAACTGCTGCACTCCACAGCTGATTCAATTCTATCGCTTGAAATTTTGTATACCACAGTGGAATTTGTAATCCTGTGGAAATTATCAAATAACACATAGGAAAGAGTTATGATAGAATGAGGGCAGACTAGAACTAGGAAAAAATAAGTGTAAGAGAATATAACTGGGAGGTCAGTTTTCTGTTTCTTATCCCTTCCATCTCTTTGAACCTACAGTACTTCCAAAAATTCCCTCAAATCTCTTGACAACTTCATATTATACCTGATTACGTTATAGGGGGTTGCCTTTGGCAACTTACGAGGCGTATTTTTAAAGTAAATACCGTTTTGAAATAACAAAATAAACCAAGAAAGATTTTTAATAATTCTATTTTTTTTTTTACATGAAAGCCTTTACTTTGATCTACTTTTCTACGTAATTTGCTATTATTTAAGCACTTGTCATATTGTACAATTAGCTTTACAATTCCGTCATCATAAAATTCTGCCTCCTGCCATGAGAAACACTCCAAAACAGCCGTTTTGACATCGTCGTCATTGTCGTGCAACAAACCCCTTGGGTATTTCTTCAAATGAACATGTGATAGTCACTCGGCGCTAGATCGGGACTGTATTGAGTATGATCGAGTTGTTATCAATCAAATTCTCTGATCAAATCCTGGGTTTGATAAGTCACATTTGGATGGCATTATCGTGAAGCAAAGTGATGCCATTAATCATCATGCACGTTTGTGCGGCCATCTTTAAACACCCTAACCCACTTTTGTACTGTTCCATCACTCATAATGTTTTCTCCTTACACTACACAGATCTTGTGATGAATATCGAACGATTTCATGCCTTAAGCCTGCAGAAAACAGATAACAGACCATACTTCGCAGTCGGAGGGACTCTCCATGAGCACAGTCTGAACACCGCAGCAAAAAATGCCCTAATGGCGTCTGTGAGTTGCTGACAGTTGTAGATACACAGCACGCATGCATTAAACGCTGACCGCAGCGCTGCAGTAGCGGGATTTATAAACGGTATTTACTTAAAAAACATGCCTCGTATAATATTTTAATCTTATGTCGTGAAGATCCTCTTCTTGTTAAATATTGACTTAAATAATATTAATAATTCTTTTACCAACTTACCTATAAGTACTAACCAAGTATCACGATTTACAATAGACAGTATAAATAATATTGACGAACATTTTTATTTTCATGAAGTTACAAATGATGATGTGTATAGAGCTATTATGCACATTAGAAGTAATGTATGTAGATTATGGAATATGATTCCTAACCATATCAAAAGTATTGAATCAAGGCCAGTCTTTGGTGCAGCAATAAAAACATGGCTATCCGAAGTATCGTGGGGTACTCGACCTGCATTATAAAACTATATCATTAAAACAAATTATTAATTAACACAGTTTTAAAGTCCAATGATAAGAAAACAGCGTAAAAATGTATCATATTATTAAAAAATTTAGTAAAAGTTTTGTAAAATTGTTAAATTTAACCTATACTTAGTTTATTTTAAAAATTGTGACTAGTATTAAATGTATTATTTTAATTGATGTTAAGCGTAAGAGAGGACCGGTCCTGACTTTGCATCACAAAGTAAAACATTTGTCATTGTCATTGTCTTGTAATCTTTTTATGGTTCCATTATGGCTTCCTTTATTCAGGCATTAAAAGAAACAAATTATTAAAGAATTTAGTGAAAGACTCGTAAAAAGGTCAGATTACAATATCTGTGTTTGCCACTATACAACAATTTCATTGGATATTGTCAATGTTTTTAAGAAAATATATTTAGTTTTGTGTTACTGAGAAATCAAAGCTCCAACATCTTGCAAATATATTCAATATATCTTGCATACTCCTCTTCAGAGTAAAAGGTTTTATTTTATAACCACTCAACACTCAACAATTAGTCATATTGCTTTTTTGAGCCTAATAGATAGAAATTACTTATCAATGCACACTTTTGATTTTATGGCATTTTTACTTACTAGCACATCACCCATTTTTTCCTGGGGAGCATCATCACCCAGCTGGTTGGAGAGGAAAACATGTAAGCCAACTTCACTTGATGGAGGTCGAAGGCTGCGTTGTGACTCGTAGTCGGATTCACTGGGCTGTTAGCTGTCTAAGCCCTTATAAGTCACTGACCCTTATAATGGAAAATGACCCAATGATATAAAATCAATACATTTATACAATCGACATAAATCATTTATGTGATAAACATACAAATTTTTATTTTCTATTAGCTTGAGTGAAAATTTTCATACTGTTAATAATGTAAACTATTATTAACATATTATCAGTTTAATTATTATTAACATATTAATATATTATCATTTTAGGAAGAATGGACATGGGACATACACTAAATTTTGGTAAATAAAGCAACCAAACAGGTGTGGCTCATGCTGACCTTTTTAGCTCCCGTGTAAAGACCAAATTTGCCGCCCCCCCACACACACACACACACTACCGCTTTCCAACCCCAAACTATCCCTGAACATTCCCCCCACCCGATCAACAGACCCTGCTCGCTTTTAACTCATGATAAAAATATGACATGATGTCATGTGCGCGCTTCGCCCCGATTTCACATGCAAGATCGTAAGATGTCCAATATATCAAAATAATTGCATTTAACAATTTTGCAATATTTTTTATTTCATTTGGATTCGGGTTTGGAACATTTTACACTACTGAGACCTATAGTGTGAAGCACGTAGTATTAACCTATGTTTATATCAAGAATATCTGATGACTCCTTGTAGACTGTTACCCAAATGGGGTATAGTGTGTGCAATTGACAGAAATGTAGGTTACTAACTCCAGTAATGACTTCGGTGGCGTTTAAAAGTTTCTTATACTCTGTATACAGCAAGATCTGGAAAAACTAAAACCCCATACAGTAACTACTTTGAATTAAATATTAAAGTGCAATTTCCAGTTTACAAATAAATACACTTAGGCATATATTTTACATAAATTTTATTTAAAAACACGATATAAACTTGGAAAAATATAACACAATGAAATTTTGGTTACAGCAGTAACTTTATGGGTACATTGAATTTGGCCTTGATTAGTTAAAATTTCTTGTTTACAGATTCAAAGAGGATTTGCCGGGCTTTTGAATCCTGCGGCACCGTGATGTGCCTCCCTCCTCCTGGGTGGGCACCATGACGACACAATGTTCTTGTTCACGTTCCACCTCTTAAAAAGACAATAACACTTAAACCATTTATTCATTTCTTTTATAGATATTACAAATACCCCCCATAGCAGCAGACAAACGTACTCAGCGAATTTCCAAATTAGTAATATTAATTTTGACCAGATGAATCTGTAAACAAAATTTCGTCACGTGCTCATACATAGGGAAATTTAATGTCTATTCTCCTTATGATAAATATAGGGAAAGAGTATGCAGGTATGCTGCCATGGGGAACACTGAAAGTAGATTATCACCATGAAAAAATCCATTTTGACCATATGAAGTCATATACTAAGTTTCATCATTATCTGTCTATAAATAAAGGAGTTTGCCTATTTTCCATATGATTAACGTGGGAAAAGAGTACGTTATGCAGGTCTGCTGCCATGAGAAGTATAAAAACCAAGATTTTTTTACCATAAATGAATCTTAACCTAAAGAAGCAAAATACCAAGTTTTATCCAAAAATAATGGTTAATAAGTAAAATCTTAACACATCTTTGTTCTCCATAAGATTTACATCGGAGCCCCAAAATACAATATACTGTTTTTAGACTTTTTTATATCTTGATAACCAATGGAGATAGAGAAAAGCTTCAAAATTCTAAATTGTGTGTTTAAGTAAATCCAATGGTAAAAATAATGTTTTTTTAATTAACTATGAAAAATGAAAAAATCTTATTTTTGGGATAAGACCCCCCCCCCCCCAAAAAAAACTGCCCCTTCCAGTAGATCGATATATCTGGTTTACAAACTCTTCAGAAAATATATAGGATTAAACATCTCTAAAAAATTTGGTCTCAATCGGACCTTTTTTACAAGAGTTATCGTGCCTAGGGACACATACATACATATATAAATTTTAATGACTATAATTTTTTTATCTCTGGGCACCTCAAAACTAAAAAATAACATGGTCCCAGGATTAGGTCTTACTATGAGACCTAGCCTCCTCCCTATGGTAAATTCGCTAAAATAAAATTAAATTTGTGATGTTACTGTTTTAAGTTAATATGAGAATTATATTAATATGTTGTTTAAAAAATTATCACCGTACTTGCTAATATACTGCTTGTAAAGTATAGAATTGGAACTAGTATGTTTGGAATATGTCAACAAATATTACAGTAAGAGGAAATGGAATTAATAGGGATTAGTTATTAAGACAAGAGATTTAAAAATCAAACTGAGAACATAAATGTGACAGGAGAGTGAAATCTTGGATTAGTCAAATGTGTTACATGTGGTTCATTAATGTGTCATTGTCAGACACAGAAAATTTAGTCAAAAATTTTTAAAATGACAAACATATAACACTTTGACAGCAAAATAGACTTGGTCAGTTTCTGCCCAAACAACTATCATGTTTTGAGTTGAATACGCCTATCTGTATCTTTGTCTTTAATGTGTTAACAATACTTTGGTGTGAAAACCTAAGTAACACTATTAACTAATCACGATTTTGGACTTCAGAGGGATGCTAAGAAAAAAAACAAACATTGATTTGGGATTTTAAAATCTAAACAAGTAAAATAGGTTTTAACATTGATTTTATAAACAGTATGAAAAGCATTAAATGAATATTAATAAATCTCTATCAACTGCGCAGAAATGGGGGCTAAAAAATTCTAAGTCTTATAATAGCCTACTTCTAAATTTGAAAAGAAGTTTGATATAAACCAAATTTTTTTCATGAGAAAAAGTTTTCTCCCGACTTTGTTGCTCTCATTCGAAAGGAATTGTATAGTGATAGTACTTTATCAGCTTGGAGTCAAAAATAAAAACTTCTCATTTAGTTGTAAGTTTTATTTTCAGAAGTGATATTTAGTTTTAGTTTTATAGAAACTAAGAAGCTCTATTTAAAAACCTCTAATGCCAAACATTTAGACAACTGTTTCTCAGTCTCGGACTTGCCACTCACGAGTTTTTTGTTTTGTTTTTTTCTCAGCCAGACTAATATGACATATTTGGCTAGGCTTATGGAGGAAACAATACACACTACACTATAACATCACTTGTTAAAAAAATTTAAATGATTCGACGGTATAAATTATTTTACATTAATTAAATATGATAAACAAAAAAATGTATAAATATATATTTACCAAGAAAAAATTGTACTTGTTCCGGGTCAGGCATACAGTAACGACGGTCCTGAAAATACAAACACATTAAACGAGAGATCGACGTCCAGTTATACAGGACTATGAGAGCCATTAGTGGTACACTCATAGCAACCCCTGAATATTGGTTGCTAGTGCTGTGTAATATTGGTCCACCTGAAATAAGATAAAGGGATGCACAGCTGCCCATCCATGATTACCTACCCCATGAAACGAGCCGATTGAGGTCCCGAAAACCACCTCTGCGGACAGCCTCCCAGTTGATGGACACAAACTTTACCATTTATACAATCTGGACTTTCTCCTAGGATTATTTCAAAGGTCAGAACAACTTTTTGGTCAATGACCCAACCATAGCTGTAGGTGGTATGAATCTTCCATGGAAGCATTGATCTCAATCGTTTTTGCACTGGAGTGGGAAGATGTAGTTTTTGTAAGTATTAATGGGAATGACACAAGACCAGTCATGCGACTGCCGAGAGGAGTATCCAACTATGGAGGACATAGTCGCAGAGTGCCCAATGAGTGCTTTCCCTGATGCCAGCAGTACACTATCGCCGAATCTATTCGCCGAATATTAAGGCAAATACTGAAGCCAAAAGTTTGGGCGAACTCGCTCGGCAAACTAACTAAGTACACTATTGCTGTCCGCTGGACGAGCACTGATTTCGGGACATTCGGGCGAACAGTCTGATTCCATCTAGGCTTTATTGAAGATGGAAGTAGCTGTGTTGACGTTTTTTTGTGATTACACCTATTGTAAATATGTGTATACTTACTTTGATATTGTACGAGGGTATATTTTTGTAAGAAGAAGAAAATCGTAAAATAGGTCATATGGAACTTTTAATGCACTCCCCGATATAGGTAATTTGAAAAACCGTACAACAGTAATGGAGAATAATAACTAATGGAATGAGATAACTGATAGTAGTTTTTGTTGCCTATAGCCATTTTTACATTCCCCCCCCCCCCCCAATAAAATGGTTGAGGAGTAGGATTACCCCCGTAAACAAATAAATTTGGGGGAAGGGAATATTTCCTCTGAAAATGTTTTCCATAAAAACATCAATGTTGAGGAAAAGAATGTAATGTTGTTGGAAAAACTTAGTCAGTTCTTTTATGAGAAGTTTGATTTTATACATAATCTCTAGTGTGGCGAATCGTATGCAGATATAATATTGTAATTTCAATGCTTATTTTAGGGAGAGCTAGGAAAAATGATATTACACATACAGATGGCCAGCCTGTAGAGTTGGACACCCCTAAAAAGGGGGTTACCGACTTAAAAACCTTCTACTCTTTAGGATTCTAACCTGGAATTGTTTATCACATGACTTCAGGCTAGACCTAAATTAGGCTTAAGCCCGTGGGGCTCACTCCTTATCCAGCCGCTCGGTCAAGGGATCTACTGGGCCACTTGGCGGTCCAAATCGGTTTTCTTCTTTTGGACCATGCCCCAGACAAAATGTGATAAACAATCCCATACTCTCCCACATCCTCCATAATCTTTTGGCGGACCGAGTTCACCAAAAAAGCACGGAGTTTTCTTGTGACCTCCAGATGGGGCCTTTCCCAATGGACAGCGAAAGAAGATGTGTTCCGCATTGTCGGTAACGCCCGGGCATTAGATGCTATCCGGTGAACTGTTCTTGCCCATCCGATTCAAGTATGACTTAAATTAGCTGTGACCTTTCAGGAACTGCGTGAGGTAGTAGTCCACCTCCCCATGCCACCTTTCCACCCATGGTTGGACCTGCTCGATGAGTCGCGCAGTCCATTGTTCTCGAGTGTCGTACTCCCAGCTGTGTTGCTACTGCTGGAAGGTTCGGCCACACTCTTCAGCATCCTTGCCGATCTTGCCTTGTCTCTGATAATTTGCCTTCCTCTCCACTGCCAAGAGCTTGACAGGTATGACTCTAGCAACCACCAGGACGGCAGGTTCGGATACCAACCAATAGGCTGAACACACCGGAGCACTGCTAAACGTTGAACCTGGGCGAGTCGCACCCTGTGGAGTTCCTTAGTGAGAGTGTCTGCCCACACCTCTGCCCCGTAAAGGAGCACAGACTGGACTGTAGACATCAATAACCGTCTTATGCTGGACCGAGGACTCCAGACATTGGCCATTAGCTTACAAAGATAAAAGACCACCTTCCACCGTACAGAAGATCTGGTCCTCCAGCTTAACTTGTTATCCACCATTACTCCGAGGTACTTGGTGGCATGTGTTGACTGGACCACTTCTCTTCCCACTCGCAACGGGATGAAGGTGTCAGTTCTCTTCTTTGTGAGGATTAAGATCTCCATCTTGCACAGGGCAAGCGAAAGACTGTGATCAGACATCCAGGCATTGACCACGTTTATGACCTCGTTCAACTTAAGCTGGGCCAGCTCAACATTGTGTACGGCGATGAGGGCTGCAACGTCATTGGCGTACCCAAATAAGATGGTTTCCTCTGGCATTTCATATCTCAGGAGGCTGTCATAAGCAACATCCAGAGATCCGAGCCGAGTATTGAACCCTGTGCGGCACGGGAGGTTACTTCTATCTCCGCACTCCCTCTCGGGTGTCGTACATGAGACGTCTAGAACGGATAGTCCTTGATGAGCTACCAAGATACGTTGGAATGCAAAATGTGTTGCGAAGCGCATCCAACATATCAAACCATCTCGCCGAAGTTGAAAGCATTCTTGACATCAAGCACAAGAACAACAAGCAACAAGAAGCACTACTCGGCAGGAGAAATGGTTGTGGCTCTAGGCTCTATCAACTGCTTTCTGGACTTTGGCGATCATGTCAATTGTAGATCATCCCTTTCTGAAGCCGTACTGATGAGGGCAAATGTCCCCGGCAGCAACCATGGCAGAAATCAAGCGGGAACGAATCATCTTTTCAATAAGTTTACCAGCTGTGTCCAACATGCAGAGATTTATGTGGGATGACGGCAGCTTTTTAAACTTAAATTTTAGACCAAAATCAATTTTTTTCTGGGATTGAGGCCAATTCTAAACTTATTTTTGGGTAAAAACACTTTTAAATGCAAAGTTTAAGCAAAATCTACTCGCTAGATTTCAAGATTGTGGAACACACATCCCTTCAGACATTGCTCCTATTATAATATAGGATTAAAAAAAGTAAAAAAAAATGAGAACAGGGATTGCCCAAAGAAATGAAAAAATCATGGGTTTTATGTACAAAGTTTTGTATTCGGGAAACGAAATCCAACTCTGCTGTATAGGTTATGGGAAAAAAATTAGGGCAGAAAAATAGGCTAAGGGATAACACCAAGACCAAGGTATTTGAAATTTTAATGTTTTGAGTAGTTTTTGAAATTAATGTATTTTTTCAAAAGCAAATAAACACAAAGCCTTATGAAAAGCTCCTTTTCCTGTTGATATCAACTACAAAACCCTTATCATAGTGCATTTGTTCCCTCAGGGGCAGTGGGCTTTCCACTGTACGGGTGTTTCTTGGCGACCCCGGGGTACCTGAGCCAAGCTGTGAGACCCTCCTCACAGTTCTTCCCGAGCTAGGGCCTTTCTTCTCATCTTTCAGGTCTTAGCTCACCGTCTTTATTCTTTCCTGAGCTAACCTTGCTCACCTTCTTGTTTTCGACCCCGAATCAAGGGTGTCTTTCCACCTTCTTTCGACCGGCGCACGCTGGGGGGTCCTGGGAGTGTCCCTGTTGTGTTGCAGGGACTGATGTGTGCCTCGCACTGCCGATGGTCTCCTCCAGTGTGTCGTCAGAAGCCAGCCGCTTCGGACCTTAGTCAGGAAGTGCGGCATGGATGCAGAGATCGGACTCTGCATTGCCACGGTGCGACCCCCAGCACGTCCGGCACATTTTGTGTATCGGTGCTGGGCAAACGGAGGTTTCGGGCCCCAGAGTCCTGGGGTAGGGGTGTCTTATCCCCTACGGGGGGTAGACCTCCGAGGGTGTACCCGCTCCCGGCCAATGAAGGGCCGCCTCTTGCCGCACGATGCGCTGGTGAAACAAAAGTATGGATTTTCAAAACCAAAACACGAAATTAAAGGAGAATGAGCAGGCCGCCTTTAAGCGCAGCTCAAAACTGCAGAGGTCTCCGACCTCGAAGACTGGGACGCCGACGGGGGGAATTAAAGCCTCCCCTCCGCCGATCCCGTTCAAGGCTGCTGGTGTCGCCGGATCGTCGGCCGTAACCGGAAAGGAGAAGGATGAGGTTAAGCTGGGTATGGGGGTGACTGAGCCGGTAACACCTCTAGCCGGGATGCAAGGAATTCCTCCCAGGAAGAGTCCTCTTCGTCCGGCATTCGAGATGCAAATGCTTCGGCAGCAGCAGGACGATGCCAACGAGGAGGAAGACTCATGTCTGAAGAAAATGAACGATCTTTTGAAGGAGATGGCCAAGGCTCTCCTTATTCAGAAGAACGTCAACAAGGCGATTAAGGACGGAATTCCAAAACTCGAGGATTTCCTTGGCGAAATTGAGGAATGCCGGAAGATCAGGCTGAAGGCAGTGAAGCAGGAGCGCGACGTTATGAACCGAGTTATGTCTGCTTCGCCTCAAGCTCATCTGGCTGAGTCCCAGACTCAAGCCAGAAAGCGAAAGAAGAGGCAGAGCGGTTCTTCGCCGGAAAGCCCTGAGCTTGTTGAGGTGGACTCAGTGCCGAGACCGGTTTTTGTCACTGCGGCATCGCAGACATCTCCTGTCCAGGCTACTCAATCCGCCCCGGGCGCTGTCGCGATTCCAGCGGCTACTCCTGCAGAGGTTCCTGCTCCGGCGGCTAATCCTGCCTTGGCAGCAAACTCTGCCTCAACACCTTTGGGGGGCTGGAAGACGCGCCTGTCTAAGAAAGAAAGGAGGAGGCAGAAGCAAGTGGAGGCAGCTTCGAAAAGTGCGTCGAGGGTGGAGCGGACGCAAGTCTCAAACCCGGTGGGGGAGGCCTCTGGCAAGTCTGTCAGAAAGCCTAAACAACCCAGGCCTAAGAAGCCCAGGACGGAGGCAATCTTGATCAAGCCCTTAGGGGGGCGATCTTTTGCTGATGTTCTGGGTCAGATTAGATCGCAGGCCAAACCGGAAGAGACCGACACCGTTATCAAGTCTATTCGGCGAACCCAGAACGGGGATGTCCTCCTCGAACTGGGGAAGTCGAGTGACAAGATCGGTTTTGCCGCTTCCCTCAAGACTGCACTTGGGGACAAAGGCTCCATCAAGGCCCTAGAACCGAAATGTTCGGTCGAGATTCGGGACCTTGATGCCCTCTCCACCGAAGATGAGGTGACCCGTGCGATCCAGGTGGCACTCCCGGAGATACCGGCTGATGGAGTGAGGGTATGGCTGACAAAGCCTAACCGAAGTCAACTCAGGATGGCTGTTGCTGAGATGGGCGAAAAGCACGCCAATAAGCTGCTTAGCCTTCAGCACCTCAGAGTCGGTTGGGTCAGTTGCAGGCTCAAACGGAGGGTGGTAGTTTCGAGATGCTTCCGCTGTCTCGGTTTCGGCCACTCCTCCCGAAACTGTAACGGGCCCGACAGGAGTGCCAACTGCTTCCAGTGTGGAGGCCAGGGCCACAAACGCAAGGAATGTTCCTCGAGCCCATCCTGCTTCCTCTGCAAGGATTCAGGCTCCAGTGCCCTCGGTCACTTACCCGGGTCTGGTCAGTGCGGTGCCTTCAGAGCCGCACTTGAACAGGCAAAAGGCAGCGGCCGGTAATTCGCATCCTCCAGGCCAATCTTCATAGATCCTGGGGAGCTGATAACCTTCTAGATCAGCTGGCCCGAGAACTTGGTGCTGACGCGCTCCTTATCAGCGAACAGTATCGGGACAGAGACCCAAACATTTGGATCTCCGACAGCCTCGGTACTGCTGCATTTTGGGCGCGTAATACACAGGATGTCTTGGTGCGGAGTCACGGGCGCGGCCGAGGATTCGTCTGGGTTCGGTGTAGGGACGTGACTATCTTCAGTTGCTACCTCACACCCAACGAGGCCGTCCAGGACTTTCGCGACAAGATAGATAGCCTAGAGGAGTGCGTTCTCGGCACCACCGGGCATGTCGTCGTTGGTGGCGATTTCAACGCCAGGGCCGTCGAGTGGGGAATGCCCTCTACCAGCTCCCGGGGGAAATACATCCTGGATTTCATCGCCAGGGCCGGTCTTGTCGTCCTCAACCAGGGCGACACACCTACTTTTCGGCGCCCCGGGCAGAGAGGCACGATCCCTGACGTCACCTTTGCGTCTGAGTCGCTCCTTCCGAGGATCTCTGGCTGGAGGGTTGTCGAGGACTACACGGGTAGCGACCACCAATACATCGTGTTTGACCTGCATGATCAGGCAAATCGTCGAGTTTCCGCATCTCGGGAAGGGCCACGCCGGTGGAACACCAACAAACTGGACGTGGTCAAGTTCACCGAAGTCATCTCTCGGGGAGCGCAGGGGAATCCTGGTGAGGCTGGAGCCGAGGCACTAGTAACATCCACGATGGAACTTATCGTCTCGGCCTGCGACCAGTCTATGCCGCGAAGGAAACCCCGACGCGACAAACAACCCGTTTACTGGTGGACTGAAGAGATTGCGGAACTCAGAAGAACATGTTTAAGAACTAGACGAGCCGCCACTAGAGCGAGAATTCCCGCAGACAGAGTTCGTAAGTCGGAGGCCTATAAAGCTGCGAGAAAATCTCTCCGCCAGGCGATCAACAGGAGCAAGGCGAATAGCTGGAGGAGACTTCGTGACGACGTTGATTCCGACCCGTGGGGCCTGGGTTACAAACTTGTAACACAGAAACTCGGCGCCCGCTCTCCACCTTCCATCATGGAGGGCGCCACCATGGGGAGGATCGTCGCTGCGTTGTTTCCTGAACATCCACAGCGACCGCCGGTTGACTTCGGACGGGTAGAGGACGTTCCACTTTTCACTTTCGAGGAGCTGGAAACCTCCGTTCTCTCCCTGAAGAGCAACAAGGCTCCTGGCCTGGATGGGATTCCCAGTGAGGCTTTAAAGAAAGTATTTTTAATCAACGCTGACTTGTTGTTGAGAATGTACAATGCCTGTTTGGTAGAAGGGGTGTTTCCGGCTCCCTGGAAAACAGCCAGGCTTGTACTGATCAGCAAGGGCAAAGGTGATCCCGAGCTGCCGTCGTCCCACAGGCCTCTCTGCATGTTGGACACGGCTGGGAAGCTGTTCGAGAAGCTGATCCGTTCCCGCCTGACTTCTGCCGTGGAAGCTGCCGGGGACTTATGCCCCCGTCAGTACGGCTTCAGAAAGGGACGGTCAACGATCGACGCTGTCACCGAAGTTCAGAGAGCTGTGGAGAGAGCCGAGAGCCACAACCATTTCTCCCGCCGAGTAGTGCTTCTTGTTACGCTTGATGTCAAGAATGCCTTCAACTCGGCGAGGTGGGTCGATATGTTGGATGCGCTTCGCAACACCTTTCGTATTCCTGCATATCTGTTGCGGCTCGTCGAGGATTATCTACGCTCTCGAAGCCTGATTTATGACACGAGGGACGGAACGCGGACGATGGAAGTCACTTCTGGTGCCGCACAAGGTTCAATACTCGGCCCGGATCTCTGGAACGTTGCCTATGACAGCCTCCTGAGGTCCGAGATGCCTGAGGAAACCACTTTGGTTGGGTACGCCGATGACGTCGCAGCTCTCATTGCTGCACGCAACGTTGAGCTGGCCCAACTGAAGTTGAACCGAGTTATGCGGGTGGTCAACAACTGGATGTCCGATCACGGTCTCTCACTTGCTCTCAGTAAGACGGAGATCGTGATTCTTACGAAGAAGAGGATCGACACCGTCGTCCCGTTTCGAGTGGGAAGGGAGGTGGTCACATCAACTCGTGCCGCCAAATACCTCGGGGTTATGGTGGACACCAAGTTAAGCTGGAGGGATCAGATCTTCCGTACGGCGGACAAGGCCGCTAAGGTAGTGACTTACCTTAGTAGGCTGATGGCCAATGTCGGGGGTCCCCGATCCAGCAGAAGACGTCTGTTGATGTCCGCGGTCCAGTCCGTGCTTCTTTACGGGGCAGAGGTGTGGGCAGGCGCTCTAGATAAGGAGTGCTACAGGTTGCGACTCGCCCGGGTTCAGCGTCAAGCTGCGCTCCGGGTGTGTTCCGCCTACCGGACAGTGTCCGAGCCTGCCGTCCTGGTGGTCGCCGGAGTCATCCCTGTCAAGCTCTTGGCAGGGGAGAGGAAAGCGATTTATCAGAGACAAGGCGAGATCGGCAAGGACACGGCAAGAACAGAAGAGCGCTCCCGAACCTACCAGCAGTGGCAACACAGCTGGGAGCACGACACCCGAGGACGATGGACTGCGCGACTTATCAAGCAGGTCCAACCATGGGTGGAACGGCGGCATGGGGAGGTGGACTACTACCTGACCCAATTTTTGACAGGTCACGGCTATTTTCGGTCGTACCTGAACCGTATGGGAAAGACCGGTTCACCGGACTGCATTTATTGCCCGGGTGTTCCCGACGATGCGGAACACACATTCTTCCGCTGTCCCCGTTGGGAAGGGCCCCGCCTGGAGGCCACACAAATCTTTAGTGCATTTTCGGTGGACTCGGTCTGCCAAAAGATTTTGGAGGATGAGGGCAACTGGGATTGTTTGTCACAGTTCGTCCGGGGCATCCTCCTGGAAAAGAAAACCGATCTGGACCGTGAAGTGGCCCAGATCCCTTGATCGAGCGGCTGGATAAGGAGCGAGCCCCACGGGCGTAAGCCAAATTTAGGCCTAGCCTGACGTAATGTGACAAACAATTCCAGGTTAGATTCCTAAAGAGTAGAGGAGGTTTTTTAGTGGGTAAACTCGTTTTTAGGGGAGCCCCACACTACAGGCTGGCCACCTGTGTGCGTAATGCATTTTTCCGCCTCTCCCTCAAAAAAAAAAAAAAAAATCATAGTGCATTTGTAAAAATTTTGTTTAATCTTTTGGCAGTACTCATTCTGTTAACGTTTTTTTAAATAGCTCTCAAGAGGTATGAGACACAAAACACTTGGAGAATAAATTCATTTTGTTAACAATTTCCTCTCTCAAAATGTGTAGCATTATCAAAAACAGTTTCCTAGCAGTCACCATACAAATTTTACAAGGTTAGTATCATCTAATACAGTTTAGTGCAAAATAAACTTTTAAGTTTACAAATATATTAAGTTTCTACCAAACAATTTACTAAAATTAAATAAAAAATTACTAATTAAAAAGAAAACCTTGGTTTTGAATTTTCCAATACAATACTGATTTTACAATTCACAAGACTAAATAGTGAATTGCATTGCCTATAAATCTGTAGTTCTCACATTCATTTGTGGGATCGAGTCATCGTAAAATAAGCTATGAATCTTAGTTCCCTGACTATCCCCACATATCAAAAAAAGCTTGATTCAAACTTGATTCAAGCTTGATTTTTGAGGCTTGAAGGTTTGATTCAAACCTTACCAATCGAGTCTGAAAACTTGATTCAAACTTGATTCAAGGCTCTTAGTCACCGTGATGTGAAATCGATTTCAACTTGAATCAAGTGTTTCGTTCAATTCTTTTTCAAGTCACTTTCAAGCCTTTAAAGTCTTGCCTAATCTTTTCAAGTCTTTTTCAAGCATCTTTCGAGCCCTTTTCAAGTGTTTTTCGAGACTCTTTCAAGCCTTTTTCAATTCTTTTTCGAGTCTCTTTTGAGCCTTTTTCAATGGACTTTCAAGTCTTTTTCAAGCCTTTAAATATTTTCAAGCTCTTTTTAAGCCTTTTTCAAGGGCCTTTCGAGCATTTTTCAAGTGTGTGTCGAGAAATTTTTCAAGCCTCTCTCGAAAATGTTTTAATTGTTTTTCAAGTCTTTTGCAAGTCTTTCGATTCTTTTTCAAACCTTTATACATTTTTTAGCCTCGTTCAAATATCTTTTAAGTCTTTTTTGTTCTTCTGCAGCTGATATTACACATTAAAGTGGAATAATACATCACGTGGTTAGTGTAATTTATTTAGTTTAGTTTAAAACAGAAATTAGTTAAGTACAAATTAATTAGATTAACTACTTAAGAAGGGGGAGTATCTCGATTTTTAAATTATTTGTAGGCCTAATTTGTAAAATTGAGTTAGGCATATGTAAGTTTATTCCATATTCTCAGTAAAATTTAAAAGTAATTTTTTTAAACGGGGGTTCTGAGTACATAATCAAAAATTTACTAAAAAAAGAACTTATAAAAAAATTACTTTTAAATTTTTCTGAGAATATGGAATACACTTACATATGCCTAACTCAATTTCACAAATTATTCCTACAAATAATTTAAAAATCGAGATACTCCCCCTACTTAAGTAGTTAATCTAATTAATTTGTACTTAACTAATTTCTGTTTTAAACTAAACTAAATAAATTACACTAACCACGTGATGTATTATTCCACTTTAAAGTGTAATATTCAGCTGCAGAAGAACAAAAAGACTTAAAGAGATTTGAAGAGGATAAAAAATTTATAATGGCTTGAATAAACACAAGATAAAAAACTTACTGAAAAATAGGAACAGTAAAATACACATCCGATAACTTCGGAGTCTGGTAAGAAAGTAATGGCGTTGGCCCGTCTCGTCCCGAAAAATCTATACAAAATCGATGAGAAATCGATCCTCTTGAGCCGCGCACTGCATTGTGGGACAGCGTTGGACACGGCTTGTGATTGGTCGGGACGTCGTGCCGTGAATCGGTATCGATTCGTAAACGTGAATTGAGTTTAGTTGGATAATCAAATTCAAGGCTTACATTGCAGTTGAAGGGAGAGATAAGTTCAAGCCTTCTTTAACTTTTTGGTGATTTTGAATCGGAATAGATTAGATGATTAAATTCAAGGCTTACATTGACATTAAAGGGAGAAACAAATTCAAGCCTTAATTATCTTTGGTTATTTCGAATCGGACTCGAATAGATGCTCAAATTCAAGGCTTACGCTGCAATTAAAAATCGAGGAAAAGTCAAGGCTTGATTCAAGCTTCCTTGCTATCTGGGTCAGTCTGTTTCCCTGACTTTCCCTAACCAGATTTCCATTAACTGACTTTCCCTTTCCCCTGACTGTAGAAACCCTGTATAGCCAACTAGCGGTAGCTGTGGGTGTACAGAAAACAGGGTAGTAACGTTCCTCACCATAATGGCGCCCTCCATGATTGAAGGTAGAGAGCGGGCGACGAGTTTCTGAAAAATTGATAGAGAGTATTCCTCCCTCGACAGCCCTCGCGTTTGAAACGCCACCAACGACAACGTACCTAGTGGTGCCGAGCACGCCCTCGTCTAGATAGTCGTTCTTGTTGTTGAATGGCCTCGTTTGAGGTGAGGTAGCAACTGAAGAGAGTTACATCACAACACCTAGTCTAGACGAATCCTCGGCCGCATCCGTGACTTCGCATTAAAACTTCCTGTGAGTTCCGCGCCCAGAAAACAGAAGTACAAAGACTGTCTGGAATCCATAACTTTGGGCCCCGTCCCGATACTGTTCGCTACTCAGGAGCGTGTCGGCAACAAGTTCTCGGGCGAGCTACTTTAGAAGATAATCAGCTCCCCAGGATCTCTGAAGATTGGCCTGGAGGATAGGGATTACTGGTCTCTGCCTTTTGCCTGTTTGAGTGCGATTCTAAAAACACCGCACTGAAAAGAACCGGGTAAGTGACCAAGAGAATTCCCAGTGGATCCTGTCTCTTTGCAGAGGAAGCAGGAGAGACTCAAGTTGCAGTCCTTCTTCTTGTGGCCTTGGTCTCCTCACTGGAGGCAGTTGGCACTTCGGTCGGGCCCTTTCAGGTACAGGATGAGTAACCGAACGCAAGACACCAGAAGCATCTCTGCACGATCAACCTCCGTTTGAGACTGCAACTCACCCATCCGACTCTCAAGTGCTGGAAGCTAAGCAGCTTATTAGCTTGCTTCTCGCCCAATTCGACGATTACCATACGCTGCTGGGTCCAATTTGATTTGGTCAACCAGAAATTGAAACCCATGTTTTTCCCAGTAGTTCTGGGAGCGCCTTCTTTAACGCCTGGATAACCTCGTCCTCTGTGGAAGGAGCGTCAAGATTTCGAACCTCCACTGAACATCTTGTTTCAAGGGCTCAGAAGTCCTTGTCACCAACTTTTCTAGATCCCCCCTAATTTAAGTAATTACAAAACTATATTGGGAGGAAGGGGAAACCATTCCATGGTAGCGCCATTCACAGCCTACTAAGTTACATTGAAAGTCGTGCATCAGAAGCAAGTACAACCACATTACTATCCATAGATCGCACATTAAAAACAACAACGAAAAATAATAGTGATGACACTAATGTTTATGTCATAAAAAATCATGACATATTAATTATTGATTTATTAATATAATTAGTAAACTAAAACTGAATAATCAACTAAGAAATTACATCTTTATTTTAAATGCTAACATAAAAATCCCCTCCCAAAAAATCGTATGATGCCATTGGAGTCATCAACCCCCCCTGTCATCCTTTGAGGTTGGAAGTTTTTCCAGATTTAAAGATCTTTAACATGATGTGACGCATAACAGAGGCCACTGATGTTTTATCCACGAGTTCCTCAAAGATAAGTTTTCAAAGGCAGTCTTGGACCTTCAGAGGAATATTCAGAACCATTCGCCACAAGCATGACCATAAAAGGTTAAAAGTGTCAGAAGTTCTTTAATTCAAAATTTTTTTTTAATGTAATTATAATGCTGATTTTATTGCCTATTATTTTTCAACCGGTTATACTGTATTGTGATATTGTTATAACCGGTGAGATATTGTTCCATATTAAACAACTCTATATAAACCCCTGGACTGTCATACCATTATCAGAACCTGCAACCTGGTGGAAAAAGGACAGGCGAAAACGAGCAAATTGCTGATTCTGGTAGTGCCTGTCCGGTCATTCACACACTTGTTTCTTGTACACACAATAAATAAATTGATTGAACTTTATGTATTTTTTATCTGTATATATTGTTAATGCTACCATTATAAAAGTATTTGCCTTTATTTAATGTTATGACAGTATAAAAATTATAAAACCAACTATTTAACATCTAATTATCCTAATTATTAAAACATATTATTAAATCGAAATCGAAAACGTGTCATCAAAAAGTTTCTAAACGAGAATTGTTTTATTTTATTTTTTGGCCAGGAATAAACTTTCAAAATACAAGTCGAGCTAAAAAGTTTGCATTCAATATTTTTTCATAACATTTTTAGTTTGTCAAATAATTTGGCACAAATCAGGCGTTAAGTGATTTCCTCCAATTGCCACTCTACTGGCTATGCAACACCGTACTATACCACTGCATTGCTAAACATACTTGGTATGCGTTAATCACTATGACATATTTATTTAAGAAACATAGCAAAATTATTCATAAATTTGTAACGAGGATACAAGTAAAACTACTCTTCATTGTAAAATAGGATTTCTAATATAATTCCAGACACGAATGATATGGGCAAATAAAGACACGCTTCTCTGAAATCTTCAGTGAAACGCAAATTACATAAAGTTTAAAATTTTTTCTGAAAAATCAGTTTACTTTGTAAAAAAATATTAAAAGAAAAGATTTTAATTAATTTCATCATCTAAAAATTTGTTTCTTTAAGTTTTTTACTGACCAATAAATAAAAAGTTTACTCTTAGTAACTTTTTCCTGTTCTAGTTGTGTATTGACAAACGTTTTTTTATCATGGGTTTTTCTAGTTAATGGCTAAGATTTGCATCATTATATAAGAAAATCTTTGGCTTTAAAACCACATATAGGTTTCAATGATTTTGGAAAGTTAGCAACTGGTAGAGAAGCGTATAAGTGAGCGGGGCACAAGAAGTTTAGTTGTTCATTATGTGTTTTTGCATGCTCTTAAGAACACGGGTAGCGGTTTTTTGTTTGATTTTTGCTTTGTGTGAGCGTTACAGGTGTGAATGTAGAGTTCTATTTTCCATACTAATTTAGATCTTTAATTTTATGTAAATATCCAATGCTTACATTTATGATAACCTTTTGACTCCTCAAGGGCAGTTCCCTAGGTCACACAGAAAAATCAATGAAAGTGTGTTAAAATAGTACTTTATGTCCTTGAACTATGTTCCAGGATTCTTTGGTCAATCTTTATTAATAAACACTAGTCTATTATAAAGCCATCGCTGGAATTTTTGTACACCCGGCATATTGAATTGATCTTAGGATTCACATTGAAGGGCTACTATAATTATTAGATTGAGATTAAACTGAGCACTCTTTTTTGCAGAAACATTTATTTATTTAATTATACCAAAACCAAACCTTTTTTTGGCTCTATGGTCATTATGTTATATAGCCTAATACTACTTCATTTTTATCACCAAAGAGTGCCAGAGGTGCCTAAAAGTGGGATGATGAAATTTTGCTTCTAATAACGAGTTGCAACAAGTAATAATGGCCTTAGGTATAAAAAGTCTTACCGCATCATTAGGTTGACTGTTTCCAACCTCAAAAGCTGGTGGTGATACAGGTCTGAGTATGGGTCGGCTTATGGGTCTGAACGGTCTGATTCGTCTGATATGATGCTCCCAGGGTCTGATCGGTTTGATTTCTTGCTCCCCTTTCTGAAAGAATTGTATAATTTTTAGTGATATAATAATAATTATTATTATTTGAACTAGTAGAATTAATATCAATATCTCTCATGATCTTTCAAGTGATCTTCAAGATGAGTTCAGTCACTCAAAAAGCTAATTTTACCTTTTACTTTTGCCGGGTTTCCTCCTTGAGAGTTCAAGAATAAGTATTTTAACAGTACCATAGCAAATTATATCAACTAAGTAATTTTAACTAGTAAACTTTTAATCTGTTTAATAACAGATGTTGAATTATTATTGTTGTCCTATGTAATACTTGTAAATACCCTCCATCGCAGCAGACCTGCGTACCCAGCTAATTTCCAATGGAATTCGAAATTTGATTCCCCATAAAAACACCATAGGATTGAGTATGTAGGTGCTGCCATGGGGTGTTATAAGAAAATGTAAATAAATCAATAATTGATTAAGGTAAACACAAAGTTGTATCAAGATCTAGCACTTTTTTATTTTCCCCAAAATCCCCATGAGGTGAGTATGTAGGTTTGCCGCCATATGGGTTTAGTGTAAGATAAACCCTATCTAGATAATGTAAAGACCAAATTTGATTAAGTTATGTCAATAAATAAGCAAGATACAGAGTTTTGTTGATTTCCCATAAGAATAACATGGGAAACACATTTTTTTATTTAATCTCCATAGTTAGTTATGCTAAGTTAAAAATTCAAAATACCTAATTGTTTGTTTTCTCAATCTCTTTAAATGGTTTCAATTAAAACTGATGAATTTTAAAAATTGAGGTCAAAAAAATGCCAATGACCAATTTTTGACCCTTTTAAAAACCCATAGAACCCAGTTACCATAATCCGATCATTTTGGTTTGTGAGCTCATGAAAATAGATCTGGTCTTACATACTTTCATACCAAATTTTGTCACAATCGGATGTTCCTTTCAAAAGTTATTGGTACCAACGACACACAAACATATACAAACAAATGTATATGAAATTGAACGAATGATGTTTTTGGCTTTTGGGGACCTCAAAATGACAAAGTAACATGGTCCCGGGCATACGTCTTACCATGACTACTACAGTAATAGCGTATTCCCTACAGGGAAATATGCTAAAAATGGATTTTCCATTGATAAATACAGTATAACCTCCCATATCCGACCATGACGGGACTGGGCCAAGGTCGGAACGGCCTATTAGTCGGATATCGGGAGGAGCAAATAAAACACATTTTCTAGGTAGAAAAACCCTACCTATCTGTACCCCTACCCTAAACCCTACCCTCCCTGTATACAGTACATCTTTATTGTACCTATAACACATTAATTGAAATATCAAGATATGTATAATAACTGAAAAATGATAATCTTTACAAATAGTTGTGTCTAAAAAGAACGAATAGTTTCACGTTTTAACAGGCTCAGCAAAGACACGTAAGCGCGGAAATCACAAATAGATAATCACAAATAGATGATCGGACACAAGGTCGGATATTGGGAGGTCGGATAAATGAAGTTCTACTGTACATAAATAAATAAACAGATTCTAAAGAAACGAACTTGGGTTTTTATTTGTGTTACATATGTTTTCAACCTAAAACTTGTTATTTGAACACAAAAATCAAAAGTTATATACAGTAAAATTATAAATTTGTCTACAATCAATCCAAATTGAAATTTCTTACCTGTAGGGAAGCTTCGATATCATGATTTTGATCCTTCATTTCGGAAATTTTCTCAACCACCTGTTAAAAGAAAACAATTTGTCAATTTTTTGCACAAAATAACAAAAATCAAGTAGTCAACTCTCACCATTTCTTTGATGATTTAGACAATATTCACCCACACCCATCATATAGAGGGGCAATCCCTTCCCACTAGCTAAATTTTGGTTGTGATAAAAAAATCATCATAATTCAAATTTAAATTCTAAGATATTTGAATTACAAATAGATTATACAGTAAAGTCCCACTAATCTAAAACTCATATTATTCTGACTCCTTTGGTCGGAAAAACATAACTTATTTATTTTGTTTTTTAACATAAAACAGAAAAAAGTATTTTTTTAATCTTTTAGAAAAAAAACTAATACTTTACTGTAATTATTGTTTTACAGAGAAGTTAATTTTAATTACATTCATATCTTTAAATATATTTGTTTGCTCGAATTGAAAGCAAAAGAGAAAGTATAAAATAATATAAACTGTAAAACATAAAAAAAAAAAAAAAAAAACAAGATTGGAATCACAACAAAGTGGGAATTAAATTGGTTACAAATTGGGAATTGATTGGAATACTTTTAGTCTCCATCTAAGCAATTCTTTAGATTGACTATACTGTGATTTATCATGTTTTAATCTTTTTTTTAATACAGTAGAAAAAATTAAATCATAAAACTAATTTCAGACTTTGATTTAAAATGTGTGTAAGTTTTTTTTCTGGTCTGAAATGCATTAAATTGGCTTGAAGGTGCGGTGTTCCGCTATCTCAGAATGAACAACACAATGCAAACTGTAATGACCGAATGAATCATATTCGGAATGTGGGAAAGGATGACAGGGAGTACTGTCAAATACCCTCAAATTTTTGGGATTACTCGAGGTGACCTAATACCCACAATCATTAGTGAAGATTGTAAGGGTCAACTTGAGGAGAGAAGTAACTATCCAATGCCCACAGTGGCCGCTGCTTGGTAGGGACTGAAAGAACCGCTTGGGGACCGGGAAAGTGGGAATTTTACAATCAATGGACCGCTTAGTCAGGTAATATATAAACTAATGGATTAACCTAACATTTAGTTAAAATATGTACTGCTTTATTGGAAAAACGTTGTTAAAATAATTTGGTCTTTTGGGTTTCACAATACCATAAGTGATAAATTAATTATCAGTAAGTCTTCTGTTTACACAAGGTTGAAAAATATATGGTACTTTGGAAAATATTATTTTGAAAATAATATAGTAGCCAATAAGTGTTCGATATTTTAATAACATAGTATGCGCTTTGGTGTTATCCATCAAAGCATAATGTCATCCCTTCTTGTTGTTACTGCCCCTGTTCAGGATCAAACAATTCTGTAGAGCTGAGAGCTGGCATTAACCAGATGTCACCATTGCTTTATTGACAAAGTATACATTTGTACTTTTCAAATTTGTATCACAGAACAAGGAATCCAAGAAAATGTGACCCAAACTAAGTGGCGATCAGTGACATTATATATAAGTAATTTACGCATTACCCAACCTGTACATTGAAGTGTGCATAATATACGCCTAATCTGAAAATTCACTATACTGAACAAGATTTGGTCCCAAGTGACTCAATTATAAAATTTTTTTTAAATCTCAGGAAAAACTCGATAATTGAGTACTCACTGATTGGTCTTTCATCAAGTTATTTTTATAATTTTGTCTTTGCTAAGCCAATAAATTTCATATGAACAAGTGAGCGATAAGAAGCAGTATACTGGGGACTTCCTTCCATAAAAGCTGCCATAGTTTCCTATACCTGCTCATACTACTATCAGAGTTGTTAACATGAGTCACTACCATCAACATGTGGGAACAAAATGCCCTTCTGACAGTGTCTTCTTCTGAGCTGTCAACATTGCATAGCACTTACCATGAAACCGCATGGTACCGTGTTGTTGCACATTCACTGTACCCATCGGCTCAAGGTCATAGCATCAAACTTTAAAACTTCATGAGTTCCAGAATAGTTTGCATCAGGTTAAAATTAATATTCACATAGGGCAAGAATATTTTTACTGTGTACTATATGTTATTTTTTGCCTCAAATAACAGATATTTGGAGGTGTTATGTCTAACAGGGTCACATCATGTGTTCATATCAGGATCAGAAGAACAGAACAGACTGAGCCCATGTTCATCAGAGCCCTGCCCTGTCACACATTAGGCCTACTCAACCAGATGTATGTTCTTGGTGGTAGCATAAAATAACCTTACACACCTTCATGAGAGGGTTATTATGGAAATTATTTTCATTTAATTCTCAACGCTTGACTGGAAAATGTAATCGTAATTTTCACTTTTATATATATGAAGGTAAATGGAGTACTCAGATTGAACTGTGATGCCCGTATTACACTAGGACGATGTGTCCTTCAACAAGGACACCGTGCCCCGGCCACGGTGTGGTGCCATGTGCGGTATCTCGATGGCTAGGTGACTAGGGACACTAGTGTCCTGGTCAAAGACTAAACGAGTCTGGGAGTTCATAGAAAATAAATACAAAAACAATACACCTGAGATAAGATTTTCCGTCACGTATTTTAAAAATATATTTGACCTGATTTTAGGAATAAGTCACTTGTAAAATATATTATAGCTTAGCATATATATAATTCTTATATAAACTGTTTTAATTATAAAAGTGTGAGCATTATCATTTTTTTTGTCAATTTACTCGTACAGAATTTTATGTTACATAAATACAAAGGTCTTTTCTTAGTTATATTAACACTTTGAGTGCGGCAAAGAATATCGGAAATCTTTCCCGAGGGGCCTGAAATATTTTTTTCATAAAATCTTACTTTTTGTCTCCAGAAGTTCAGATCAAGGCGGCAAACTGGCATTCTTTAAAAAAATGGCATCCAAAAGTACAGGTCTCCAATGACCGGGCCGGCCCGCGCAACGACAATACATGGTTTTTCGTAACACAATATCGAATTTTTACATCAAAAATGTTTAATATAATTATAATAATGTTCAATAGAATTATAACTAATATTTATAACTATTTACAACCCCTTCAACCCTCCCAACCATTGTTTTTTTACTCAAACTTCGTCAAGGTACTGGTCGAAGCATTTCTGGTATTGGGGAGTCCATTTTAAATAAAAGACGATAAAACTAAAATAAAAAAATATTAAACATAATATTGTGTCACAAAACACACCAAAACAGGAAGAAATACTTCAAAAAGAGTTAAAAGTGATTAAAAAAGTTCAGGTCACAATGGACCGGAGCCGGCCCACGGGAAAGGCGGGCGAAGCACAACCGAAAGAAGGCAGGTTGCCCTAGTAACGCATGTATAAACAACTCCGAACTACTCCGCAACCCAGGGCCACACTGACTGATTCATTTCGCCGAGTCACGGCTGGCAACACGTGACCGGGCAGGCCGGCGCGTGCGTTTTGCTACCAGTCACCGGTGACCGAGCCGCACCCAAAGTGTTAATGAATAGATCACAGCATCCTAGCATAATAGCTCTTGAGTCAAAATGTTAATTGAGCGTCCACACACACTTGAGTTTCGTCCACGTGGCAACAGTGTAACACCGGTGTTTCATGTTGTTTTAGTTGCCAAACACAGTGTCCGGCTAGTGTAATAGCTCTCATTCTTCATTCTATGTTAATCAAGTGGCCGGGACACGGTGTCCGAGGACACAGTGTTCTAATATAATGGGCCTTATTAATGTTTAAAAAACTTAGAAATTTACCCATCCAGAATGTGATTATTATATTTAAGTTGTTTAATAAACACTTTTGAATTTTTGTAGTTTTTTAAAAACACCCTGTGTTTTAACTTAACAGCACAAATAATGAATTTTACTTACCGCAACAAAGCAACAAATCAAGGCTGACAGGGTAAAGCCGAAAATTAAAAAATATATAATATAGATTAGCCAGTGGTCTGAAACAAATAAATAAATATAAATATAAATAAATTATCATGTAAATGGGTTTTGTGGTTAAGTTTTTATTCTAGCCGACAAATGTTCTGTAAAACAATCAAGAATGCAATCTAATTTAATTTTACAGGTTATTGATGATATGATTCAATAAATTTAACTATCGATAATTTATTAACGAATACATCCATATATTCAATAGCCTTCAAAATAATTATTCAAAAAAATTAATTCAAACCCATATAAGAAGTACCTACAGTAAAAAACATTTCCTAGGATTTGTATGACAGGACGTAAGTTAATTACTGATAAACTTTTCCTTCCCCCACCTCAGTTTCCCGTGTTTATGTACAACTGATGTTCACTATTCAATTTCTGTGCACACTATATTTCAGTATGAGTTATATATAGTTATATGGAGCAGTCAGTATTTAGTAGTATAAATATAATAACTTGTTTATTATAATTATATTATAGTATTTTTAATTGTTAAGATTAATAATTTTTAAGTTCATGTTAAATTAATATTTTATATGCATGCTCTCCCTTTGAAATACTATGTATAGTTAAACATGCACCAACATAAATTTTACTAAAAAGAATAAACCTACTAAGAAATAGCTTGGTGACTATACTTTGAAATACTCACTGAACCTTAAAATAGAGTTGTACTTCATTATGGTCATTATGGTTGTTAAAAGAACAAGGAAATAATTTATTTCATAAATTCATAATATGTATTAAAATATATATTGTACAAAAAAAAATTAAAGAGTTTATTGTTGGGGTTTACTTTGAGTGGAAAAATCCATTCAAAAGATTAATTCTAACAAATAAAATCAGGAATAAATATTTCCTCAACTCATGGGTTTGTGTATAAATTAAAGATCTTAAGTAGTACAAATAAATGCCGCAAAAAACGTCTCAAAAGGTTGCCTGAGTCAAAAATGGCAGCCTGTCATTGAACAAAAATCAAATTTTAACCTAAACGCTTTAAAATGTAATAATATTCAAAATACCTTTTGTTTCCGGTTTGCCGCAAACATTTGATTTTACAATTACCTTTAAAAATGCTGATAGCTTGACATATGCTTATCATACTACCCTTGAGCCAACCTCTACATAGACGTCCAAAAGAGGAAGTCCTGAAATTTTTTTCATGGTCCATACATGCTATACAAAGCATGCTATACAAAGTTTTAGAGATCTTACTGAGGAGAGTAAATGGCCGAAAACCTGAACTCAAAAGGTCAAATATGTCGTAAGTTATCGCATTTCAAAGTTTTGATAGTATTATTTTAATCTAAATTTTGAACGTCTGCCATTTTCCTATTTACCGTTATATTAAGGTCAGGTTCACGGCATCGTATTCTACATTTTAAGACTTTTAATTTTGTATATAAATATAAACCTTCTGGAATGTTTTTTTAATTTAGTATGCTTAATCATAGTATGCTCCTAATGGGCCAATCCAACATTTTTGAGTATGATCACCATATGGGATTTCAAGGACATATGTGTTTAAGAGGACTAGTTAGATGCTACTAGTGTAGCAGCAAATGTACAGAAAAAGATTGCTTGGTCCCTCTCTGCTAAATGTGAACAGTTACAACACAACCACAGGCATAGTTTTTTTTTTTTTTTTTGTTTTTTTTTTTTTAATAATGCAGTTTCCGGCATCCGAGCCGGTATGTAACATTTACAGATTCATTTTAAGCTCTCTCCAGTTCAGTCTTACAGTGGAACCCCCCATATGCAACTGGCCCATGTTCGGAACAGGGAAAAAGTCGGATATCAGGAGGAGCAAATAAAACTCATTTCCTAGGTAGAAAACAAACAGCTAGGCAGTATTGTAAAAAATCTTTATTGTACTGTACCTTTAACACATTAATTGAAATACTGTATCAAAATATGTATAATGACTGAAAAAATACAAAATAAGTTATACATAATTGTCTCTACAAATAACAAATAAATAGTTTCACGTTTCGACAGGTTCAGAAACAACGGGAGCGCATTAATCACAGATAGACATTCCGACACTAGGTCGAATATCAGGAGGAGTCGGTTAAAATCATGATATCGGATAAGGGAGGTTTTACTGTACAATTAGATACCACTGTAAACAGGAGATTCAAGGCTGTCTCAAAATGTCTAAAATGGATCGGTTGAACGCCATCAGTGACTTATAAAAATTTATTGGTTGTCAGATGCTAACCTTCACCAAAATACATATTTATTTAAAAGTTTTAAAAATGTATAATTAATTACATTTGTTAGGCTATTATTAAAGTAAAGTGATTTCACCCATGTTTTATGGGATTGAGGTTAGAGTAAGCCTAACTAATGATGGTATTATTTTTTCATCATAAATACTTGTCATGCAGATTCTTATTGCATATAATGATTGTACCACATATTTTCTTGTTAACCATGAATTTCTAAAAAGGAATGTACCTTGGTCTATCTAAAACTTATAAGCATCTTGTAATTTTGATTATATGTGTCTTTAAAATATTCCAGAGAACTGCAAGTTACAACAAATTTTCAGATTATTTTATTTTAACATAATAAAAAGATGAAAACAATTTTAATAAAATTTTATAATTTTAGTCCTACCATAAAGTAACGAATGTTAACAGGTTTTGTATTGATAACTTAGGCCTAGGCCTAGTTAGTTTGGGGGCCCAATGTAATCAAATTATTTTTTTTAGCCAATAGAATTTTATTTAAAAGTCTGCAAAACATAATAAAACTGTGTAATGCTTGCAGGGTCTAACATTAAACGCTAGAGGGAATAGAGACATTTAACCCTTTCCGTGCTATGATACCGTACAATATATCAGATCATGACTTTTTCACGAAAAGTGCTAACACCCGATACATCGGATCTCACCTTTCATCCGAAAAGTTCGAAGATCCATACATCGGCTCGTAACCAACAGGCCCGGATTATCACTTTTTGAGGCCCTAGGCCAAAGGTCACAATTACCCCCCCCTCAAAAAAAAAAAAAAAAAAAAAAAAAAAAAAAAAAAAAAAAACTGATTTATGGACTTATTTTTATTCGAATTACTTTGGATGTTGTATAAAACCACTGAAATATTTAACAAATGTGATGATCAGCATTTTTGTCACTTCTATCAGTTGACGTAGCCTAATCCTTTTGCATTATTTAATAAACCATTTTACCACATTAAGTTTAGATATGAAACCAAATATTATATAATTGAAATACCGAAATAAATTTAAATCCAGGGCAAAGGAACAAGGTCAAGTCAAACCTTAAAAGGCAATGGTTAAGGCAAAGGAGTGCCGTTTACCTAATAATTTTTTTTAAACTAAGGGAACGTTTACCGCTGGTCGGGGGCGCTCTTTACCGCTGATCACAGGTGCTATTTACCCGTATTGGGGGCGCTCTTTGCCACCGGTCGGGGTGTGATTTAACTCTGATCAAGGATGCTGTTTACCATCGATTATAGGGTGATGTTTACCGCCAGTCGGGGGTGATATGCCCTTGACCGTTAATCAGGGACGCTCTTTACGGCTTATCAGGGGCGCTCGTCTTAGCCGCAAAGGAGCCCCTCGGATCCCGGCACCTTAGGGGGTCACCTAGTTCGCCTAAATAGATTTTTCTTCTTTCTATTTTACTGAATATTCTATTTACTCTTGTTATTAAAGAATTTTTTAAAAATTGTGAAAAAACCAGAATTAAATTATATTTGCAGTTAAATATTTTTTAACTAAATAATCATAGTATAAAAAAGGCTTGTTTGACGCCCCCTGGCTGATGCCCTAGGCCATGGCCTAGTGGATATTCCGGGCCTGGTAACCAATGTCGATACTGCGGTTAAAGAATATCAGTTCTCTCGATTTTTAGTATAAAACCAAAATGACATCATTCGATTCTCCATACGATCGAGAACTGAAATATTGTACTCCAGCACTTTTGGGTTAACAATTTATTTTTATGATTGTTTTGTCATTAACTCGCCTCTGCCCTCTTGGAAATCCCAGTATTTTTTGGAAATTATACAAATAAAGCCCCAGCACTTTTCATAAGTTGTGTTAATATTTTTCCAGCACCAAAAGGTTTAATTGGGTAGTCCCATCCCTCGACAAGAGGGCATTGTAGGCCTAGCCTAACCTAGTTTGAGAGAAAGCAAATTTGTTATGGAAAATAAAAACAAAGGACATTGGCTTAGACCACTAGGTATGGCTATTTGACATGTTTTGAGGTAAAAAGCATATAACTTATACCATTCGTAGGCCTATGAAATAGGCTTGGCATAGGCCTAGTGAAATAACAGATTATGATGAGTGCAATGCAAGCTGTTTATTCAGACTAAGAGCCACCCAGTAGATATGGCCATAATTAATTGGCCTTGTTTGGACCAATCATGGTGTTTGGACTAGACCCAAGACTAACTTAGCCTAGCCTATATCACGCATCACATACTTAGGCTAAGCCTATGAATTTTATACTCATGAAAGTAAAATGTGCGTCAACATTACTAATAATATCAGATTAGCAATAACTTACAAGTGATATATTTTTAGAATGTCTAAGACCTAATTAGGCCTATGAAAACTTGCTGAAAGTCAAGGAGCTATGTTTTAGGTGTTTCAGCAAACTTGTCATAAAGCAGTCCGAATAGGTACATTTTCTGTGCTACATTTTAATAACTAGGAATACAACAAATTAGATATAAATAACTTACCTATTAAATCCATTCTCAAGGTAAAAAGAAAACAAAAAGCGTCAACTGAAAATGCAAAACAAATTTTGTTTTCAAACAAACCACTGCGTACTGGACATGACGATTTACGTTTTCAAATACCGGTAGTAGAACTCATTCAGTTACGGAAGAGTTCATTGTAGCACATGTTTTTTACTACAACAACCATGAGTATCATATCAGGCTTAATTTTGTGCTATGCAACTTAAGTAACCACGATTGTTATATCAGACTTAATTTTGTGCTATGCAGCTTGAGGTCGCGTAGTAAATAATAGGCTATTTTACTGGGAGTGCGCTCCAATTTCATTTCTGATTTGAGTTTTAGATTTTCTATAACTCACTAATATTAATATAGCATGACTGATTATTATATAAGCATACAAAGAAAAACTATTAACTCTGAGACACAAAATAAATATTGACAATGGCTTTGGCTTGCTCATATTAGCTGGACCTTTTCACATGCATTGCAAATAATGTTGATTGATACTGTTATAATTCTGATTCTACATATTAATTTACAGGGCTGCCGGGAGGGGGCCAGATTGCCCCGGACCACTGACGATATAGGGTGTCACATCTTGAGATGTTTTTTGTTTTATTAACTTTGTCTATAAAATATCAGGAGACTAATGAAATATAACACACTCATGAAATAAACATTGAGGAATTATCAGAAACTTCAATAACTCTTGAGACACTTTTGGACTGACTGTGGCCGAGCCCCCTGTGACGGCTGCGGCATCGTCTGTGCGACTATTGAGCAGTGTAGTAACTTCGTCGTGCGGCTCAGTGCCCTTCCTTACTCAACGCGGGGCCCGGTGCGAGATCTGTCTGCGGGACCTTTCCGCCGCTAGACTGCACAAACCCCCCCACCCCCCCCCACCACCCACCTTGCCACAACTTATTTATAAAATTACCAGTGTCCAAGCCCAAGCCACGTAATTCCGGTTAAAGCGGGAATCATACGGAAATTTAGTTTGGCATAAAAATATGGAAATATCTGAAAATATGTGATTTTTAATAAAATCTGAATTAGGGCACTAATGTCCGCCCAACAGAGACGCTCGTGTCCGACATTCGGAGACCCTAAAATACGCCGAATGCAGACAATAGTGTCCACAAGGCCGATCATGTCTGTCGATCCTATGCGATAATTTCTCCCGACCTGTGCGATGATGTCCGCCGAGCGGTGCACATCTAATGATCTTAACAATTAAGACATGGAGAGCTGGTCTTGTCATAGTTCAAAATGTATATAGAATACAGAGCAACGCCTTCCCAGGAGTGGTGCCCTATGCGGCCTCACCTGTCACACCCCTAAGCTAGACGGCGCTAAGGACGGCACTGGTGCCGCTTAGTTCCGAATTTCACCTCTATTACAGTTTTATAAAATTTTACAATTTTGTCTTGGCTGTGGCTCCTTGCGTGGACCTGGACAGAGGTTTTAGTTGTTGTCTAACTCAATTCCTAGGCTCCTGTAAAACGCTTTATTCTGGCGCAGTTTTAAAGTTTTTATTTCATTTTGGGGTCCTTTGTTACGTACTAGTCTCTAGTATGTAGATCCTTCCCTGTAATTTACCCTATCTTTAAGTTTTACAAAGGTTTTGCTTTTATTTTGTCTGGGAAGGGTAGGCTCTGGCCCATCGTCAACTACAGTAAAAAACTACTCTAAAAGTGTTTTGTCGTTTGTTGGTCCTTAAAAAGTTATTAGGCCTGGTTTACTGGTAGGACCTGGCTCTTTTACAAGCCATTCAAATTACAAAAGTACAAGACAAGCAATTTAATCAATAAACAAATTTACTATATAAAGTATTTACTAAATAAAAACTCTTTGAAACAAACTAAGCAATGTAAAGAACCTGCCAGTCATTTTAAAGGCAAATATTATTAAATTTAAGTCACATATTAAAAACGTAGGCATGCACACTCTATATGAGTGTTTCTAAAATAAATAAATTAATGAATCCAATGTTTGAATTTAAAGTTAATAAGTATTAGTTGTGAAGACTATAATATCTGTCAAATTCATTAAAGTGAATTAAGGTGCGGCTACACATACCTAGCAGGAAAGGAAACAGACGGGACAGTTTCTGATGAATTTAATGGGATGAATTAAATGATGAATTTCTGTGTTATTAAATGGGAGCGGCTACACATGACAGGACAGGAAACGGATAGGACACGGACAGGACATTCGCCGTGTCGGATGGATCGCCAGATGAGCATTCATAGATTCGCAAATGTGGTATCCCGTTCATATCCCGTACTGGTAGGTATGTGTGTAGCCACCCCTTCCGACACTATCAGAAAATTCTGACGGTAGCTCTGTGTAATGAGTGTGGCGGCTGGCGGGATGAGCAGTGTTGGACGGATGTGCGCGCGACCTTCCGCCTCAGAAATGTATCCGCCGTATCCCGTATCCCATCAGAATTTTGTCTTTGTCCAGTCCGTTTCCTTCCCGTATCCATTCCTGCTATGTGCATGTAGGCGTACGTACCTTTATGTAGAAATAAGAAAACTACAAGTAGAGTAGTTGAAGGTTTAAGATAATTTTTTTTACGAAAGGGGTTTCATAAGCTGTTTTTATAATAACTCAGCATTATTAATCTTGATGTCCTATGGTTAAATGATTAAATGCACTATAGTGGAAACCCCCCCTTCCCCCAAAAAAATTGCAATTATCAGCCACAAATTGGTGTTCAGTTTTAGTCCTAGTCAAAAAAAAGATTATTGGGCAGTATATATCGCCTTATTTTCTCTCCAACCACCTAATTTGCACCTGCCTATAGGGGGGGGGGGGGGGGGGTCTTACAAACAAACTCTGCCTCAGGCCACAGGAAATCTCTCGGCCACCCTGGTTATTTAATAACCAGTGTGTTGCACTATTTCCCCTCCTACCCCTTCCCCTTTAATGGTCAAAATTTGTTTTACAACGATTAAGGGATTTATTGTCTTAATCAAAGCCACAGTAGCAAAATGGTTGTTTCTATGGGAGAATCTGTGGGATGTTTTGGAAAAATCTTCACATGATTCACAACTCTTGTCGTACAGAATCAAACGCAGTATTAATCGGGAAGTTATGAAAAGCAAACTGGACCAATCCGCAGTTACAAAAAGCTACCACTACCTCTACTTAATTAAATAAGACAGGTAAAAGCCTTGTAACAGTTTGGCCCATCTAACACCCAGTGCAGTGAATAACTGATTTAAGCCATGAAGAAAATTGATCCAAAGCGACAAGAGAAATAAAGAGAAAACTAACAATGCCAATACAATAATAAAAACTCAGACACTTTGAAAACGATTCTCTGGGTATCACACAATAATTAATTGTGTAAGCCAATGGTATTTCCTAGAGATAATAACATTTGTTTTGAAGATCCTTCGTAACCCTAGTCCTATATAGGACTAGGTATAATCTGTGTTGGAATATTTAATATTTCTTAGATACATATAACAAATTGAAATAGGAAAGTCCATTTTGCTTTTTGTAATTTATGAAAATTATTGTAAACTTACTTAAAATTCAAATATAAAAAATAATAAAAATTAATACAATTATTACATTTATAGAAAGATTTTTGTTTTGTTTTTATTGTGTCAGAAATATACTCAGGAAATCTGCTGTAAAAAATGTTTATTTTACGTCTTTCTAAAAACTGAAATATTGTATTGTTTTCTGCTGACCAGGTGTAGCCAAACCGCAACACGGTCCAGGAGACCATTGTTGTATTAGTGATAAGTACCGGTACTCATTGTTTAGTTTTAAGAATTATGGCAATAAAGGCACTTTTCATTTTCATTTTCATTTTTTTACTCCGTAACCCTTGTCAAAGATTTTATTGAGCCGTTCTGTGTGTAAGGGTTTAAAATTGAAGCAACAAATTATTCATTTTGAATTTCGCGCCAGTGAGCGGAGCGGAGCGGAGCATCAGCTGACTACTGCCGCTCGTATGAATCAGCTGTTTAGAGCTTTGCAGTGCCGCTGCGCGTCGCGCTGGCGTCGCGGTGGTGGGAAGGATTCGAGTCGAGAGCTCTAGCGCCTCGCGGGTAGTGATGGCAAAATAAAATCGATTTTTTTGAAAAATCGATTTTTACCATTCGATACATCGATTTTTTGACATCGATTTTTTCAACACGATATTTTTCTGATATCGATTTTTCTTACTAAAAATATCGATTTTAAAATCGGTCGGGTAAAAGACAAAGAATTGCGGTTTTTACTCCTCTACTACAGTATATTTTAAGATCCTAACCTTAGTTTTTCTTTAAATTTACCAAATTTGTTGCATTAGAGCCAAATATCAAAGTCAAATAACTTAGTATTGGCTGTATTGCCAATCTCTACATGGCCATTTCTAGTAGAGAGTTTACTAGAAAATAGAGATGGCCGTGATTGTTGCTATGACTATCGCTACACTCATTTCGCATCGGCCAAAATATCATGTAAAGTATATGTATACTCTATCATACCGTTTTATACAAAGCAGTTAAAAATAAGGTCCATCCTTTGATTTTGTTAAAATTTGCTATTATTAAAATTTAATTGAAAAATAGAGTCTTGGTTATCGAAGGTTTTTTTTTTTTTTTTTTTTTTTTTTTTTTTTTTTTTGAGGGAGAGGCGGAAAAATGCATTACGCACACAGGTGGCCAGCCTGTAGTGTGGGGCTCCCCTAAAAACGAGTTTACCCACTAAAAAACCTCCTCTACTCTTTAGGAATCTAACCTGGAATTGTTTGTCACATTACGTCAGGCTAGGCCTAAATTTGGCTTACGCCCGTGGGGCTCGCTCCTTATCCAGCCACTCGATCAAGGGATCTGGGCCACTTCACGGTCCAGATCGGTTTTCTTTTCCAGGAGGATGCCCCGGACGAACTGTGACAAACAATCCCAGTTGCCCTCATCCTCCAAAATCTTTTGGCAGACCGAGTCCACCGAAAATGCACCAAAGATTTGTGTGGCCTCCAGGCGGGGCCCTTCCCAACGGGGACAGTGGAAGAATGTGTGTTCCGCATCGTCGGGAACACCCGGGCAATAAATGCAGTCCGGTGAACCGGTCTTTCCCATACGGTTCAGGTACGACCGAAAATAGCCGTGACCTGTCAAAAATTGGGTCAGGTAGTAGTCCACCTCCCCATGCCGCCGTTCCACCCATGGTTGGACCTGCTTGATAAGTCGCGCAGTCCATCGTCCTCGGGTGTCGTGCTCCCAGCTGTGTTGCCACTGCTGGTAGGTTCGGGAGCGCTCTTCTGTTCTTGCCGTGTCCTTGCCGATCTCGCCTTGTCTCTGATAAATCGCTTTCCTCTCCCCTGCCAAGAGCTTGACAGGGATGACTCCGGCGACCACCAGGACGGCAGGCTCGGACACTGTCCGGTAGGCGGAACACACCCGGAGCGCAGCTTGACGCTGAACCCGGGCGAGTCGCAACCTGTAGCACTCCTTATCTAGAGCGCCTGCCCACACCTCTGCCCCGTAAAGAAGCACGGACTGGACCGCGGACATCAACAGACGTCTTCTGCTGGATCGGGGACCCCCGACATTGGCCATCAGCCTACTAAGGTAAGTCACTACTTTAGCGGCCTTGTCCGCCGTACCGAAGATCTGATCCCTCCAGCTTAACTTGGTGTCCACCATAACCCCGAGGTATTTGGCGGCACGAGTTGATGTGACCACCTCCCTTCCCACTCGAAACGGGACGACGGTGTCGATCCTCTTTTTCGTAAGAATCACGATCTCCGTCTTACTGAGAGCAAGTGAGAGACCGTGATCGGACATCCAGTTGTTGACCACCCGCATAACTCGGTTCAACTTCAGTTGGGCCAGCTCAACGTTGCGTGCAGCAATGAGAGCTGCGACGTCATCGGCGTACCCAACCAAAGTGGTTTCCTCAGGCATCTCGGACCTCAGGAGGCTGTCATAGGCAACGTTCCAGAGATCCGGGCCGAGTATTGAACCTTGTGCGGCACCAGAAGTGACTTCCATCGTCCGCGTTCCGTCCCTCGTGTCATAAATCAGGCTTCGAGAGCGTAGATAATCCTCGACGAGCCGCAACAGATATGCAGGAATACGAAAGGTGTTGCGAAGCGCATCCAACATATCGACCCACCTCGCCGAGTTGAAGGCATTCTTGACATCAAGCGTAACAAGAAGCACTACTCGGCGGGAGAAATGGTTGTGGCTCTCGGCTCTCTCCACAGCTCTCTGAACTTCGGTGACAGCGTCGATCGTTGACCGTCCCTTTCTGAAGCCGTACTGACGGGGGCATAAGTCCCCGGCAGCTTCCACGGCAGAAGTCAGGCGGGAACGGATCAGCTTCTCGAACAGCTTCCCAGCCGTGTCCAACATGCAGAGAGGCCTGTGGGACGACGGCAGCTCGGGATCACCTTTGCCCTTGCTGATC
The DNA here is from genome assembly GCA_030545055.2 of Neoaliturus tenellus. Classification (NCBI taxonomy): domain Eukaryota; kingdom Metazoa; phylum Arthropoda; class Insecta; order Hemiptera; family Cicadellidae; genus Neoaliturus; species Neoaliturus tenellus. Next base: position 75,128,199 of record CM061535.1, on the reverse strand, counting down.
AGTACAAGCCTGGCTGTTTTCCAGGGAGCCGGAAACACCCCTTCTACCAAACAGGCATTGTACATTCTCAACAACAAGTCAGCGTTGATTAAAAATACTTTCTTTAAAGCCTCACTGGGAATCCCATCCGGGCCAGGAGCCTTGTTGCTCTTCAGGGAGAGAACGGAGGTTTCCAGCTCCTCGAAAGTGAAAAGTGGAACGTCCTCTACCCGTCCGAAGTCAACCGGCGGTCGCTGTGGATGTTCAGGAAACAACGCAGCGACGATCCTCCCCATGGTGGCGCCCTCCATGATGGAAGGTGGAGAGCGGGCGCCGAGTTTCTGTGTTACAAGTTTGTAACCCAGGCCCCACGGGTCGGAATCAACGTCGTCACGAAGTCTCCTCCAGCTATTCGCCTTGCTCCTGTTGATCGCCTGGCGGAGAGATTTTCTCGCAGCTTTATAGGCCTCCGACTTACGAACTCTGTCTGCGGGAATTCTCGCTCTAGTGGCGGCTCGTCTAGTTCTTAAACATGTTCTTCTGAGTTCCGCAATCTCTTCAGTCCACCAGTAAACGGGTTGTTTGTCGCGTCGGGGTTTCCTTCGCGGCATAGACTGGTCGCAGGCCGAGACGATAAGTTCCATCGTGGATGTTACTAGTGCCTCGGCTCCAGCCTCACCAGGATTCCCCTGCGCTCCCCGAGAGATGACTTCGGTGAACTTGACCACGTCCAGTTTGTTGGTGTTCCACCGGCGTGGCCCTTCCCGAGATGCGGAAACTCGACGATTTGCCTGATCATGCAGGTCAAACACGATGTATTGGTGGTCGCTACCCGTGTAGTCCTCGACAACCCTCCAGCCAGAGATCCTCGGAAGGAGCGACTCAGACGCAAAGGTGACGTCAGGGATCGTGCCTCTCTGCCCGGGGCGCCGAAAAGTAGGTGTGTCGCCCTGGTTGAGGACGACAAGACCGGCCCTGGCGATGAAATCCAGGATGTATTTCCCCCGGGAGCTGGTAGAGGGCATTCCCCACTCGACGGCCCTGGCGTTGAAATCGCCACCAACGACGACATGCCCGGTGGTGCCGAGAACGCACTCCTCTAGGCTATCTATCTTGTCGCGAAAGTCCTGGACGGCCTCGTTGGGTGTGAGGTAGCAACTGAAGATAGTCACGTCCCTACACCGAACCCAGACGAATCCTCGGCCGCGCCCGTGACTCCGCACCAAGACATCCTGTGTATTACGCGCCCAAAATGCAGCAGTACCGAGGCTGTCGGAGATCCAAATGTTTGGGTCTCTGTCCCGATACTGTTCGCTGATAAGGAGCGCGTCAGCACCAAGTTCTCGGGCCAGCTGATCTAGAAGGTTATCAGCTCCCCAGGATCTATGAAGATTGGCCTGGAGGATGCGAATTACCGGCCGCTGCCTTTTGCCTGTTCAAGTGCGGCTCTGAAGGCACCGCACTGACCAGACCCGGGTAAGTGACCGAGGGCACTGGAGCCTGAATCCTTGCAGAGGAAGCAGGATGGGCTCGAGGAACATTCCTTGCGTTTGTGGCCCTGGCCTCCACACTGGAAGCAGTTGGCACTCCTGTCGGGCCCGTTACAGTTTCGGGAGGAGTGGCCGAAACCGAGACAGCGGAAGCATCTCGAAACTACCACCCTCCGTTTGAGCCTGCAACTGACCCAACCGACTCTGAGGTGCTGAAGGCTAAGCAGCTTATTGGCGTGCTTTTCGCCCATCTCAGCAACAGCCATCCTGAGTTGACTTCGGTTAGGCTTTGTCAGCCATACCCTCACTCCATCAGCCGGTATCTCCGGGAGTGCCACCTGGATCGCACGGGTCACCTCATCTTCGGTGGAGAGGGCATCAAGGTCCCGAATCTCGACCGAACATTTCGGTTCTAGGGCCTTGATGGAGCCTTTGTCCCCAAGTGCAGTCTTGAGGGAAGCGGCAAAACCGATCTTGTCACTCGACTTCCCCAGTTCGAGGAGGACATCCCCGTTCTGGGTTCGCCGAATAGACTTGATAACGGTGTCGGTCTCTTCCGGTTTGGCCTGCGATCTAATCTGACCCAGAACATCAGCAAAAGATCGCCCCCCTAAGGGCTTGATCAAGATTGCCTCCGTCCTGGGCTTCTTAGGCCTGGGTTGTTTAGGCTTTCTGACAGACTTGCCAGAGGCCTCCCCCACCGGGTTTGAGACTTGCGTCCGCTCCACCCTCGACGCACTTTTCGAAGCTGCCTCCACTTGCTTCTGCCTCCTCCTTTCTTTCTTAGACAGGCGCGTCTTCCAGCCCCCCAAAGGTGTTGAGGCAGAGTTTGCTGCCAAGGCAGGATTAGCCGCCGGAGCAGGAACCTCTGCAGGAGTAGCCGCTGGAATCGCGACAGCGCCCGGGGCGGATTGAGTAGCCTGGACAGGAGATGTCTGCGATGCCGCAGTGACAAAAACCGGTCTCGGCACTGAGTCCACCTCAACAAGCTCAGGGCTTTCCGGCGAAGAACCGCTCTGCCTCTTCTTTCGCTTTCTGGCTTGAGTCTGGGACTCAGCCAGATGAGCTTGAGGCGAAGCAGACATAACTCGGTTCATAACGTCGCGCTCCTGCTTCACTGCCTTCAGCCTGATCTTCCGGCATTCCTCAATTTCGCCAAGGAAATCCTCGAGTTTTGGAATTCCGTCCTTAATCGCCTTGTTGACGTTCTTCTGAATAAGGAGAGCCTTGGCCATCTCCTTCAAAAGATCGTTCATTTTCTTCAGACATGAGTCTTCCTCCTCGTTGGCATCGTCCTGCTGCTGCCGAAGCATTTGCATCTCGAATGCCGGACGAAGAGGACTCTTCCTGGGAGGAATTCCTTGCATCCCGGCTAGAGGTGTTACCGGCTCAGTCACCCCCATACCCAGCTTAACCTCATCCTTCTCCTTTCCGGTTACGGCCGACGATCCGGCGACACCAGCAGCCTTGAACGGGATCGGCGGAGGGGAGGCTTTAATTCCCCCCGTCGGCGTCCCAGTCTTCGAGGTCGGAGACCTCTGCAGTTTTGAGCTGCGCTTAAAGGCGGCCTGCTCATTCTCCTTTAATTTCGTGTTTTGGTTTTGAAAATCCATACTTTTGTTTCACCAGCGCATCGTGCGGCAAGAGGCGGCCCTTCATTGGCCGGGAGCGGGTACACCCTCGGAGGTCTACCCCCCGTAGGAGATAAGACACCCCTACCCCAGGACTCTGGGGCCCGAAACCTCCGTTTGCCCAGCACCGATACACAAAATGTGCCGGACGTGCTGGGGGTCGCACCGTGGCAATGCAGAGTCCGATCTCTGCATCCATGCCGCACTTCCTGACTAAGGTCCGAAGCGGCTGGCTTCTGACGACACACTGGAGGAGACCATCGGCAGTGCGAGGCACACATCAGTCCCTGCAACACAACAGGGACACTCCCAGGACCCCCCAGCGTGCGCCGGTCGAAAGAAGGTGGAAAGACACCCTTGATTCGGGGTCGAAAACAAGAAGGTGAGCAAGGTTAGCTCAGGAAAGAATAAAGACGGTGAGCTAAGACCTGAAAGATGAGAAGAAAGGCCCTAGCTCGGGAAGAACTGTGAGGAGGGTCTCACTGCTTGGCTCAGGTACCCCGGGGTCGCCAAGAAACACCCGTACAGTGGAAAGCCCACTGCCCCTGAGGGAGGTTATCGAAGGTTAGACCATTGACTATTGATACTAATCATCAATAGTCAATGCTGTTACGGTTCTGTTCAAGATCGGCAACCAACGATAGTGAAATAAAATATTTTTCCTACCACTGTATGGAAATAATCACATTGCCACAGCTGTAATCCTACGCAAAACAGTTCATTTCCGTTTTCCGGTCCTTTTCCGTTCTAGAGCGGTAATGGAACATTGGCGCACGCTAAATCAAGGTTATTTTAAATCTACAATAGGTTAGAACGGTAAAGAAGGTGACGTCACAACACAGACTAGTTTCTATTGGTCAGAAACCACATGACAATCACCATAATTATTACAAATTAATTGTAGTTGCTTTGCTCTGAATCAGCTGATTTCACGGTCAGTATTTTGATAACACTAACTTCCGGTTACACATCTATGCAAGTGATTACGATTTATTACAGTTATTAAGTTAATGAAAGTTAATGAAGTTAAATTTAAAGTTGATATAATTGTGTACGTTTATTAAATACATTTAATCGGTTGTAATTATGGTGGTAGGAAAAATATTGTGTGTATTACGAGCACAAATAGTCATTGCCGCTCTCGAAATGTTTGGCCGCACTCAGCTGATGCTTCGTGCGGCCAACTACATTCTCGAGCGGCAATGACGTTATTTGCGCTCTTAATACACAAATAGCTATTAATAGTCCTTGAATACGTTAAAAATGTATAAATTCCCGACTCCATTGACCTTTTATGAATTTGTGTTCAGCTAGCTTTCCAATACATGTTGATTCTATAGCTCAAAACAAAAACTGTTTGTTTCAGTCTTGCGATGTTATACGCAATTTAGCTCTTACAGCGTTTGAAGTCATTTAAATCATTTTGTTTTAGTCTATGATATAATATATCTTCTCAATAAATAAATAATGGTTTATTTTCATAACTCTATTTTATTTCAGACCAAATAATGTAGTGTATTCCTTACATGCATAGACGATATCATTGACTAAGGATATAAGCTAATCATTGATTTTACATACAAAATCAATGATATAATCATTGACTTTATAAACGAAGGTGTGACCATTGACTACAAATACTGACATATTAATAGTATTAGTTAAATGTTTGTTGGTTATATTTTTACTTCCTGGTATAACTTATAGTCAATTTAAAAGCGTCGATAAAAAAATCGATTTTCTTAAAACATCGATTTTTTGTCCACGATTTTTTATCGAAATCGATTTTACTCTTTCGATACATCGATATATCGAAAAATCGAGTTTTTAAGAAATTTTGCCATCACTACTCGCGGGTCCCTAAGTAGGAAATGTAGGCACAGGTATTGAGGAGGAGTGGGGGTAGCGCTGTCAGTGCTGCCAACCATGTACCGCACAGCTGTTCCAATATGCGCTTCAACAATGAAAATGCCGCGCTTTAGGAGAGGAGAGGTGGTGATAAACGAATGATAACGAATACTACTATTTGTTACCAATAATTATTGTTTTTATGTAAGGAGTCTAAAAACAGTTAATTGATATTATGTGTTAATTGTTACTGAAAATTCGGACGAACAACACTGAATTTTTGTAAGTTAAGTATCAGTCACTGTTGCAGAACAGTGAGCTAGTTCATTTTTATCTTATGTATGTAAAAATATGTAACCAATACTATTCAGCCATATTAATATATATGAGTAATGGGAGCCTCAAAAACTGGGCGTTGCCTATAAGGTTTCTATATTTATTACTGTAACACATTAACAAATATTCAATCAATAAATGTCATATAACATATTTGTATTTCCTCTGTGTAATTATTTTTTTGTTCTTCACATTTTAAATTCTATATCTGAAAGAAAAGTAGGCATGATATTTAAAAACAATATTTTTTTTTAGATACGAATTCAACATTAAAATGAAACAATATATTGGCCTACAAAAATATAGATTACAAATCACACCCCATTGCAGCAGACCTGTGCACTTAGCGAATTTCCATATTAGTAATATTAATTTTGACCAAATGAACCTGTAAACAAAATTTCTTTACGTGCTTATACTGTAAATAGGGAAATAAATGTCTATTCTGCTTATGATAAATATAGGGAAAGAGTATGCAGGTATGCCGCCATGGGAGAAATAAAGAAAACTGATATTTAAAGTGGGCTGATATTTAAAAACAATAAACTAAAATTTTAAATTTTTGTTTTATTATCTACTAAAAGTAGATTTGAAGCATAAAAACAATTTATATGGACCATATGAAGCCATATGATAAGTTTCATCAATATCTGTCCATAATTAAAAGAGTTGCATATTCTCTATATGATTAACATGGGAAAAGAGTATGCAGGTTTGCTGCCATGATAAGTGCAAAAACCAAGATTCTTTAACATAAATGGTTGAATCTCAACCAAATAAAGATGAATACCAAGTTTCATCCAAAAATATTTGTTGATAAGTAAATATTAACACATTCTTACTCTCCATAAGATTAACATTGGAGCCCCAGGGTACAATGTACTGTCTTTAGACTTTTTAATATCTCGGTAACCAATGGGATGGAGTGAAGATTCAAATTACTAAATTGCGTGTTTTTTTTTCTTTTTTAGCTAAATTTAGTGGTGAAAATCAAAATTTAACATTTAAAAAATTACATATGAAAAATGCAAAAAAAACCTCATTTTTGGGGTACAAAACCAACCAAAACTACCCCTTCCGATAAGTCGATATATCTGGTTTACGAACTCATCCAAATAAAGGTAGGATCACACATTTCTACCAAATTTGGTCTCTATCGGACCGTTTTTACGAGAGTTATCGTGTCTAGGGACACATACATACATATCAATTCCCACAAATTCCACAGCTGAAAGTAACTTTAAAGAGCAACATAACCCTTATTACATATAAGAACTATTACATATTATACATCAAAATGTGCAAAATTGAATTTTCCAATTTTACTAACTTACATAGTTTAGCTGTCTTTACTAGTTAAACAATATTTAGCAAAAACTTATAAAACTACAGCAGCCATTAAAAAAATTTCCATAGCAGACAAACTCAGCTTCGGAGAGTGGTAGACTTTTCACCATAGTTTTTCTCATTTATTTTTACACAAGAATATGTCAAAATTTATTAGTTTGCTATTACTTCCGGGTTGAACTATAACTTGAAGAAACTATACACCTTATTCAGGTGAAGAAGCTGTGTTCTATTAGTCCCATTTTATTCAGTAAATTGCCTTATGTCTAGGGACTTGTGAAATATTTATGTCCAGATGTAAAAACACCTTAACAGCCAAATGAAAACCAATGTAAATCAGTAACATTCGGAGCTCGGGCAGAGCAGCCGAGCAGCCGATCCGCTCCGATCTTCCCCTCGGTGTGCGATTCTTATCACGATTCTGACAGTTTTGTGGCCGTTTATGACTTTCCTTTTATTCTTTATCAATATTGTTATCACGGTTTGCACAATTTATTGCCCGGGATTTAACACACTAGCTCCTGTTTTCTGAAACGTTCACTGTGCCCGGTTTATGTTGAGGATTTTCGATTTTATCTGCCAAAATTAGATAAAGGTAAGGTTTTATTGTTTGATCATGGAGTTAGCTGATAATCGAGGTCGGATAGAAGTGGGAAGTTGTAACCCCTGCTGAAGTTGTGTGGAAAAACGCGTTCGTTGTTGTTGTCCTGTACTGTGGGCCTATCATTTTCCGTATTTGGAATAACGATTTTATCCTTGTTTACATTACTCACAGATGATTCATCTAGACTGTTGGATATTTAACTAATGACTTCCGGTATGTGTATAGTAGTTGTCTAAAACGGTGAAATATCAAAACAAGACGATTTTAAAAGAATTTACGAAACTCACTACGATTTGTAAAGATTTCTAGTATATATAATGCGGCAATGCGTTTAGTTTGTTTTTAGCACTGCTACAGCAAAGGTAAGTAACCTATTGTGAAGGTCAGTAATAATCTATAGATTATGTAAAATTAAACTAAGGGATTTTGTTAAAAAAAAAAAGAGTTAAACAATATAGCCAATTTTCTCTTTTTACAAACTTAACGCGACAATAATACCGGCCCATCAGGAAGTAGAAGAATCTAGAGCATACAGTATTAAATGAGATTCATCTATATATTTAACTACATCCATGGTTATTCCGTTTAAATAAATATAAGTTAATGTAATAAAAGTATATAAATCGTTGTGGTCGCTTACCCCACAGACACGGCACATATTCTTTTGAAGATCAAATAAATTAGTCATTTATTTATTATTTATACATACATCACTGTTACATTTTCTTGATTTAATTTAATACTAAAGAATGTTAGAATATCGAATTTTGAATCATTTATGTTTTTCGTGCCAAATCCTTTAATGCACAAATCAATTGGAAAGGACTTTTTCTCCTGTCCAAAAATTAAAGGTAATTTAATTTAGATCTGAAAAAATATTTCAAATACTCGTTTAAACTTTTTAACGTATTAATACCATTTATGTGAACTAAAAAATCTAAATTTAGTTTTATACGTGTGTTTGTGATTTATAGAATTCTGAAAATACTGTTATAACTTACCTACCAAACATAAATCTAAAAGGAAAACAAACTATCTCTTCCAAGTTAATATCATCCATTTTTGTGACAATTTTAAAATTATGACAGGTTCACCATACCGGCTTTTATTAGCAGTTATTTGATTTCAGTAAGGTATAATAATCCTATCATAAAGCATAGTTAGGTAAATTAACATAAAAAACATTTCAATAATCTGTCTATGAAAATCAAAATTAATTAAACCCCATTGCAATTTTATTGTTTTACCTTGGATTTAAACCGACGTTTAAAATATAAATACTCCGGCCGTGCATGATAGGCCTAAACCTTTCTCTTTATTGATTACTGTGCTAAAAACAAACAAATACTTTTGAATCATGATATTAGTAAGCAATTATTTTTGAATCATTTGTTTCTTTTTTGGTGGCACTTTAAAACTATTAAACAATCCTGAAAAAATAGCATGTATTATTTTTTTACATTAAAATCTTGATTCGCTTCTAATTGTAACCTTATAAAATTTATTAAAATAATATTTTTAACATTTTTCATATACTTTTGAGTGGTCAATACGAAAAAACAAGAATGATAGGTTAATTCATCAAAACATTGCCACTTGATCAAAGTATTCCCTGAAGGCTAAAGTGTACGTCAGTGGTTATATTTCAATTTTCATGTTCTTTCAAAGAAGAAATACAATTTTTTTGGCATTTCTTCTGGTCTTAGAGAGAATTTCAATGGGGGGGTTTTCATCGGGGATTTTGTTCAGGTTACTGGCATTCCTGGAAATAATACACTTAGGTCCAGGAACCAAAGTCTGCAACTGAAACGTCTTTTGTAAGCAAAATTAATTTAACACGGAGTCTGAAATTAAAGTTATATCAATTTAAATCTTATTAAATATAATCAATAACGTATTAGTGTTTTTATTCACCCATATAAAAATGACCAACCAAAGATAAATCACTAAACATGGGTGGGTAATGTTATCCATGTCACTTCTATGCAATCAGACATCTCCCCTAAAGTTTATAATTCATACTATATAAAATCCATAAATTTCTTATTTAGTCTACTTTGAAGTTAGATTTTAACTCTGAGTCTGAACAAAGATTCAAAGCTTGAATGTGACTATATTTCGTCCTACTTATAATATGTTAAAACTTCATTTTCATTTATAAATATGAACTCAGGGAATAGTGATCATAAAATCTTTATTCTGTGCCAATTCTGTATGGTTGAAAGTATTCTATTAAGGACTGAAATTAAGTCCCTCTAAATTATTTTCATCAATACTTGAACTCGTAATTTGCATTGTAAAATTTTGATTATTTTAACTTTTAAATCTTAAAATTTAATCAAATATAGTAAATAATAGTATTACTTAATTGTTGATGTTGATATTTATTGGCACGAGAAATAATGGAGGAAAACTCGAAGACAGTTGAATAACCTGGTACGGGTGATTCTCTCCCACCTCCAACAATCTTGGCTACAGCGCGCCGCGACGTTGCCAGTGAAAGCTTTGCCGACCATTCCAGAATAAAGATTTCCCACTGTTTTACTTTATTTGTTGAAATTTGGCCGAGCAGTTTTGTGCAATATCAATCCTAGCCAGCTAAATACGTTTGTTTGTTTGAGGAACACTAATGCCACTTACAGTGCTGGCGACTGCATGGTCATTCGTGGAGAATGAATTCAACCATTTTCTTTCACAGACTAAATATTGGAACACAATTTATTTTCAAGCTTAATAGCTTCTCACAGTTTGTAAAAATCCTGGAACGTGATTTCTCCAATATTCATTGCAAATACTGCCATGTAATTTCTGAAATACTAAGCATCAAAGACCACCACAAGGTCTCTTCCGTCAACAAACCTTGATGTTATCACTTCTTCAATACTCTGAACTTTCCCATCAACTGTTCCATCGGCTGTACGACTTGTCTGTCCTCTTACCCGCTTCCACTGGGGAACGGAGGATGGATTACAAAAACGTGTCTCTGTTGAATTACCTTGGCAGCGAAGATATAAAATCGTACCCTAGCTAATCCCCTCCCCATTGTGGCTCAGTCGGAGCTAAAGTCGGATGCAACAGAACAGGCGGGTTAAGACCAAGTCTTTCAATAAGTCAGCTGATTTTTTTCTCATTTAGTTACATGTTAAATTAATTAATTTAACTTGACCTTGACCCGGCTGTTCTATTGCTGCTAACTATAGTTAGCAGCAACTATAGTTTCTATAGCAACCATAGGGGTGTGAATAGCCTGTAGCCTTACTAGAGTGTAGGGTACGAGGGTATCTTTTACAACCAAATTCCTTATGAAATGGCATTTAAAACCATTTATTCTATTTTTCTTACGAATTATTTAATATGTCAATCTAAATTCATTTAGAAATATAAAAATATGGATCTAGAGATGTAAGCGATCAAAAATACTAAGACTGATGCTATAAATTTAATTTAGAATTTTGTTAGTTAAATTTGTCTTGTATGTCACGCCATGTTTATTTTTGGTTACAAATTTTGTGTATTGAGACTATCTTTCTTAATTGTTTGAGTATTGAAAATTTCGTATAAATGTGTTTTTATTTTAGGGAAATCAAGACATTATAAGCCCAACTAAATCAGTTTTCAGCTAATTCAACTTTAAAACTACAGTTTATTTCCTGTTTCCCAGTTTATTTCCAGTTTATTAAAGTCATGCTATTTTCTTCTTATGAAAAAACGTATAAAAAGATTTTTAGAAGGAGGATTCACGACAAACTATCCAGCAATTTGTAGTCTATTTCAATCTATCAATAAAACTTGAAAACTAAAAACAAAAAATTTTTCTAATTGATTCATTTATTAGTTGTCTGAAAATATATATTTTAATTCATTTTATGTAATCTAGTTGTACTGCAACAATTTAGGAATAACTAAAACAGAATAACTTTCGATCTCTAAAGGTAGGCCTGACTTAAAAAAAGTCATTAGTAAGCATTTTATCCTTTAAAATTCGTAGGCATACGAAGAAAATAGGCAGTTTTCCTTTCACTCCAACCCTAGACGAGATAGATCCCCCCCCCCCCCCCCTGAAGCTATCAATTTCTCATTGAACTTCACAGGGATACGACCCTGAGTCTTCGCCCACCTCGTACCCCTCAGATCAGGATAATAACGGCCGCTAGTCAGTTTTGCATCCTGTCGATCAGCGCCTCTCCGTGTTTCGTCGCCGTGAGGGAGGTGAGAGATGTTGGCCGTCTCAAGTGTGTTGTCCGTGTTGTAGGAATGTTTCGGTTGCTGTGGGTGGCGGCAGTGGCCGTGAGTGTGACAGCGGATCCGTACGGCATCCCTTCGCCCTTCGGCTACCCCTTCTACCGCAGCTACGCCCAGCCCTCACCTTACGTGGTCAGTGCGCCAGGGCCACAAGTGGTCGTTGAACAGGTAATCCACTAGCTAATCATAAATGCTCTACAAAATCATGACTTGGCCAACTCCACTTTATCCGGATTTTCCGAAATCCGGACTGAATATCTGGCACTAAATCGGATAATCGAGGGTCAACTGTAGGTAATCAATGGCCAAAGAGCGGTCCTAAGCACTTTGCACATAGTGGGGTAGTGCAGTTCATTGGAATTCTTTTGATTTTAGCAAAAAACCAACTGCCATAATTAAATTAAAGCAATTTTGACCTTTGATAAACATTTTACAGTTTATACGAGTATACTAAAAAGGCTACTAACATTTTGTTTAACGAATTATAAGACTTGATCTTAGATCTAGCCATAATTTTGGTCGCCGTCATTATGGAAGTGTTGACTCGCAGACTCCTCTCCATCTGCATTTGGCAATATCTGGACCTGCATACGGTCACTTTAATTCAGACAAACAAGAGTGTACTGTAATACACTTATAAAATGATTGCAAGTCTATTTGCGATGTAATAAAATTTAAACTAAAATGAGATATTTTCACATCAAACGTTGTTTAAATTTAAATTATAAACTTTTGGGTCCATTAAAATTATTCCCTCCTTCCAAGACTAGGGCCTACATGTTAATTGGAGTTTACATCACGATGGGAATTCCCAAGCACACGATTACTGTGAAAAACAGAAAAGGGATCAGAAAAAAACAGTAAATTTTGGTATTCGTTTCTGTTATCTCGGCTTTGTTTGATACAAAAATGTGTCTTGATTGTCATCACGTGACAACGCCACTGGTTTTGATGGGTTTAAAAACTGGACAGCTTTGTCTGTGATGGCTTTAATTAGTGCACCCAAGAAGAGCTTAGTTTGATAGCTCAAATTAGCCGCACATTTTAGAAGTTTTAAATGTTTTAAAGCCGATTTGAAGATATATAAAAATGATCTCTCACGGACGATGAAACACTACCTCATGACCAATCCCTTTCCTATTATTAACCATTTTTAATTTTTGTATTTAAAACACAATTGTAGTTATTTATTTTCACTATTTTACATTTTGTATTTACTAATTAATATCCAAATAAAAAGGACGCTCCCTACAAATAGGGCTATATTTCTTGTCAAATGATCAGTTTTGTCGGGTGGTGGAAATAGTATTTGATTTCCATTGATGTCGCAATTGTTTTCTAATTGGAATTCGAGAAGTTTTAGTTTTAGTTTGTACAATATCAAAGAAATAAAAAATAAAAATAAATAACTTGTTGAAGGAAAATGAAACATTGGAACTTTAGAGGAATACTAAATATAAATAAGGAATTTTAAACTTTAAAATGGGGAATTTTAGACCTTAGATTAATTGAATGTGGACATAAATGTTACGGTAAAACTATACTTAGCCCACTAAACCAATTTTTTTTTAAATATAACAACTCTTGTTTTAGTTGCATAAATATTGAATTAAAGTTGGGACCTCTTTTGCTCAGTTAATACTCTAACTACTGTAGTTACTACTTTAATGAATGCAATAAAATATTTTTTTAGATTTGATATTTTTTAGTTTTCGTCAATTAAGTTAATCACTCTTAACCTGATGCGATGATACTTTTGTTGCAATTTGAATTTTATGTATAGTTTATTGTTTATTCCACTTAATTCATGACCAATAAGTTTCCTTGCCCATCACTCAAGGGCTTGCAACATCTCGGTGCCGGAAATTAATTCAGCGTGAGGTTACAACGTTTCCTCTTACTGTTATAATTTTAATCCATATGAAATTCATCACTCCTTGTATTTGAGGAATACAAATACAATAGTTCTATACTGTAAAATGTAGAATAAAACAATTATAAACCAAGGAAGTTGAACATTAGTTTTTAGACCTAGTAGGGTAAAAGTGAAGCATTCAAATAACAGTTTGAGTTTGGCTCTTAAACATGAGCAATGACCAACAAAAGCCAATTTCGGGCTGTTTTGTCAAATATGAATTTCGTCATACTGTGCAAAATATAAAGTAACTACATTCTCATAATTGAAATGCTTTTAGCTTTTCATTTCTTCATCAGTTTGCGTAAAATTATAGGCCTACTCTCTTCTATGACTTTCCTGGACTACTGATTCAACTTTCTTTGGTAATGTGCATATCTTCATTTTCATACCGATTTCCGTTTCCTAGTCAATTTAAATTGTTCTTTTTCCTGTATACCTTCTTAATTATGCATTTTTTATTTAAAATTTTAAAGTTCCGGATCTCTTACCGTCCATACAATAAATAGTACGTAATGCGTTGTGAAACTATTGAGTTTCATGTAAAACTATTCGCCACACAATTTTTCATCAATATGAATGGTGATTTTCATCAACAATATTTACACTATCATCGAAAGGCCTTAAGATTCTTTATCCCAGGGTGTAAATGACCCCTGCAGTATGACCATCCAGTCATAAAGAGCTGCTTGGAGTTCATTTTCCTCTTTTTTTTCGCCACACAATTTTTCATCAATATGAATGGTGATTTTCATCAACAATATTTCCACTATCAACGAAAGACCTTAAGATTCTTTATCCCACGGTGTAAATGACCCCTCTGTGTGACCATGCAGTCAGAAAGAGCTGCTTGGGGTTCCTTTTCCTCCTTTTTGTTGTTGTTTTAATTCATATGGAAACGCGGTTATACTTATTCTTAACATACATGGGTTACATTATAGGCATAATAAGCAGTGAAATGGAAAAATTCTAAAAAAATAATATAAGAACAATATGACTATTTTATAAATTATTTTATAACAATCCTCGAAAATTACGTGATTGATCAGCAAATTAAAAACAATAAAAAGAAAAATGCAATCTATTTGTAGGTAATACGTAGTTCTAATACTATACTGGACATATAAGCAATAAAAAGAGGAAACCACAGTATTATAAAAAGTCTATTCGTGAACAGTTAAAAGATATAAATGAACGATGCAATATATTAAAATAAATTTGTAAATTGCCATTCAACAATTAATTGAGTGATTAGGAAATTTAGAAAAGATAAGAAACGAAAAAGAAATCATGAAACAATGTTTACATATTAAGTCATTAAGTATGATTGCAAGGATAAGCTAAGCGAATCATTTACAAATGTCCAAGCTCTGATCAGAAAAATATAATGAATTGATCACCTAACTCTGAACAAATTGGAATTGAGCATGAAACGTGTGCTGACATATTATAAGACAAAAAGAAGTACACAATGATATAACACATTAAAACGGAAGCTGCTCACACGCCCAGGAGAAGGTGAGATGACGAAAGCTCTTGAGAGAAGAAGCAATAACTCCATTATCGTAGCATTTCATAGGCGAAGTAGACGGGGTAAAATGCTGCAATTGGTAAGCAGAAATGGTTTCATGATGGTTCTCACACGTACATAAAAAGAAACAATTTGAAAATTTCATTACATTTCACAAGAACATTTATGATAGTGAATATCCCATTTATATGAGAGCCAATACCATTCTTCTAGATGTCAGCAGTAAAAACTGTTGCTGGTCAGTCTTTCTGAGGGTAAACAAGTCAGAAAAAAAGGATTAAACTTTGCACAACCATCAGGCTTAGAGAAAGCCTTTGCCCCGTGTTAAGTGGGTTACTTGAGCTCTGATTAAGTGTCCAAATCGTAGAACCATATAGGGGGTGGCAGTGCTATGTACAGAATTCTCAAAGTATGAGAGTGTGATTCTGATGAGCACAAGATGAACCCCAGAATAGGTCGGCCTTGACAACGATTTTTGAAATGGGAGTTCATTGATCCAATCCAAGCGTCATGTATATACAAAAATCCTAAACCACTTCCATTATCCCCACTTGAACACCATGCAGATTTTAGAATAAACTTTCAGCCCTGTTTTGACCTTAAACATAGTATAACCTGACACTTGTCATTCAACTGCATTGCATTCAACCTACATTATGGCTCTGACATTCAACAGACAATAATCATAATTAAGCTGACCATAAATTGACGTAATCTCAGTAAATATCTTTATTTCATCTGTGGAAAGTGGTGAGTACGTAGTCAATAATCTAATAGTGTCATTAATATACATGCAAACTAAAACATATCTCAAGAAGCACCTGTTTCTTCTATATCACCACTGGCAAGAGCCTTGTACAAAAAGATGTTTCCGAAACGACACACTAAACTGCTCAACAACACAACCACAAATTATTTTTCCTACCACTGCATGGAAATAATCACATTGCCACAGCTGTAATCCTACGCAAAACAGTTCATTTCCGTTTTCCGGTCCTTTTCCGCTCTAGAGCGGTAATGAAACATTGGCGCACGCTAAATCAAGGTTATTTTAAATCTACAATAGGTTAGAACGGTAAAGAAGGTGACGTCACAACACAGACTAGTTTCTATTGGTCAGAAACCACATGACAATCACCATAATTATTACAAATTAATTGTAGTTGCTTTGCTCTGAATCAGCTGATTTCACGGTCAGTATTTTGATAACACTAACTTCCGGTTACACATCTATGCAAGTTATTACGATTTATTACAGTTATTAAGTTAATGAAAGTTAATGAAGTTAAATTTAAAGTTGATATAATTGTGTACGTTTATTAAATATATTTAATCGGTTGTAATTATGGTGGTAGGAAAAATATTGTGTGTAGTACGAGCCCAATTAGTCATTGCCGCTCTTGAAATGTTTGGCCGCACTCAGCTGACGCTTCGTGCGGCCAACTACATTCTCGAGCGGCAATGACTTTATTTGCGCTCTTAATACACAAATAGCTATTAACACATACCTCATTATTCAGGACTGAAACTTTTTCACGACATGCATAATACACTCCAGAAAATTCAAAATATTCAAGTCCAAAAAAGAAGTAAAATATTTTCTGATTTAATGGTTTAAATTACCTGGATTGCTGTCAACCGATCCTGTTATTTTGGTTGACTAACAAAGGATGCGAGCCTAAAAAAGGGCTCATTACCAAGTCTTATAGACCAAGATTCTACCGGGTCTTGATTACCGAAGTGTAAATCAGTCGTCATAGGATACAAAACAACTATAAATGGCCATTTTATCAGTGTTTTTATTGTATCGTTGTTGTGTTATGTTTCCAAGTTTGTTTTTTATCCTATGAAGACTGATTTACACTTTTGTAATCACGATGTCTAGAAGATTGATATTAAAACTTGATAACGAGGCCTTTGGTAGTCTTCCAAAGTAACAGGATACAACTCTAGGTAATTTAAACATTTTATATTAAGTGATCAGGTTCTGTTCCACAATTTTCTGATTGTGAATGGTCTCTAAATTCTGTATGAATTTTGGAAAATGAAATTAGGTACTTGTCGTTTATAGGCACTATAATTTTAAAATGTGTTATAGTTCGGTTTGATTAGGTCAGGTTGCCATAGATATTTCAATCTGTGATCCGTTATCTTGGATTCAATTGCTTAACAACAATGCATCTGGCCAGTCACGTGTCCAAATTTCACTCAAGGCCAGGCGTTCATTTTCAGTATATCTCTTTCGCTGCTAGACGTATGGTATTCGTAATTAATTAGTTTACTCATTAAATTATATTGAGATATCATTTTACTTTCAAGATGAGCGAACAAATGTAAACCTATATTTTTTTACTAATCTATCCTAATCTAACCTGACCAAACTAAATAAGCGACGCACACTTCACTCTCATTTACCAATTTGTGGTCGCGGTAGATTACTCCCTCAATTACCTGAAGAGGCCTCATCCTCATTTTCTAAAGATTGCCTCATTCAATTCAACTATCCCAGTTAAAAACGTGGTTAACTTCTGTAAAAATGTCAGAAAAAAACTAACGAACAAAATAAACTAGAGCCATTGGATAAGTGTGCTGAAACGTATCTTATTGACAATGGAAACGATATAGACAGTTTTCTACAAAATAAATTTTCAGTTTAATTTTAAAAACAAATGCATTTATTTGTATCAGTTCTTGCTACTTTTAGGAGTGAATACACACTAACTTATAACCTTAATCGGTTCCCAACTATATTTGTGACACCCTTATAAAAAGTCCGTTTTGTGCAGTTAATAATATAGATCATGATTATTTACTAAACTATTTATGAATATCAAAATGAATATTAAACATTAAAGTATTGATAAACTATAACCAAATTGAAGATATTTGCACGCCCTGTGAAAATATTATATCATAGGTCTATTACTTTAGCAACTGCTGGTAAGCTGTATATTACTGTATAACACTTTTTACAGACTTAACATTAATTGGATGAAAAGCAGGAAAAATTACTGACTACCAATACATGTTTGAATTCAACCCTCTATTTAACACCAATTATAAATAATGTTAAGAAATTAATTTTACTATTGAACATTGATCCATCTGTTATGTGCATTTCCACGCTATCTCTTTCATTACAAGGTCTCCACTATAAATAATCTTAATATCATCGTAAAAATAGCATTAGGGGGACTGCTGTAATAAGAATCTCCAGTCTTGTGTGTATTGTTCTCGATCGATTCTTTCCTAAATATTTTATTTGTGCAGTACCCTTTTTTCTTATACCAAATGTGAAATTTAAATGGAACTTAAGAATCTACCTATGTCCTTGAGGAAAATTAACAACAAGAAAAACTTTAATCCCTAAAATACCTAATGAATATTGAAGCCTATAAAACTGAAATATTTACAAATGTGAACGAAAGACAATGAACATATTTACAAATTTAAATGATTCTAATATTCAATTTAGCACTTACTAATTTTAGTCAGTTGGCTGAAAAACAGTATTGAGTGCATATTATGTCAAAGAAAACCCCTAAGTTAAATGAAAACAATGTTAATACGAGTATACTAATCTCTCAACAGTGTTTTATGCAGCATCCCATCATCATTTGGTCAAGTATAATAAGCTGTAAGCTTCTTTAATACTAAGCGCTTTTAATAAGGACATGGCCGGTGTTATAGTACTTCTATATCATCAGTAATCTCAAACAAGTAAGCCTAACACAGGAATTAAATTCAACTTTAACAATTAAAAGCCACTCTTCACCCAATGGTGTCTCATACAAAAAAAGCCTTTAAAATAAATTTGTAGTACGTTTCTTAAGTGTGACAGATTCTTGGTTGATTTTACAAACAGTAGTAGACTCCCTCTTAACCGGCCACCTTTTAAGGGTGCGCTCTACCCATCTGCCGCCCGCTAATGCAAGGGTTTAGAATCTCCGTGTTTGTCGCCCCAGTTGTAAACCGATTTAAAATATTTTGGTGTCATTCTTTTCGTAATATAATTTTGTACTCCGCTATCGTCTTAAAATTTCGATATTAATTTAAATTACTATGTAGGGTGCTTGCTAATAATGTTGAAATAAGCGTTTTTGTATCTGTAACAATTTTTTAAGGAAAAATAAGACGATACACGAGTACAATATAATCTTAAGAACAAGAATCTGCAATAAGATTGGTAAAAAGTTTATAGATAACGATGCAAGAAGGGTGATGCGAAATTTCTGCAATTTCAAAAACATCGTTATTAGACCACCGATCGATTTCGCACTGAAACTAAAAAAATCATTAAAGTAACAAAATTTAAAATCACCCGTCATATATTTTCCAAAATGTGAGTTTCCGCGTATAGCGGCAGTTAACAGTCTCGCTCGACGATAGAGGTAGAGGTTTTGACGCCGAGGTAGAGCGCACCCTTAACCGGCCTTCGCTTTAACTGGCCTACCCTGACACAAAACAACATATTTTTAACCGGTCATTTTTTTTATCTCAACATCGCTTTAACCGGCCTCATCATTCAATTCAACTATATTTCATATTGACGTTCTCAAACCAATTAAAATGTAACGTCCAGGATGGAAGTGAATGCCACCGGAAGTAAATGGGTTTGGACTTACTATCCAGTAGACCACAATAAAGATACGAATTATTATTATTGTATGTTTGTTGCGGATTTCATGGGTGGTTGATGTTAACTATAAATCATTATACAGTAAGGTATATAAGTTTTTTTCAAGTAATAATTATATTTAGTCCATATAAAATTTTGGGTTGGCATTCTTAAATTAACATCGGTTTAACCGGCCAATTCATAATCCCGCCGCGGCCTGGTCCCGAGGTGGCCGGTTAAGAGGGAGTCTACTGTTCAAGTTTCTTATGAAATTGAACTCGCATCAACTGAACTTGCAAGCATATAAATGTGCCATTATTCATAATTGGAAATAAATACATGGTGTTTGGAAACTCTCTTCCGAAACCCCGTGTTGTGATTCCTCGGATTAAAATATACAAAAAATATCATAGAACATGTGTCCTAAAATTATGCTTCGTTAAGCCGCTATCCACCATTTGGTTTTTTACACTTAATAATTTTTATTGCCGAAATATATGGTTGTGTTGAGTTAGCTTTTGGCATGAACCTTTATCACACCAATGCTCAATTTCAGGAATTCATTTTTTCATATGTGTGTTTTTAAAATGGTTGCCCGTTTAAAATTTTAAAACTCAAATATCTCAAAAACCGGTAAATTTTAGTAATGTTTTACAAAATGACATAGACATTGACAAATTAAATTACCTAAACAATGATACCAAATTTGTAAAGATCTGACAACAAATAAGTTATTGGGATTTTTCTATTACAATAACCTTAACTTACATAAATTATATTACAAAATAAATTTTTCTTGTAGAAAAATGGCAATTACTTTTATTTGTTGTCAGATCCTCGCAAACTTGGTATTATTGGTTAGATAATTTAATTCTATAACTTTTTGCTATTTTTAACAGTTTGATAACATTTCCGCAATTTTGAAAATACACGTAGAAAAAAGTAATTTTTTTCCTTAAAATGGCCATTGGTGGGATACAAGTTCATGCCAATTATGAACTTCATACAACTATCTGTTTAAATAAAAATTATTAAGAGTAAAAAATTGCAGCTAGCGGCTTAACGAAGCATTTTACCACATATGTTACCATGATATTTTTTGTTTAAATATTTTAATCCAAGGAATCGCCACACTGAGTTTCGGAAGAGAGTTTCCAAACACTCTATCAAACGCCGCGCCGTTCAAACTATAATGCAATATTAGTACAATTATGAAATTGCGACTCGGTGATCGAAGGCGTATTTTCTTAAAGTATTTTAAATTATTATGTTAAAAGTGAATCGGTGTGCAACGACTTTGATGAAAAATCATAAGTGAAATCCAAAGCAAATCTTACAATATAGCATTATTATCCATCCGAATTGTTGTCATGATATGGTTAGTATTTTTTACAACTGTGGAGAAATATTTATCAGGATTACACAGAAATTAAGCTTGACCCAACATTAAAAATCTAGAAATTGTTGTTAGTGCTTTTAACTAATTATGGTGTCAGATGAAATCCTGTAAAACACTTTGTAACCAAATAAGAATAGAAATTTAAATAAACTAAAATAAATCTGTCAGTCATCTCACCCTTTTGGCATCGGTAACTTGCATCCTTGTCATTTCAGAGCGAGTTCCCGGTGAGGAAGTTGTAACTTGACCTTGTTGTGCAGGTGGTAGAGCAGCCAGTTCAGCAGTACATCGCGGGCCCGCCCCTGCCCGGGCCCCCGGCCCCGCCCCCGGGTCAGAAGTGCCCCGTGTGCCTGGGACCCGACTGCTGCGAGCTATGTGTAGAGCGAAGCTGCGCCACTCCCGAGGATCTCTCTATTCTGGAGGTAACACTGATTGAGAAAATTTTTATAGTTAACTTATGTCATCTTTAAAAATTTTTTGAATTGCTCCAAGTATGC
Source organism: Neoaliturus tenellus (assembly GCA_030545055.2). Lineage (NCBI taxonomy): Eukaryota > Metazoa > Arthropoda > Insecta > Hemiptera > Cicadellidae > Neoaliturus > Neoaliturus tenellus. The sequence continues at coordinate 75,106,762 of CM061535.1, read as the reverse complement.
AAAAGTTGTAAGTGTTCTTGTTTATGGACTTAAGAACTGTATGAAACGATATAGAGTGTTTAGGTAATTTAACGCATGATATGTTAAATGCTTTATTTGATCTTTTAAAGGTAATGTAAAGTACACTAGCTGTCTTCGATTACACTGTTTAGTTACACTGTTTAGGACAACACTTATTTTTCCTGTATTTCCTAAATAGGACCACACTCGATTTCCTGTATTTCCATTATGTTTGATGACCTAAATATTTTCTTCGTTGTTCATGAAATGAGCCGGGTGTTTTAGTCAAGTCAACTGGAGTAAAAGGTTTTTAACTGGATAAGTAGCAGAGTGGTTATAGTGCTCAACCAATCATGCTGATTAGCCGAGTGGTTATGGTGCTCATCCCATCATGCTGAGTAGCCGAGTTGCTGTAGTGCTCAACCCATCATGCTGATTAGCCGAGTGGTTGTAGTGCTCACCCCATCATGCTGAGTAGCCGTGTGGTTGTAGTGCTCACCCCATCATGCTGAGTAGCCGTGTGGTTGTAGTGCTCACCCCATCATGCTGAGTAGCCGTGTGGTTGTAGTGCTCACCCCATCATGCTGAGTAGCCGTGTGGTTGTAGTGCTCACCCCATCATGCTGAGTAGCCGTGTGGTTGTAGTGCTCACCCCATCATGCTGAGTAGCCGTGTGGTTGTAGTGCTCACCCCATCAGGCTGAGTAGCCGTGTGGTTGTAGTGCTCACCCCATCATGCTGAGTAGCCGTGTGGTTGTAGTGCTCACCCCATCATGCTGAGTAGCCTAGTGGTTGTAGTGCTCACCCCATCATGCTGAGTAGCCGTGTGGTTGTAGTGCTCACCCCATCATGCTGAGTAGCCGTGTGGTTGTAGTGCTCACCCCATCATGCTGAGTAGCCGTGTGGTTGTAGTGCTCACCCCATCATGCTGAGTAGCCGTGTGGTTGTAGTGCTCACCCCATCATGCTGAGTAGCCGAGTGGTTGTAGTGCTCACCCCATCATGCTGAGTAGCCGTGTGGTTGTAGTGCTCACCCCATCATGCTGAGTAGCCGTGTGGTTGTAGTGCTCACCCCATCATGCTGAGTAGCCGTGTGGTTGTAGTGCTCACCCCATCATGCTGAGTAGCCGTGTGGTTGTAGTGCTCACCCCATCATGCTGAGTAGCCTAGTGGTTATAGTGCTCACCCCATCATGCTGAGTATCCGAGTGGTTATAGTGCTCACCCTATCATTCTGAGTAGCCGTGTGGTTGTAGTGCTCACCCCATCATGCTGAGTAGCCGAGTGGTTATAGTGCTCACCCTATCATTCTGAGGATGAGGTTGCTAGTTCCCTGACGAAGTAGATTCTAAACCCAGTTTCCATTTGTCGCTGGATTGTTGATTTAATAATTATATCTAATAGAAAGTCTGCGTTAGATAGTATCAAGACATTATTCTATTATTATCAATCCATTATTTGGACCGTTCTCCTGTAAACGATAAGAAAATGATGTAAAAGCACACAAATTAAGACTAGACTATGAATAGTCCATGACCTACCTCCGATACTTATATGGGTAGTGTGGATTGTGGATTATTGTTGACAATTATCTGGGTCAGGATTTTTTAAGCGTTACAATTTATGATTGTAACAATACAATTTATGCGAATGACGTGATATTAAAAACAGTATTACGCGATACAAAGTGTTACGCAACAATTGGACAAACTTTTACCAGGTTGTTGTGAAGGTGAAAACAAGCAATTATTACAACACGACATCTCGAATAGTTTTTCGCCTGTCTGTATGTATATTTGATTTGAGAATTAACTATTGTTGAAAATCATTTGGAAGTAAAGACCTTATTTATTTATTAAATATCTAAAGAGCATCTGGAGATTTTATTATATGAGGGTACCTTATCGTTATATTAGTTTACCTATCGCGAATATAATCCGTTAGATAAAAAGTGTTCTCTCTAAATTCAAGAAATTTAAGCCCTTTGCAAAATTGCCATGGGTTTGTAAGGAGTGGGTTATTTTAATATGCCCTAAGGCATATTAAATAACCCACAAAATGTTAAATAATTCAAGACAGAAATGTAGGTAAGTAGAACAACAAAACCCGCTTTGAAGAAGGAGTCCAGAAATTTACTGGAAAGAACAGGATACTGTATATATTTTACTCGCCTACGGCTCGATGGGGGCTCCGCCCCCATGCCCCCTAGTTCGTTCCCCCTAATTCATTAACGTCTCATGGGTTGAAAAAATACAGATCAAAGTTCAAATTTTGTCTCAACGTAGGGGTTGGTCCTAAGGTTAACAAAATCCCTAAGGTTAATCTAGGGAGAATTATTGGCAGGATTCCTAGCTATAGGTCTAACAAATACGATAATTACTAAATTATGACAATGACTAAACTTGTATTAAAATTGACTTATGGTTTTTACTATAGTATGACCTAGTTGAAGTTATAATATGTACTAAATTTCAAACATCTAAGTACCATAATAGTAAATTTAAAGTTTTAGGATTGCACCTTTTCGGTGATAGAACTTTACAATTTAGAAAGTACGCCCCTATTAACGGGTGAAGGGGTGAGGTACAGCTAAATTTCATAAGACTAAATTTTCAGAGTGTCTAAAATAAAACGTAACACTGGCAAAACATGTATCGATATTGCAGTATATTTGGCAGATTGACGTAAATTACTAACACTTTACATGAAAAAATTTCAAGTTTTTACGATCTTTTTTGGACTTAACTTTGAATGAAATCGGAAAATAGCTAATACTATTGAAAGAACGGTTGAGGTCATAATATATACTGAATTTCAAGCATCTATGTGTCAGTATGGTAAAAAAACTTATTAAATCAACAAGACTTTTGTGAAAAGATTTCAAAATGTTGAAAGTACGCCCATTTTAAAGGGTGAAGGGGGTGAGTTACGGCAAAGTTTTACTGGACCAAACTTGTAGAGCGAATAGAATAGAAGGTAATGTCAAAACTCAAATTAATATTGCAGTATATTTGGCAGATTAAAGTAAATTACAAACACTATACATGAAAAAATGTTAAGGATTTCGTGTTTTTTAAAACCTTTTTAGGCCTCAACTTTGATGGAAATTGCCCACTGGCTTTTACTGTAGTTAGATTTAGTTGAGGTCATATGTACTAAAGTTCAGGCACATATCTGCCATAATAGTAAATAAACAATATTAAAATAGCATATTTTTTTTAAATGAATTTAGAAATTTTGAAAGGACACCCCTTTTAAGGGTGAAGGGAGTGAGATATGGCAAAACTACACCGGAATAACTTATATAGAGCGTCTGATTTGTCCGCTCTGACGCCATGAATTTTCCCTCAGATTATAGGTAGGACCTCTCGTTCTAAAGTTACGACCTGCAATGTCGTGGTTTTACAATTATTTAGGACTGAAATTAGATTAAAACTGGCCAATGGCTGCTACTATAGTATGACCTAGTTAAGGTCATAATATGTACTAAATTTTAGACGTCCATGTGCCACAATAGTGAATAAAAATATTGAAATAACTTAATTATTGTGAAAGAATTGTGAAATTTGAAAGTACGCCCCTTGTAAGGGTGAAGGGGGTGTTATATGGAAAAATGTGTGAGGACCAAATGTGTAGACCGTCTAAAATATAATACAATAATTGAAAACGTACATCGATATAGTACTATATTTACCAGATTTAAGTCAATTACAAACACACTATACGTTAAAAATGTTAAGGATTTCGTGTTATTACGAGTTTTTTGGTCTAAAATTAGGTTGAAATCGGCCTATGAATGCTATTATAGTTAAACCTATATGAGGTCATAATATTTACTAAATTTGTATATATTTTATTAGTGGTCTGTTATACCATAAAACTGAACAAAATATCATTAAAACCCTGTTAATACTTGTAATGTGAATAAAAATAGAAAGAATCGTAAATATGTTATTTGTATTTTTAAATAGTTTAAAATCATGTGTTTTAAAAGAATTTCTATGTATCTGTTTGGTTTCACCTTCTGAATAAACTAAAAAACTTTGTCCCAGTGGTTGAGGTACAGGGTATTTTTTAGAACAGGGCCTCCATCATTTAAATGCCCTGAAACCGAGATAGGTTATTGCCAAAATTGTTTTTATTGATGAAGAACACAATAGATAAACGGAAACTATGTACATTGTACCCACCGAATTTTCTACTCATCATTTTCACACCTTATATTATCAACCATTACTTTATAGCACTTGCATGCGTTTTACCCAATGAAGTCGTTTGACCATTACACTGGTTTGGCTAAGTTTGATTTTAAAGTAGTAGACTACATTGTTAATGTAAAACGAAAGACCAATGTCCCAAAATTCTGAATACAAAATATCTAATACCACAACAGGTACCGCGGAGACATGGTGATAAGACAACGGCTGATAAGATAAGATCAGACCTAATATTGAATTCCGTACGAGCAATGTGGATATATTCCATTCTACTCTTTACTAGGAACCGCTTTGAAAGCAATTAATTAGTGTTTGATAATTTTTAAAAGTGGAGGCCCTCTTCTAAAAAAATTACCTAAGGTACACTTTGTTCCGAATGGCAATATTGACTGCGTTGTATGTTCTGTCGCCAGCTCGCGCTCAACCCCTTCTTCTACGTGCAGTACGTTGAGGACTGCCCCCAGGGGGCCTACATCGACAACGTATGTTTCCTCTTCGTCCCCCTGCTGGATCTCGCCTCTCTCTTCACTTTCGGCCAGATCATAACATAGTAAGTTATATTTTGTTCAACGGAAAACCGAGTAATACTAAAATCTTTACATAAATACAACACCAACATATATTTTGATTCCACTAAATGGTTGATACTGTAGTTCTGAACTGATAAAGGAACTTTGGTAACTATCGGTTAACAGGAGGCCAATGGCCTTAAGTCGAGAAAAATATAATTTAAAACATTTTCATTACTCTATAGTTAACCATACAGCCGCCATTTTGTATTTTTATAGAATAACTTTTATTTTGAGAACAACTTTTTGGAATAAGTTGAAACTTCGTTGGCATCTTTTTGGGTGCCTAAAGACCTGGTGTAAGAAAAATAATCAATCTATTCATATTTTCAAAATGGCGACTATATAATATCTTGAACCTTAATAGCATGAAAAATACCTAAGGTATAAAATATTTATGATTTTTTTTTAGAAAACTTAATTGTAAAGGCAACGATATCACAATTATGGATATCGGTTTATAAATAAGCGGTATCATTTAACTATAAATAGTCTTGCAATTCAGAGGGTTGTGTTGTGAGACCAGCTCAACAATGGGCCGCATACCCACACCGCACCCGGAGAAGCGGGGCGACCGTGACTAGCCTTTGTTAAGTCGCTCTATCTCGCTTACTTATGAACCAATTTCCTTAACTTTTATATCATTGGATTTGAAATTACATTTTTTAGAAAACGTTGCTCATGCAGTTTTTATGAAATTTAATCTTGAAGATTTAACCTTATTTTGAATATAGCCGTTATTTTTAATATTTGAATTGTAAAAAGATTATTACTTTTCTCTTATTAGGCTTTTTCATCAAAAGGTAATATACCAAGTTTCAAAACTCATTATAACAAGCTTTTCTTAAACTAAAATTTGTTTTATATAAAATATAAAATGGCGGCTGTGTGGTTAACTACAGTAGGTATTGGAAATTTTATTTGATATTTTGGTTTGTCTTTAACCCAGGAATAATACGTTAAAAGGTCGGATGGTTGAACAATTCCTTCGTTATTATACAGGGTTAGGCAAAAGTCTGGATACCCCCAGTTAACGTTTTAACGCGTTGCAGTAGGAAAACCAAACTCGGCACATGTTTACAACATCAAAAACTGCACTTTTTCATCAACTACACAACTTTGCCCCTGCCCCCAAAATGGGGTATTTTGGGGGCAGCCCCAAATTTTCAAATGTAAACCCCTATCGAGTGACCCCTCATTTTAAACGGTTTATCAAGAGAAATTAAATGGCGCAAACCGGAGGTCGATATCTCACCCCTAACCAAAATGGCAGCCATTTCAAAATTTGACATGGGCAAGCAAGTATAAGTATGGACACCCCCAATTAATTTTTTAACACGTTGCAGTAGGAAAACCAAACTCGGCACATGTTTACAACATCAAAAACTGCACTTTTTCATCAACTACACAACTTTGCCCCTGCCCCCAAAATGGGGTATTTTGGGGGCAGCCCCAAATTTTCAAATGTAAACCCCTATCGAGTGACCCCTCATTTTAAACGGTTTATCAAGAGAAATTGAATGGCACAAATCGGATGTCGATATCTCATCTCTAACCAAAATGGCAGCCATTTTAAAATTCGAGAAGGGTAAATTTACATTTGTTAAAATTAAATCGGAAAATAGCTTTTTGGAATTTATAATTTCTTGAATTATTTTAGAATTGAACCTAATAGCAGAAATGAACTAGTAGGTTCAATTCTAAAATAATTCCAGATATTCTCGATTCTAAAAAAGCTATTTTCTGATTTAATGTAAAGTCAATTTACCTTTCTCGAATTTTAAAATGGCTGCCATTTTGGTTAGAGATGAGATATCGACATCCGGTTTGTGCCATTCAATTTCTCTTGATAAACCGTTTTAAATGAGGGGTCACTCAATAGGGGTTTACTTTGAAAATTTGGGGCTGCCCCCAAAATACCCCATTTTGGGGGCAGGGGCAAAGTTGTGTAGTTGATGAAAAAGTGCAGTTATTGATGTTGTAAACATGTGCCGAGTTTGGTTTTCCTACTGCAACGTGTTAAAAAATTAATTGGGGGTGTCCATACTTATACTTGCTTGCCCATGTCAAATTTTGAAATGGCTGCCATTTTGGTTAGGGGTGAGATATCGACCTCCGGTTTGCGCCATTTAATTTCTCTTGATAAACCGTTTAAAATGAGGGGTCACTCGATAGGGGTTTACATTTGAAAATTTGGGGCTGCCCCCAAAATACCCCATTTTGGGGGCAGGGGCAAAGTTGTGTAGTTGATGAAAAAGTGCAGTTTTTGATGTTGTAAACATGTGCCGAGTTTGGTTTTCCTACTGCAACGCGTTAAAACGTTAACTGGGGGTATCCAGACTTTTGCCTAACCCTGTATAGAGTGTTATATAAACATAGAGGAGAATAAATAGCTCAATTAGTAAGAATTTAGCTACCGTTAACAATAAATGTAAATTTTATGTTATTAGTGTTAGATCTGGTGTGTTCTAGCCAAGACGGTACTGTGGAGCAGAGGCAGTATGAGATAGAATGCATGAACGATGCATACCAGTTCACAGCAATTGGTAAGATACACAAACGTTATTTCATCAAATTAATCTTCTAATCAATTCGAAATTTAGAAGGATATGATAATATTGCCATACTTCAAAATTTCGTTGTTATTAATTCTTGGGATTACATAGGACGAAATGGCTTTATCTTTATTGGTTCGTAGAAGTTAAATATAACTTCAAAAAATTAATTAATTCAATTAATTAATTAATTTGTCCAGTTACTTTTAACCATCAATGATATATAACTGTCATCATTTACAAATTCGTAACAGGTCAGTCTTTTATTTCATTGTTATTAACTTATGTTGTGTCTAAGAACATAATTCCCTATTACAATCTTTCAATGCAGCTAGTCCCAGTTTAAAATTTTTTATTTTGATTAGGATCTGGATGCAGATTCAAGTTCGAAATCATCTACGCCGACATCCTGTGCGGTGTCTACGTATTCCAGAGGTGTTTCGAAAACCCATGTAAGTACCAGATGCTATGTAATCTTAATTCTTTGTGCTATTTACTTTTGAGTACACTAAAATAAAATTAGTGATAAAATATAAAATGATTTAAATATATAAAATGTGCTCCCTAAAACTAGAGATTAACGGGGAGAGAGTTGATATTTTTATAAAAAATTTTCTTTTCTAAATAATGATTGAATTGCCACGGGAAATTCTTTTATATAATATCCTGAAAAGGTCCTCTGATCTTGAGAAAATTTCTTTGGATAAACTGAAACTTTAAAGCTTGCCCTTTGAAATGCATTGCGTACAAATGTAGTAGCATTTCCTTGGTTTCTGCAAGTCAATTCTGAACGAAGGAAGGCTCTTTTTAGATAATCTTACCGATCTTAAGGAGCTGGATTTATAAATTGACCTTAGTTAAGATAATGATAGAAGCGCATGCATGCCTGGTGGCATTAGAGAGTTCTTCTGCATGTAACTCTGATCTTTTCAACGGATTTCATACGAAAATCAAATATTAATAGATGTTATAAAACAAGTTTTGTTCGCATCGGTAGAGTGATTATGAGTTGTTTTGCACTGTTAACAGCATTAGAATATCAATAGTTGTAGACCACCTTTGAAGATAAGAAACCAATTATTATGCTGAAAAATCGGTTATTAGTGTGAAAAATTATTTTTACAAGCTGTATCACAATTTAACGAAGATCTTCTAATGAAGAATTAATTTTTGATTGATAAGAGCATGTTCGAATGTGAAATGTTTGACAATAATAATAGATCTCTCAAAGTGCCACTCTAACAAATAAATGTTTTCTTGTCTATGAAATCAGCGAAAGAACAATTAATAATTTTAATTTAACCAACCTTTATCAACATAACTATTTCTTTCGAGTGATGGAAACTATAATTATGTTTAAATGTACAAGTAAAAGGTAGCCCATGAAATTATTATTATTAGGAGGCTTTTTAGGGCTTTTTAAATTATTATAAAATTATTTTTCCTCCGCCTACTATCTAAAGCCCTATTTTACTCCTTGGAATAGAGTAGTAAAGTACTAATTTCTATCCCATGTGACTTGAATACTTAATTTTTCTACCTAGGGAAAACTCAAGTTGTTTCGTACCACGGGGCTAAAGTTAGTCACATAGGAATAACATTAAAAGAGAGATTAAAAAGAACATGAGCCACAGTCAGCTGTTACTTGTATTTGTTTCGTTACTCATTGTTGACTAATTGCAGCATCTCTAGTACTAGAGATGGCCGTGGCAGTGTACGTGTTTGTTTACATTTCGATTGGGTAGGCTATTAACCTAGTCCAAAACATAAATGTAAAACTTTTCACTAGGCTTAAATTATATTTTGTTTTTTCGTGTTCTTTAAAAATGATATAGCCTAACTTGTGTGTTTTTTATGGTGATGTGACTGATCCAGCTTGACGGAGCAAGGGATCATATGAAGGTAAAGTTAAATTATATACGGTAGGCCTATTAGGCCTAAATGTTATTCGTGTAGGTGGAGGAAAAATGTTGTGTGCATCAAGGGACTAAAGTACTTTTCTCCCTCAGGGAAATTGTCGCCCTCGGCTTCGCCTTCGGGGGTCAACACTTTCCCTTCAGGGAAAAAAATTGTACTTTAGTCCCTAGAAGCACAAATAACTATTTCTACTTGAAATGCTAAACTAGTACAAATAAGCGGGAACTCGATGAAACAGCACGGCCTTAAGAGTCATCTTCACCTTTGGGCCAGTAGCCCTTTGTTGCGCAGTCGTCAATGTTAACCATACGGCTTTTCATGCAAAACATGGTAATGCGATTTACTTGGATTTAGATGGACACCTGGTGTCCAGTGACACCGCGGCGGAAGTGAGACCCACGTGGGCAAATCGTTGCAATGCGGTGCATTTTTAACTGTTTGTTTAAGTGTTGTATGTCGGTTATGTGTGTATTTAAACTTTTGACGCGGCTTCATCGCCAAGATATTTTAACAATTTGATGGCAACCTGTGTTAGAAGGCGCTGAAGATGGCTTAGAGCCGAAACACGTGTACGCCATTCACAACTAAGGATTGTTTGACGTAAGTAAATCTCATTATAAATTCAGCAATCCAGGCTACTATACAAATCAAAACATGGTATTTTATTCCCTTGTTTCGGACGCCGTTTTTCAACAGATTTTCTTTAAACTTGGTAAGTGTTTAGTTGAATAGTTATATTAGGCCCCTCATACCTCGAAATTTTGAAAATTTAACAAATATCACTAAGAAAAATTGAGTTACTTTGCGACGTCACAGAGAATAATATTTGTTAAATTTTCGAGGTATGAGGGGCCTAATATAACTATTCAACTAAACACTTATCAAGTTTAAGGATAATCGGTAGGAAAACGGCGTCCGAAACAGAGTGCCGACTGCGCAACAATGGGCTATCGGCCCAGAGGTGAAGATGACTCTTAAGAGTCATCTTTACCTCGAAATTTTGAAAATTTAACAAATGTTACTCTCTGTGATGTCGCAAAGTAACTCGATTTTCCTTAGTAATATTTCAAAATTTAGTTAAATTTTCTAAATTTCGAGGTATGATGGACTTAATATAACTATTTAACTAAACACTTGAAAAGTTTAAAGAAAATCGGTCGAAAAACGGCGTAAGAAACAGGGGAATCAAATACCATGTTTTGCATTAAAAGCCGTATAGTTAACATTGCAGACTGGGCCACAATGGGCTACTGGCCCAGGGGTGAAGATGACTCTTAATCGTAGTCCAAAGATTACGGTGGTGAATAGCCTTGTACATCTGGTTCATTCTCAATTAAATTACTACGTTAGCCTTTAAATTCAGCGATGTGATAATGCAAATTATATTTCCGGTTAGTTACGAGGCACTCTAGTCCATGATACTTCACGCCAAAGCTACTCAATATTTTGCGTATGTTTACCACTCTTGGGGTCGAAAAATTATATCAACGATATAATTACTATACGAAACAACGGATCCGACATACTTTACCACACAGACACAGCCTTCTGACTCATATCGAGTCATACCGCACGGGCACAAACAGGTCGGCTTGTGCGCACGCACTGTCTGGCTCATCGATCGACACTGGCCGCAGCAGTTAAATATAAGTTATTGGGAGACAGTCGTGACACTACGTCACTAAAGGTGTCGGAACCACCCGGGGACTCCAGTTACGCAAGGAACAGTGGCTTGGAGTGCTGGTGTTACGCCCATAGCGAAAGTGATGTGTGGGTGTCCAAGTCATGTGTGGAGGTCCAAGTGATGTGTGGAAGTTCAAGTGATGTGTAGACATCCAATCGATGTGTGGGTGGCTAAGTGGTGCTAAGTAAGTGATTTGTGGGTGTCCAAGTGATGTGTCGTTGTCTGTTCGCAGGCTGCCAGGTGGACAGTGGCCCCATCCACGTGGTCTCTAACCTGCTGCCGGCCGCCCAGCAGTGCCTGAGCGAGGCTCTAGAGTTTGTACAGAACCTCTACCCCTGCAAGAAGTTCATCGAACTGCCGCAAGAGAACGCCAGTTTGTGTACTGTGCTAGGAAACACACTTGTACCTAACAACCAGTAAGCTCGAATACCGCAGTAACAACTTCCACACCATGTGACAAAACAGGTCGAAAACTGATTAGCGTACTCAGCAAGTATCCAGATTGCAAAGACAGCTTCGTTATTTTATATCGTCTGTGATTAAGTTATGAAGTAAATTTTTAGATAAATAAAATATTAAAACTTAAAATTTGCATTTATTTACCATTGTACCGATATCACGTGTAGACCGAGGACAATAGATATCAAACAATTATGTCAGTTTGCAGTGTGGGAATATATCCACAGTGAGCCGTGTGTCGGAAACAGCAGCGGTTATGGATATCTGAATAGGATAGTGATGAAAATCAATATTTTATAAACTATGAATTAAGGTCGTAATGTGTATGTCATATTTAAATAGGCCTATGTATGTTAGAAAGGTGGTTTGAGTCAGGTGAACTATAAGGATGAGCGAGTCAAAAATGGTAGGAGATCAAACTTTGCATCAAAATCATATTGCTGAAAACAAAAATGCAACAACTCAACATACACTCTAGCTTTTGAGGCCGGGTTTGTGGCAAAGCGCTCAGAATGAAAAGCCCTTAAAATGATGTATGACGTATGCCATTACAGCTTCCCTGACGACTTCCACTAGGGATGTCCCTAAAGGAAGTCGTCAGGGAAACTACAATGGCCTACCGTCATATGATACATAATTTTAAAGGGCTTTGCATTCTGAGTGATTTGCCACAAACCCTACCTCAAAAGGTCGAGTGTATCGTTAGTTATTGCATTTTTGTTTACGCAATATGATTTTTATTCAAAGTTTGAAGTTATTCTGATGTAAATATTGACCTATGCTTAAATTTAAGTTTTTTTCTGTCTCCTTGTGGACCGTACTGCCTTAAAGGTCCAAGGACAATAAGTAGTTTAGGAATTAGACGTTGTCACTCAAAACCAATTTGCAATTTTTTTGTTTTATTACTTAAATACTTTTTAAGATATTTATCGTTTCCAGATTTTTATTCCCGCCCTGTATAATCCTTATATTATCTAATTTTATTAGCAAGCATATAATAAAAAATAATGTTTGGTTTGAACATAATCACATCCTAAACGATAGCAAGCACAATAAAAGAATAATGAGCTCAACTAACCGTGCCGAGGCTCTTTCTTGGTATAATGGACCAAGGTCGGTTTCGCCAGCGAAAAGAATTATATACATACCTGACCTGATATCGCTTCAACCTCTTTCATGATTTGAAAAAAATTGACCAAATATATGACTTCAGAGAGATAAAAGTCATTGCAGAGGAAGAAGGGAGGTTGTTTGCTCTAATATTAATCGCTTATTCAAAGCGAAATAGAAACTGTGTGAAGGAAAGTATTGTAACACTAACAAACATCTTTTCGGTTAATATTCCGACTCGCCTAAAAATTATGAACGAAAAACATTTTATTTTATTCAATTCAGTTCGTATAACACCACTTGCAATACTTTTCCAATGTCCAAGACTTAAACAAGTGTTCTTAAATGACCACGAATAAATTATATTGAAAACCATAATTTGTTAACATTGTTTATTTTTTAGATTTTAGTAACAAGTTAATTTTTCAGAAGTCAATTAAATTGATATACCCACCCAATTTATTCAATTATTTCACCTAGGAATCCTAAACCCAAACGCTACATAAAAAAACTTAAACTTGATATATTTTTCAACATATCGCAAAAACGGGTAATACACCCCGTCGCAGCAGACCTGCGTACTCAGCGAATTTCCAAATTAGTAATATTAATTTTGACCAGCTAAACTTGTAAACAAAATTTCATCACGTGCTCATAAATAGGGAAATAAATGTCTATTCTCCTTAAGATAAATATAGGAAAGAGTATGCAGGTATGCTGCCATGGGGGACACTAAAAGTAGGTTTTTAGCATAGAAAAAATTTATTTCGACCATATAAAGCCATATAGTAAGTTTCATCAATATCTGTCCATAAATAAAAGAGTTTGCCTATTCTCCATATGATTAACAATGGGAAAAGAGTATGCAGGTTTACTGCCATGATAAGTACAAAAACCAAGATTTTTTACCTTAAATGGATGAATCTCAACCAAATGAAGCTAAATACCAAGTTTCATCCAAAAATATTGGTTAATAAGTGAAATATTAACACATCCTTATTCTCCATAAGATTAACATTGGAGCCCCAAAAGACAATGTACTGTCTTTAGACTTTGTAATATCTCAGTAACCAATGGAGATAGAGCAAAGCTTCAACATACTAAATTGTGTGTTTTTTGAGCTAAATCCAATGGTCGAAATAAAAATTTAAAATTTTTAAAATTTACATATGAAAAATGCAAAAAACCCATTTTTGGTGTACAAAACCCCCCAAAACTACCCCTTCCGGTAGGTCGATATGTCTGGTTTTCGAACTCATCCAAATAAACGTAGGATTACACATCTCTACCAAATTTGGTGTCGATCGGACCATTTTTACGAGAGTTATCGTGTCTAGGGACACATATATATATATATATATATATATATATATATATATATATATATATATATATAAGTAGATAGTCATATGGGGTTCCTGGCTCACTTTTGGAGCCAATCAAAAATAAAACAAATTTCATAGTTTTTTAGTACAATTATGCAATATTTTTACCATTCTTTTGGCTAATTTTTAGCTTTTGTTCAATTTAATAAAAAACATACAATTTTAATGAAATTTTTAATAAATATGCATAAATTTATATGAAATTGTTTACAGAATAAAAAGTTTTTTAAAACCAGTAAAATTATAATTTTTTACAAGATGAATTAAAATTTATTATCAATACAATTATACTAAAATAATTATTCAAATTTAACTAAAGCAGTTTCTTTATCATCAAAAGTCTTAAAAGCAGTGACAATTAAATTTAAATCTTTTTTATTTAATTCTTTAACAGTTTTATCATCAATTATATTAGTAAATCTTTTTGGTAAATGTATTTTACATTTTTCTAATTCAACAATAATTGTATATCCATATTTATCTTTAATTCTTTCAAATTTTTCAATTTTATATTTTTCATTTAAATTTAAACTTTTGAATGGTTTATATTCTTTAAATCTTAATTCTCCAATATTATTAATTTCTTCTAACAGATCCATTTATATAGGGAAAAATATCACAAACTCATTTGTGATAGATATGTTAAAAAGTTATTATCATAATTAGGTTTTATACAAAAATCCATATTTAAATATTTAAAAATCATTGGTAATAATTTTCTATATGATATATTACTTTTCTTAAAACATAAATATTTATTAAAAACTAGTGTAATTTTTTCTTTATCTTCATTATTCAATTCAAAATCAATATTGTGTATTTTGTTTAAAAATTGATAGTAAAATATCCAATTTGTATAATTCCTTTGTTTTAAAAATAATTTTATATTCTTAGGTGTTATTTCAAAATGATTGGAAATACATAAAATATATAATTCATTAATTAATTGGTGTGTTTTATATGGTTGAAAATGGTTAAATTCTCTTAAAATATGTTTAAGATGTTTATTCTTATTACTTTTTCTCTTAATCTTTTTTTCATAAATAATTCTTTTACATATATTACATCCTACACAATTTCCAATAATAGTAAAATTAGTTTGATTATGACATCTATAACACATATCCATTTATTAAAAAAATATTTTATACATAAATGAATTGATTCAATTCATTTATGTATAAAATATTTTTATATATAAATGAATGAACCAATTCATTGTCACGAGTGTAAGAAAAAAACTAAAAATATTAATCCACAAATTGTTGAAATGAAAAATGGATTATATAGAATTGCTACTAAATGTTTATTTTGTAAAACAAATAAAAGTAAAATTTTAAAAAAAGAAGTTAAACCTATAATTAAAAAAGAATTAACTAAAAATGAACAAATAATTGAAGCAAATGAAATTCATGCTCCAATCAGAAAGAAATTTCTAAAAAGAAATTAATTACATTAGGTATTGATGATTTATGGGCAGCAGATTTGATTATAATGAAAAATTATGAAAAAGAAAATGATGGTTATAAATATATGTTAAATGTGATAGATACTTTCTCAAAATATGTTTGGTCAAAACCATTAAAGAAAAAAGATGGAAAAACAGTTTCTAAAGCATTTGAAGAAATAATTAAGGATGCAATTAAAATTAATCATAAATCACCTAATCTTTTACATACAGATAAAGGATTAGAATTTATTAATAAAGAATTCAAAGAAATATTAAATAAATATGATATTAAATTGTATCATACAGAAAATGAAGAAAAATCAAGTATAATAGAAACTTATAATAGAACACAAAATGAAAAAATGAAAATACAATTTGAAATTCATAAAAATTATAGATGGATAAATATTTTACCAAAAATTGTTAAAGAATATAATAATTCATATCATTCAACAATTAAAATGAAACCAATTGAAGTAAATAAAAATAATGAAAATAATTTATTAGATACTGTTTTTAAATATAAACCACCAAAAATAATAACTAAATCAAAATTTAAAATAAATGATAGAGTTAGAATTGGAAATAAAAAATCTACATTTTCTAATAAATATAAAAATAATTGGTCTAGAGAAATATTTATAATTTCTAAAATTAATAATACAAATCCAGTTACATATAGTATAAAAGATCAAAATAATGAAGATATTATTGGAAATTTTTATGAATATGAATTGAAAAAAAACCAATTTGTAAATTTTATTTTATATAAATGGAAAAGAAATGTTTAAGGTGTAAATTATATAAAGATATATCTAAATTTTATAAATACAAAAATAATAAAGATGGGTTATATTATTATTGTAAAGAATGTAAGGATGAGTATTATAAAAAATTATATGATAATATTAAAGTTATTGAATTAAATGAAAAACAATGTCATAAATGTAAAGAAATTAAAGATATTTCAAATTTTAATAATTATCATTATAGTAAAGATAGAAAAATGCAATTTGTATACAATGTATTAGAGAAATGTTTTTAAAACCACAATTTTGTGAATGTGGAAGAAATATTAAATGGACTAAAAATTATTCAAGACATTTAGAAACTAAAATTCATGAAAAAAATATAACAAAACTAGAAAATTTAAAAATATGATACAAAAATAAACATAAAATTTTACTTATTTTAAAAAAATTCAAATTTTATTAAAAAAATATGATTTAAACTATAAATTACTTAGTAAAAAGTGGAAAAAACTTCTTATATTTTTAAGAGTTTTATTTTTAAGTAAAAATTATTTTTAAAAATAAAGAATTTCTCCCTAATAAATGGAACGAACAAATAAAAATATTAATTGTCCTTATTGTAATAAAAATATATTATATAAAAATTATGATAGACATTATAGCTCATCTAAACATTTATTAAATAAACAAAAATATGATAATAAAATATTTGAATTAAAACATTGGTGTAAAAATAATAATATATATAATTATAAAAATAAAACTTTAGATGAATTAACAAATATTAAAGAAACATTTGATATTACAAATGATTCATTATTTAATATAGAAAAATTAAATGAAATTGCAAAAAAATTATCTGTCAAAAATTATGAAAATTTGTCTAGAGATGAACTAATTAAAAGATTAAACAAAATTAAAGAAAATCCAAATAATTTAGAATATAGATCATTAAAATATATTCAAAATTTAGCAATTAAAAATAGTATTAAAATTGTTAATAAAACTAGAAAAGAATTGATTGGATTATTAAATGATTATTTTAAAAATAAACCAATTCCAAAAGAAAATATAATAAATATTCAAGAAGCTTCGTCATTAAAAGGATATTTTCAAGATTATATTTTAACAAATTCAAATGATGATTTAGATATTAATGATTATTTAGAAACTCAAAGAAATGAAATAAAAAAATTGATAGAAAAACAAAAATTCAAAAATATTAAAGGACAGATGGCTTTAGAATGTGAATATGAAAGAAAATTAGTAAATGGTGAAATTCAAAATAGTAATATGTATTTTTGTATAAAAAGTTCAGATATTTTAAATATAGATGATTTTATTGATGATCAATTTAAGAAATTAATAGTTAGAGAACAACTAAATCAACCATCAAAAGGCTCTGGTTGGTCATTAAAAAGATGTGTTGAATTAAATCTAAAATTATCTAAAAATAATTCATTAAATGGTGGATCATATATAGAATTACCAAATGAAATTAAGAATAAAAATGTTGTGTAAATTTTAAAAATAAAGATGAATATTGTTTTATTTATGCAATTAGATGTGCTATTGATAAACCAAACAAAAATGCTGAAAGAGTTAAACAATATCAAAAATATATAAATGATAATATTTTTAAAGGTTTTGATTATCCAATAACATTAAAAGATATTAAATTATTTGAAAAAAGATCATTCGATTCTAAATATAATTATCCATCAATGTCAATAAATATTTATAGAATTGATGAAGATGAAAAAATAGTGCCATTACAAATATCTGAACATTATAATGTAAAATTAGAAATTGATTTATTATATTATAAAATTGGTAATAATTGTCATTATATATTAATAACAGATTTAAATAAATTAGTATATTCTCAATTATCAAAACATAAAACAAAAAAATATATTTGTAGAAGATGTTTGACTCATTTCTACAAAAATAAAGACTTGAATAATCATTTAGAAATATGTAAATCATTAGAACCTTGTAGACCTATAATGCTATTTCCTGGTCAAACAGTAAGTTTTAAAAACTATTATAAAAAGTTTGAACATCCATATGTAATTTATTTGGATTTTGAAAGTATACTAGAAAAGATTGATAATTGTAAAAATAATCCAAATTGCTCATATACAAATAAAATTCAAAAACATAAACCATAAGGATTTACAATTTACTTAGTATCTAGAGTAACTAATAAAATGTATAAACCTATTTGTTATAGAGCAAAAACTGAAGAGGAATTAATAAATGTACCAAATAAATTATTTGAATATTTAGATGAAATCTCAAAATATATAGCTAAAAAATATAATTCAAAAAATAAAAAGCCTATAAATTTAACTAATGAAGAAGAAATAAACTATCAAAAAACTAATGTTTGTCATATTTGTGAAAATAGTGGTTTTGATGAAGATAAAAGAATAAAAGTAAGAGATCATTGCCATTTAACAGGAAAATTTAGGGGTGCTGCACATTTAAATTGTAATTTAAATCTAAAATTCCCTCAAAATATTCCTATATTCTGTCATAATAGTTCAAATTATGATACACATTTGTTTATAAAAGAATTAGCTAATAAATATGGTAAAATTGATTTGTTAGCTAATACAGATGAAAAATATATAAACTATTCAGTAAATTCTGGTTATGGTTATGAATTTGAAGGTGATAAACCTAGAAAATTTATAAAATTTTCATTTGTAGATACATTTAGATTTATGGCTACATCAATTGAAAAATTAGCTAAAAATCTTAAAGAATTTAAGCATATAAATAAATTTATAAAAGAAAATGATATAATTGAATATGATAATGAAACTTTAAAATTATTAACTTCTAAAGGTATATTTCCATATGAATTTATTGATGATGTTGAAAAATTAAACTATGATAAAATATTAGAAAAAGATCAATTTTATAGTTGTTTAACTAATGAAAATAAAAGTGATTATGATTATAAACATTATATAAAAGTCTGGAATAAATTAAAAGTAAAAACATTAGGTAATTATTCAGATTTATATAATATTCAAGATGTTCTTTTATTAGCTGATATATTTGAAAATTTTAGATCTGTTTGTTTGAAAAATTATCAATTAGATCCAGCACATTATTTAACATCACCATCATTAGCTTGGGATTCTATGTTAAAATTAACAAAAATTAAACTAGAATTAATAAGTGATTATAATATGTATTTAATGATTGAAAAAGGTATTAGAGGTGGTATTTCACAATGTATAACTAAATATTGTAAAGCAAACAATAAATATACAAAAAAATATGATAAAACAAAACCTGAAAATTATATGTTATATATAGATGCAAATAATCTATATGGATGGGCTTTAAGTCAAAAATTACCTTATAAAGATATAACATGGATGAATCCTAATACATATACATTAAATGAATGGGAAGAAACAATATTAGAATTAGATGAAAATTCTGAATATGGATATATATTAGATGTTGATTTAGAATATCCTATTGAATTACATGATGATCATAAAGATTTACCATTAGCACCTGAACATTATAATAATAAGCTTTGTACAACATTATTTGATAAAAAAGATTATGTTATTCATTCAAGAAACTTAAAATATAATCTACAAAAAGGATTAAAATTAAAGAAAGTCAATAGAGTTATAGCATTTGATCAAGATGATTATATGAAAAAATATATTGAATTAAATACTAAATTAAGATCCAAATCAACATCAGATTTTGAAAAAGACTTTTTTAAATTGATGAATAATAGTGTTTTTGGAAAAACTATGGAAAATGTTAGAAATAGGTGTGATATTAAATTAGGTGATGAAAAGTTTTCATTAAAACAAGCAAAAAAACCTAATTTTAAAACATTTAGTATATTTGATAAAGACTGTATTGCTTCACATATGATTAAAGAAAAGGTCAAGTTTGATAAACCAATCTATATAGGATTTTCAGTACTTGATTTATCAAAATTACATATGTATCAATTTTATTATGAAAAATTAAAGAAGTTTGATCAAAATATAAGGTTATTATATATGGACACAGACAGTTATTTTATAGAATTTAAAAAGGATCCATATAAAATTATTAAAGAAAATATTAATGAATTTGATACAAGTGATTATAAGAAAGAACATGAATGCTATAGTGAAAAGAATAAAAAAATAATTGGTAAATTTAAAGATGAGTTAAATGGTGAAATATTAGAAGAATATTGTGGTTTAAGATCAAAATTATATAGTTATGAATTTAATAATAAAAATCCTGTAAAATGTTAAGGAATCAAGAAAAGTGTTGTTGATAAAACATTACATATGGACGATTTTAAGAAATGTTTATTTGATGATCAAGAACAATATAGAGAGATGACTTGTATTAGAAGTTTTAAACATGAACTATATACAATTACAATAAATAAATTAGCTTTAAGTAATAAAGATGACAAAAGATTTATTTGTGAAAATAAAATTGATACATTACCTTGGGGATATAAAAATAATTATAAATAAATGGAAATTTTAATTGTTCCAAAAGAATTAATAAATAATGATTTTGATATAAAATTATATTTATTTAAAACTAAAATATCAAATAAATTTTTAATATATCTTTTTAAATATAAAAATTATTTTGTATATCATTATAAGTTTAATTTTATAATAGAACCATTTATAAATATAATAAAAAATTATGTTAAAGAAAGTTTTAAAGAAAATGATCAAAATTATATTAATAATTTATAACCATATGATATTGAATTTATACTATAATTTATGTATATTTTTAAATATTTTCTTGAAATAGCATATTGCTACCCCTAATTTTTTTATATTTTAATATATTTTCTTTAATAAATTTAAATATATTCAATAATTTATTGAATATCTAACCTAAAAATATCTATAAATTTTACTTTATTATCATTATAAGTAAGACCCGTCTTAAAGACGGGTCTCAAACTTGTATATAATTTATTACCTTTATAAATATTTTTTGAATGTTTAAGGAGGGTAACGTTTTGTTACCCTTAAGTTTTTATTGTATAATAAGGTTACCTCCTTTAAAAATTTTTAAAATAAATATTATAATTTATATGGGACCCATTTTGGGTCCTATCTAATTTTAATAAGTTTTGTATTTTTTTCATTATATGATAGGGGGGACAAATACAAGTCCCCCCTTAAATATCAATACATTTTAATTTGCGGAGACTGGAATGTTAACTTTTTAGATTCTGCTGACCCTAGTGTTGTAAAGATAAGAAACATATTGCTGTCTTTTAATCTCCGTGAATTAGTAAAGCACCCAACTAGAATTACGAAAAGAAGTAAATCACTTCTTGACAATGTTGTCACCAACTTGCACTTTGATATGGTTTCTTGTAATGTATTTTTCACTTCAGTGTCTGATCACCACTCTCAACTAATTAAGGTAAAATTCAATTGTAAAACAAAAAACTGTAAAGTTATGAAAAGGGTTTTCTCAAAACAAAATGTTTTAGATTTTAACAATTATCTGTCTCGGGTGGATTGGAATTTCCTGTTCGAAATGGAAGGGGTTGAAAGTCAATTTAAATCTTTTTCCGATATGGTTCAAGGCCTTTTCAATAAATCATTTCCTTTCAAGACTGTCCGGAGAATGCAGGGGGGTCAAAAACACAAGTTAAGCAAGAGTTTGAAGGATTTTGCCAATCAGAATGTCGATCTGGGAATTATGGCCCGCGATTCAAATGACCCTGCCTTAAAAGAAACTTTGAAAACAAGGCAGAAACTTTTCCGCAAACTTTTGCTCCAAGAGAAAAGAGCGGTAATTTCTAACGAAGTTCAGAGCTCGGACTGCATGCAAAGGGCTGTCTGGAACGTTGTGCGGAGAGAGACACGTGAGGCTCCTCAGCGTGCATCATTCCCTGTCATACGTCACCAAGGGGCAACTGTTCAATCGGAGTCCGAAACTGTTCATCTTTTTAACTGTCATTTCTCAAATATCTCATGTACAAGCGTTTCCTCCAATTCAAATCAAACATCAAATTTCTCATCTAATCATTCTCTAAAACATTCTCCAGTCAATTCTTTATTTTTTACACCGGTCAACGCATTCGAAGTGGAAAAAGCAATCCTTTCTTTAAAATCCAAAAAATCTTCTGGAACGGATGAGATATCCAGCTTTCTTTTAAAACAGGTTTATCACGCCCTTCTTGAACCTCTCGTCAAACTTTTCAATGTTTCACTGTCATCAGGCATTTTCCCAAGTATCTATAAGATCTCTAAGATTGTTCCGATTTTCAAAAAGGGAGACCCAGGTGATGTAAACAATTATCGGCCCGTTGCTCTTCTATGCACAATATCTAAAGTACTGGAGAAGGTTGTATATACTAGGTTGGTAAATCATCTTGACAACCACAATATCCTTACAGAACATCAGTTTGGTTTCAGAGCTAAACGATCAACCACTCAAGCATCAGTAACCTTCATAAATGATGTAGTATCACGTCTGGAACAGCGTGAACCAGCCTTGGGAGTTTTCTGCGATCTCTCCAAAGCCTTCGATCGAGTAGACCATAAGATCTTATCCGAGAAGCTTGAGAGAATTGGTGTTCGTGGTGTTGCACTTGCCTGGTTCAAGTCTTACCTTTCTGACCGAATGCAGTTTGTTGACATTTCTGGGACGCGTTCTGAATACGCTGAATGCAGATGTGGGGTGCCCCAAGGGAGCATTTTGGGGCCCTTACTCTTCATAATTTATGTGAATGATCTTGTAAAACATCTTCCTTTGGCAAAATCAACACTATATGCAGATGACACGACACTGTTGTTTGGAGGACCTTCATCTAATCTGAGATGTAGAGTCATAGAAACTCTACAAGAACTTCAAACGTGGTTATCAGCCAACAATCTTATTTTGAACTCCGATAAAACAGTTTTTATTCAAACTCCTGAAGATATTTCTTTGACGGAATTTAACATTAATGAGAGTACTTCAGTAAAGTTTCTAGGGCTAACAGTGGATAGTAGTTTGTCATGGGACATCCACATAACACATCTGTGCAGTAAGCTGAGTCGAGT
The DNA here is from genome assembly GCA_030545055.2 of Neoaliturus tenellus. Lineage (NCBI taxonomy): Eukaryota > Metazoa > Arthropoda > Insecta > Hemiptera > Cicadellidae > Neoaliturus > Neoaliturus tenellus. The sequence goes on along the minus strand of CM061535.1, from coordinate 75,083,589 downwards.
CACCTATGCACTCAGAACCCTACATCCACTCTTGGATTTCAATGCCCTTCTCATGGTTTACTATGGATGCTTCTTTTCTGCAATGACTTATGGAATAGAAGTGTGGGGAGGGTCTCCCCATTCGTCAAAAGTCTTTCTAGTCCAGAAAAGAGCTGTCCGTATCATGCATGGACTGCCTCCTCTACACTCATGCAGAGGAGTTTTCCGCTCAATTGGCATTCTTACCCTCTCCTCTATTTTCATTTACAGAATAGTGCTTTCCACGTTGAAAACCTTTAACAATTTCCCAGTTGTTGGAGCAAACCACAGATATCCCACTAGATATGGTGACGATCTCCGCACTCCTAGACATCGCCTGGCACTTTCCGAAAGGGGAATAAATTATTCGGGTCCGGCCTTTTACAATAAACTTCCCCGGGAAATTAAGGAAATGAAAGGTTCCAGTTTTGAGAAGAAGCTGAGGGAATTTTTAGTTGAGGGGGAATTTTATAGTGTTCAGGAATTCCTCTCTACCTGACCACACTTGACAATTTACAATGTTTACCATAAGTTCATTTTTTAGTTTTTAATGTTGACGACTGAGATGTACACCTTGTTTGTATTCTATTCAGAATAAAGATTGTCTATTGTCTATTGTCAAATTGTCCCCTCTAAAAATATCTATAAATTTTAATTTATCATCATCTATCCTTATTGTTTATCTACCTTTTTTGATTTTAAAATTAATGAATATAAACCAGATTCATTAATAAATATTGTTTTATTATCTATTTTATTGACGCCCTGTTTTAGGGCGTCTGAAAACATGTTTGTACATAAATTTCCAGGGTGTCATAATTTGTGACACCTATAATTTTTATGTAAATTAATTTATCATCATTATGTAAATGTAACTGTTGGTTACACTTGATATTTTTTAAGTTTTATATATTTTTCTTTTACATTATCAATTAAAACTTTTCTAGAATTTTTATATTTTAAAATATTACAAATATCTTTTCCTTTAAACCAAGGATTATTTTGTTTATTAAATACAATTAATTTATTATTAAACATAAAATTATTGTTAATTAAATCAATTGTTGTTTTTATTATTTATGTAGATAAATTATTACAAATTTTGTTTCAATCTTAAATATACAATACTTTTAATATTTTCATTATTTATTAGATTTCCATCACTATCTTGAATAGATATTATAATATTTTGAATTTTATTTATATTTTTTAAAGGAATATAATCAATTTCATTTGGTTTTTCACTAATTTTTGATCCATATTCAACATTTGAATAAAATGAATATAGAATTTCTGATTCTTTATGTAAATGTGAAAGATCTTTATGATTTTCAAAACTAGGTTCAACTAAATTACAATGAATTTCAATAACATCAAAAGGTCTAATTTTTGGTAGTTTTATTCCTTTTGTTAATACATTTGGTTCAATTATTTTATCATTTAACCCTAATAAATCAATTATAATTGTTGTTACTATAATTTTAACTGGAGATTTTATTATGATATATGGTCCATCATTTTTCAATATAAAATCATTTTCATCAAATTTATTGAATTTATTTTTAAATTCTTTTAAACTATTTATAAAAATATTTTTTATTTCTTCAATTGTATAATTTCCTTTATTTATATCAAAATATTGATCTATAATTTTATCATCTTCATCTTTAATAGAATATCCATAACAGTTTTTATAATCATTTTGTATATTTGATATAAAATTATCTGAATAAAATCCACTTAAACCAATACTATATTTTCCATCTAAATGTATTGGATGTTCTAATCTTAATTTTAGTTTGGATGAATGACCAATTATTTTAAATAATTTCATCTTATTTAAATGGAGAAATTTTTAGAAAAAAAAAGATAATATAAAATTAGAATCATATGATAAAAATAATAAAAATGATCAGCCTATTAGATTATTAATTATAGGAACAAGTGGATCTGGTAAAACTACATTATTATTAAATTTTATTTATAAAAGATTAATTCCATATTCAAATTTATATATTTTTAGCAAATCATTAGAACAACCATCTTATAAATTATTACAAAAAAGATTTAAAAATATAGAATCAAATATTAACAAACAAATTTCTTATTTTTCACGTGATGATATGATTACACTAAATAAATGTAAACCAAATTCATTAGTAGTTTTTGATGATTGTATTTTAGAAAAACAAGATAAAATTAAAGAATATTTTATAATGGGTAGACATAAAAATATATCATGTATTTATTTATCACAATGTTATTCAAAAGTTGATATGCAATTAATTAGAAATAATTTAAATATGTTATGCATCTTTAAACAAAATGAACATTATATGAAAAAAATATATAATAATTTTGTTGGATCAGATATGAAATTTGATAAATTTAAAACTATTTGTAATGATTGTTGGAAAGAAGACTATGGATTTTTAACTATTAATTTATTGAAAAAATCAAATAATGGAAAATATATGACAAATTTTTCTGATATTAAATAATGATAATGGCTTGTTGTATATTTGAGTCAATAATTGATAGAATATTTATTTTATTAGTATTATTTATTTCATTAGTATTTATATATTTAATGAAAATTACAGAAATAAAGTAAAATGAATTGTGTTTTACATGATTTATATTTGTGTTAACATGATTTATGTTTATGTTAACATGATTAGTATTTGTGTTAATATGATTTATTTTTGTGTTAACATAATTTGTGTTGAACATAATTTTTTCTTTGTAATAAATGGGTAAAATATCTGTTAACGAAGCTAAAAAATTAGATGATATTGAGAAAAAATTAATAAAAGAATTTAAAAATCAAATTAAAATTGAAGATAATTATGAAAAAATTAAACAAAAAGCATATGAACCTATAACATCAGCAATTGGTAAAGTTGAAAATAAAATTGGTGAAGTCTTAAATGAAAATAAAAACCTAATGGAATTGGTACCTGTTGTTAATAATTTTGCTAATATATCAATACCAGAAACTGAAGAATTAAATTTACCTTCAAGTACTCCATTTAGACCAATCAGACAACCAATAATTCAAGAAGAATCGACATTTATTTATCCAAATTTAATTTCACCTCAAACATTAGATAAAATTATTGGTCCATTAGCACAAAAATATTTACCAAGAACAAAAGATGATAAATTTGGTTTATATTGGAATAAACATAAAAAAATCATTTATGATTGGTGATAAAATAACTGTAATTGATAATGATGATTTAATAATTGATGATAAACAATATAATGGAACACATGGATTATGGAGATTGTTAACTTATGAAAAGAAACCAGATAATAATTTATATACACAAGATGATTTAAATAATTATTCAAAGATTTTATGGGAGACTAATTCAATTTATAAAAATAATGATCCAAATAGTAAGAAACCAAAATCTAGTATAGGTGATAAATATATTAATTTAATTAAACATATTTGGGAATTAAAAGGTGAAATTGAAGGTTCAGGAATCAGAAAATATACAGAAAATAAAATTGAATATAGATTTATAGATGATTTAAATAAATTAGATAATATTATTAATTATATATATGCACAAGAAAAAGCTGGTAATAATAATTTTTTAAATGAAAAGAGAGCAATTAAAGACTTTATATCAAATAAATTAGATGAATTAATTGAAAAACCTGAAGGAATTAAGTATTTAAAAAGAATTTTGGCAAATATTTCATCACCATTATTAAAAGATGGATCAGGTATTTTAAATGATGTTATAAATAATTTACCTTTTGAATTACATGTACCTGGTTATCAATATCTAGGGCCTGGAACTAAATTAAATAAAAGAATAAAAAGAAGTGATCCTGGAATAAATGATTTAGATAAAGCTGCTAAAGAACATGATTTATTTTATAGAGATCATAAAGATACAAAATCTAGAAATGAAATAGCTGATAAAATTTTACAAGATAAAGCATGGGATATAGTAACATCAAATAATCATGGAATTGGTGAAAGATTAATTGCATTACCAACATCAGGTGCTATGTGGATGAAAAGAAAATTTGGTATGGGTTTAGAAGTAGGATTAAAATTTTAATAAAATTTTTCATTAATTATGTTAATCTATATTATAAAAAACTATAAATTTTTTTCTTAATAAATGGAAAAAAACAAATATAAACTTAACAGATAATCAAAAATCAAAAATAAAATTAGCATTTAAAAATAAAAGATCAGTTATAATTCAATTTAATATTGATCAATTTAATGAAAATGGAAAAGATATTATATTACTATCTAAAAGACAAATTAATAAACTAAATAAACATAAAAAATTAAATAAAGGATTAAGATTTGAATTTTCATATAATCAATTAAAAGAAATAAAAAATGGTGGATTACTAAAAGAAATTTTAGATTTTGCTGATAATATACCTATTGTTAAAAATTATACACCAAATGTTAGAAAGAGAGCAAAAGTAGTAAAACAATCTATAATTCCTAAATTTAGAAATTTTGTTGATTGGTTGGATCATGAATTAAAAAATGTAGAAGGATCTGGTTTAGATAAAAAAACATTAAAATATATGAAACAAAATTATAAAAAAATTTTGAACCACTAACATTAGGTAAATTAGAAAAATTATGTAAAAATATAAAATATTTTAGAGGTGTATTTATGAGACATATATTACCTAATAAAGTTAATAAATTTGAATGTGGAATTATAAATTTAGATTCATTTGATGGAAATGGAACTCATTGGGTTTGTTATTATAAAAAAGATAAAATTAAATATTATTTTGATTCATATGGAAATATAGTTAATAAACCACCAATAGAATTAGTTAAATATCTAGGAAAAGATAATATATTTTATAATGGTAATCAAATTCAAAATTATAATGATCCACCAATTTGTGGTCATTTATGTATTTTTATATTAAATGAATTAAATAAAAATAAAAAATTTGATAACATAATAAATAAATTAATCCTTAATAAATATGGATTCACAAAATATATTTGATCTGTTTGGAAGACAGAAAAAACATCCAATTAATATTAAAGAAGATTATATAAATTCTAAATTAAATATATTTTTTAATAATTTTAGTAAAAGTTTTAAAAGTCATGTAAAAAAGACTGAAAATTTAGTAAATGCTATTGGTTTATCAAAAAATTATATAAATATTAATGGTAAAAGAATTGTTAATGTAAAACCAAGTATAAATAAATATGATGTTATAGTTAAATCAGAATTAGATGAAGTTTTAGATTCAATTATTGAAATTGGCAGTGATTATTCAGAAACTAAAAAAGATTTAAATAAAATTATAGATTTTTTAATTAATATTGGCAATTATGTTGAAAATTTAGAAGAAAAATTAGAAAAAGAACTAAAATTTCTATTTGATGGAGTCAATAAATCAATAAAAGAATTAAATGCTGAAATAATAATAATTAAAGATAATATAGATAAATTACAATAATTTATTTTATATAAATGGAGTTGATTTATTGTCTTAAATGTAAACAAAAAACTAATTCTAAAGATATTCAAATAATAAAATTGAAAAATATAAATATAATTAAAGCAAAATGTTGTATTTGTAATTCAAAGAAAAGTTGTTTTACAAAATTTTCTCCCTAATAAATGGCTCTATACAGTTCATTTGATTTATTCATTATCAGAAACCAAAATCAATTAAACAAAGATGATTGGGATGATATTTCTGAAAAATATGAATTAAGTATTAATATGATGAGATTGTTTCAAAATAAATTAAATTGGCAAAAAATTGCTCAATATCAAAATTTAACTATAGATTTTATTACTGAATTCATAAATTATCAATTAAAAGATTATATTGATTTGATTTGTAAATATCAAGATTTAACTGAATATTTCATTCATGATTATGCATTTACATTAAATTGGGAATTAATTTTAGAACAAAAAATATCAGCAAAATTTATACTTGATCATGCTACTGAAATAGAATATTTTAAAAGTAAAAATGAAATTGATACATAAAAATTATAAAATTTGACATCATAAAAATTAAATTATAAAAATTTTACTTGTTTTAAAAAACTTTTTGATTTAAAAAATTTATCCTTAATAAATGGCTGATTACAAAAAATATATAAATGATATTGAAAGAGCTGAATACAAAAATTTCTATCCATTATCTAAATTACATTTAAATGAACCTAATAAAAAAACTGAATTTAATATAGATTTTGGAGATGGATTTTGTACTTCTAAATTTCAATTTTATATATCTGGTAAATTAACTAAATCTGATGGAAATGCATATGATAATGGTGCTAATATAAAATTTATTGATAATTTTGTTCCATTCTTATTTTCAAAAATTGAAGTTAGAAAACATAATAAATTGATTGATGAAATTGAATATCCTGGTCAATTAAGTACAATTAAAGGTACTATAACTTATTCAAAATCAGAAATAAATCAAATAAATAATGGTTTTGAATCAAATTTTAAAAATAAATTTGAAGCAATTGGTAATTTATCTCATTTTGGATTAGGATTTTTTTGAAAATGTAAATATTCCAATATATAAAGGAGGTTTTAATATAACATTTATTAGATCAGAAGATAAAGATGCAATTTTTAGATGGAGGGCTGATGGAACTTATGATAATGCTACATTACCAACTGAAGGTAAAATAACAATTGATGAATTTTTTATTAGAGTTCCTATTATTGAATATAAAACAACAAGTAAAATTCAATTAATTAATGAATTATTAAATCAGAAAAAATTATATTTCATTTTAATCATTGGCAATGTATTGAACAAAAAAAATATAACAGGAAAGAATTTAAGTTTTGATATAACAAATATCTATAGAAATATTTATAATCCAAAATTTATTATAATTGGATTTCAAAAAGGAAGAACAAATGATCAGTTATATGATACTTCTAAATTTAATAGTATGTATGTAAAAAATATAAGAGTAAAATTAAATGGTCAATATTATCCTGATGAATTGGAAAATTTTGATATAAACAATGACAAATTTAGAATTATGTATGAAATGTATCAAGATTATAAAAAGGTTTATTATAATAGTAGTAAAATGTATTATAATCCAACAGAATTTCTAGAAAATAGACCAATTTATGTAATTGATACTACAAAAAATCCAACAAATATTTCAAGTTCAAAAAATGATATAATTATTAATGCAGATTTTGATTATGATATAACAGATGCTACTAAAACAAATTGTTATATTATTGTTGTATCTGAAAAATTACTTGAATATAATATAATCAAAAATGATATAATTGAAATAAATTAATCTATATTCTTAAAAATCAGATATTAAAATTTACTTGTTTTAAAAAAGCTTTAAATTTACAAAAATAAAACAAAATGAATGGATATGATGGTGTATTTTGTGTAGTGTTGTAAGTGTGCGTGTTTTCAGAATAGGCGCCTTAGTTACTCGTCACTACCACCTAGCTTTTATGATATTTTGTATTTTTGAATTTGAACCCATCACTGCCACATTCTAGGTTTTTATGTCCCCAGGGGCATCATTTCAGGTTCTATTGAATTATTTGATTTTTAGATTTTTTTGTGCTAGGTGGAGGAGAGTGTATTATTTGAATTTTTTAGTGTGCGGTGTTGTAAGTGTAATGTTGTATTAATGGGATGGACGATAGGCGATTGATTGAAATGATTAATGGAAATAGATTGGTGGTTAATGGAAATGGATTGGTGATTATGAAGGATGAAATGGATGAGGCAAAGGGTGCACCCACCATAGTATCTTGTCACACGGCTTGTTTCACAGTCATTATCCTATGGCCACTCGGATAAAGACCTTCCACCAACCACTGGACTTCAACTATGTCCTCAATAAATTATGCCCGAAGTTTCGAGATTTGAACTCGGAACCTCAGGCATATGAGACTTGAACGTTAGCAATGAGCTAACCAGACTAACGTTGAGTGATAAGACTGCATGGGTTTATCAGTTGAAGCGCTAATAGTTCATGACTTTTCCACTAGATAGTGCAACAATTGCCTATACTAAATAAATATCATTTTTAATCCTATTAATACATTATAGCCCATCATAAATCAACCAATTGAACATTTGTTTCAAATACTTTTACAAATAAATCAATTAACATATTGATAAATTTAAGAAACAGCAAAAAAACTTATATCTCATTTAAAACCTAAGTTGTGAGGTATTATATCAAAGAGAAAAAAATATTAAATTCAATACAATTTTCAGATTAAAGATAACTTAATTATTAATAAAGTTATAATAGTTTAAAGTATTGGAGTTTGTGACAGGAAGTATTATTTTAACGGTCAGATAAGAGAGATAAGAGTGATAAGAGAATGCTCTCAACCAATATATTCTACAAGACTCATTATTTAACAACTAAAATCATAGTTTATGAACTAATTAGGTTTATTTTATTAAATTTGCACAATAATTACTATAATTAGTATATATTTTGACCTGGGACCATGATAATTTCAGATTTCAAAAAAAATATATAAAATTTGAAAATTTTTTTTAATAGAACTTAAAATATTCATTCATGAAAACAGTTAAAGAATAGAATAAGAAAGATTTACATTTCATTATTACAAACATTAAAACATTTGATGATAAAGAAACTATTCTAGTTTAATTAGAATAATTATTCAGTATTCGACAAAATTTTACTTGTTTCAGAAAAATTTTTATTCTGTAGACAATTTTATGTAAATTTAGGCATATTTGTAAAAAATTTCATGAAATTTGCATATTTTTCATAAAAATTAGAATAATGTTACAAATTAGCCAAAAAATGGTAAAAATATTGCATAATTGTACTAAAAAACTATGAAATTTGTTTAATTTTTGATTGGCTCCAAAAGTGAGCCAGGAACCCCATATGACTATCTACTTATATATATATATATATATATATATATATATATATATATATATATATATATATATATATATATATATATATATAAATTTTAATGACTATTATTTTTGGTTTCTGGGCACCTCAAAACAAAAAAGTAACATGGTCCCGGGCTTAGGTCTTACCATGAGACCTACGGTAATAGCTTATTCCCTATGGGAAATTCGCTAAAAAGACCAATTTTTCACATAAATAACATAAATTTGTTACAGAACAGTATCCATGGTAAGTCTTATACAAGACAATGGGGAAATCTTAATACCATAAACCAAAATGAAATAAAAATGAAATGTAAAACAGGCTGTTACCCCAGGGAGGGGTAGGTCTTCTTCAAACAGCAACCTTGTTAAAGAAAGAAAGTGTAACTTAATAATAATAATAATAATAATCGCTTTAAGTATTGACAGAAGCAAACTACCCAGAACGCGTATGGGTAATTGTAAATGCGCAATGCCGAAGTAAAAATTTTCTTTGAGGGTTGAGTAAAACCATGATAACACAACCCGGCGTGGATGAATTTGATTGCCTAAGTCGGGTTGTGGGTATTTGTAGTTTGCAAAAACGCTGAATTGCCTGCATACACTACCTCTAAAAGAAGAAGTCCATTATAGCTAAGTAAAACAAACTCCAGTTTTTGCTTTAAACAAAATTAATTTAAAAACAACACACATGTAACATACAGTGAGTGCATTGAAACTGAAAATAGCCAAATTACTTTTAATTTAGCACAAGAAGTGATGCAATGACATTTTAGAATCGCACTTTATTTGACTTCACACGTTTGATAAATTTACCCAAAATTTGGGTTTTGGGTATCATGGTTTTACTCAACCTCCGAAGAAAGTGTTCACTTCTATAATTGCGCATTCAGACCCTATACAATTACCAACAATGCGCTCTGCCTAGTTTGCTTCGGCCATGTCCGAAAAAAATTCTCACTCCGTGATGTGAGTATTTCGCAATGTCCACGTCGCGGAGTGGGTAAATATTTCGGGCATTGTCCGGGTTCGGCAATTGAGAAAACATATTTATTTCAAATCTCTGAAAATATTTACCAGTACACTAAATCTAGTTTGTCATTTAGTAACCGATCTGAATGTATTATTGTGACATTATAGATAACTTTGATTTATGCCTAAACCCCACCAGAAGTATAGAACTCATTCAAATTTTAAAAAGCACAATGGTTCGGTCTATATAGTCACTGACGAGCTTCGTTTTCTTTTTAACTAAAAGGTTACTATATTTTGTGGGCTTCCAGTAACAAAACGTGCAACTAAAAACTCGTATCAAAGTTCTTGTGTTTTAGCTGTATAGCCGCCGCCGCGCCGGTTAGCTAATGGTTTAAACGTCTGAGTTATGAATCTTTTTCCATGTTGCAATTAAAATCCTAGTATCTGGGTTCGAGCATTAGCTCGATAAACTTATAAACATTTCTTTGTAGTAATTATATCAGTCAAATATGGCACGTTAAAATGCCAAGCCTTAAAATTCTTGTTTCTTTTTAAGAACAAGCTCGTTCTCTTTGCTTACTAACCTTTCATAATGTTTTAATAGGAATCAGGATGCTGCGTTTTGATATTAATTCGTTGAACCAAATGTACAAACTGTAACAAGTGCATTTTACTTAAAAGGTTAACAGCTAATTTAATCGTTGCTCCGTTATTGTGAATAATCTTTAAGGGGGGGGGGCGTCAGCTCATTTTAAATTTTCATTTATTTCGTTTTTGATATGGCGTGAACCAAAGTAAATACACTTTAAAAAGTGAATTAAGTAAACATTCAATTGACAAAAATATAATATTTACCATATGGTTGAAAGACCAAATGACATGTCTCCGCTGAGATTGGTTACAACCCTAAAAACTTTAAGTTCTATTTCGGAGCTGGTCAGCGTGTTTTTTAAACACTTGCCCCCCGGCTTCAATTTGCCAAATGTTCGTTCCTAGTCTTTTAACGACTTTGCCAGCGTTCCAGCGAACCTTGCCGTTCCTCACTTCAGACCAATAAATAAGTTGCCCCACAGTAAAATCTTTAATGTGGGTGGGTTTTCCTGTTTCAGATTTTTTAGTGTGGTTTCTTGAAAATTCCGTTTCTTGCTGTTTCGGCTGCATTGAATCAAATTGACACCTTAATTTCCTGCCTAAAAAAGTTCTGCGGGAGATACCCCAGTTGTTGCATGAGGCGTCAACCTGTATTTGAACAAAAAGTTATTCAAATCGGCCTCCAAACCCTTTGGTGAAACTTCATTATGCAGTTTTTTTAAGAGCATTTTTCATAGTTCCAACATACTTCTCAACTTGTCCGTTTGATGATGGGTGATTCACTGGTGTAGTCAAGTGTTTTATATCGAACTGTTTACAGAAATCGGAAAAGTCTGAAGAGGTAAAACATTTTACATTGTCGGACACAATTGTAGTTGGTATTCCATAACGGCAAATCAATATCTTAAGCTGTCTGATAGTTGCTGCAGAGGTCATGGAGTTCATAACTATTATTTCTGCCCAGCCCGAGAAAGCATCCACCACCAACAGAAATGTTTTGCCAAGAAATGGGCCAGCAAAATCAACATGCGATCCCAAGGTGTTTTACAGTGTGGCCAAGAGACGAGAAACTTCTTTTGTGGTTGTTTAGGTGCAAACGTGTTGCATAGAGAGCAAGATTGTGAAATAAGTTCAATAGATTTGTCGATGTCTGGCCACCACATGTACTCACGAGCTAAGGATTTCATTTTCATCATTCCCATGTGAGTGTCGTGTAGATTCTCCAAGACCTTACTTCTTAATATGGTTGGTATGACGACTCGTATACCCCACATTATAGAGCCGTTGTGAAGTGTCAATTCGTGCTTCTTTGCGTTATATGCTTTCAACTTAGGATCAGTGTTGTTCGGCCATCCATTTACAATGTAATTCTTGACCTCCTTTAGAACAATATCATTATCAGTTTCTTTACTCACTTCCTCACATGTTATTGGGAGGGAAGACATGCTCCCTGAAAATATGAGGTTTACCACAGTATCATAGCTTTCACCAGCTTGATTGAAAGTTTGATCTTCTCCGAGTGGAATGCGACTTAAACAGTCTACTTTGGAGAACTTCGTAGTGGACACATGTTCTATTTTGAATGTGAATTGTGTGAGATGTAGGGCCCACCTTTGCAGCCTGCATGAGGTGACAGAAGGAATTCCTTTCGACGAGCCAAAAATAGATAGGAGAGGACGATGATCAGTTTGGAGAAGAAATTCAGTTCCCCACAAATAGATTCGAAACTTTTTCAAAGCATAGATTATAGCCAATGCTTCTCTTTCTATTTGGGAGTAATTTCTTTCTGTGGATGTCAAGGTCTTGGAACAATAAGCAATTGGCTTGTCCTTACCATCAGGATATCGGTGAAAGATTGCTCCGCCGATGCCTACAGATGACGCATCTGCTGCTACCACGATAGGCAGAATGCTGTCAAAAGGTACTAATACTGGGGCAGACACTAAAGCTTGTTTGATTTTGGTCACAGCTTCAGAGCACTTATCTGTCCAATTCCATGCAACCCCTTTCTTGCGCAGAGCATTAAGGGGAGCACAGATGTCAGAAAACCCGCAAAAAAACCTTGAATAAAAATTTGCCATGCCAATGAAGGTTTCCAATTGATTGACATCCTTGGGTTCCGGCATTTTGAGGACGGATTGAATTTTATCAACATTAGTTGATATGTCTTCTTTGGATACACTCAGGCCCAAATAGTTCACTTTATCTTGCATGAACTTACACTTAGATCGATTCAAAAAAATCCATTATCTTTGATTCGTTTTAATACCTCTCTTAAGGTCTTGAGATGTTCTTCATTATTCTTTCCAGTCACAATTACATCATCTAGTAGAAAAGCGACACCAGTCGCTGGAGCAATGCCAAAAGGAAGTCGATTGTACCGCATCAGCCCGAACGGTGTGTTGATTACAAGAAGTTTCTTTGATTCTTCTTCCATGGGAATAGTCAAGTAGGCATCAGTAAGATCTAGGGTAGTGAATTTGTCACCCCCTCCTATTTTTTTGAATAGCTCGTAATGATTGGGTAAAGGAAAAGTTTGTATCTCCAATGATTGATTTAAACCTGTTAAATCGGGCTGGGCAGAAATTGCATTACACTCCTCTGTTGTTTTATCGACAGTGAAGTTACTTGTTGAAGCAGCCTGAACGCAGGAGAGGGTTTTTGCTAACTCTAATACCTCAGTAAATGAATCATAATCTCTTTTAAGAAGATTTCCTTTAATACTTGGATTAGTTATTCCCATAACAAAAGATGTTATTAATGCCTGTTGATAAAATTCGTTTGGGAAATTACATTTGTTGATCATTTGTCTGAGATCGTTAGCAAACTCTGTTAATGATTCAGAATTCTGCTTACGAGTAAAATATTTTACTCTCTCAGCGATAGCAATTGTTTTTACTTTATAGTTGGAGGACAATTTCTCGTACAATGTCTCAAAAGAAAAGTCATTAATACAGTTTGGTTTACACAAGTTTATGAGGGTCTCTAAAACTTTTGGACTTAGACAACTGATAAAAAGCAACCTTTTTGTAACATCATCTTTAATCTGAGATAGAGTAAGACTAGTCACGAGTTTGATGTGCCAAACCTCAATATCCATTTTCTCCGGGTTGAACCTGCACAATTGAACCTTGGGAGTGCAGGCTGCTGCTCCCGCCCTTCGTCCGGACTGTGTTGGTGTCTCTTAGGCATTTCGTTGGTTCATAAAATTCCTCGTCGCCACTGATATGGCGTGAACCAAAGTAAATACACTTTAAAAAGTGGATAATTTATTATTATAAATGAGCACAAAAAGACATAACCAAAACAGTGTAAGTAAACATTCAATTGACAAAAATATAATATTTACCATATGGTTGAAAGGCCATATGACAGTTTTAAATGGATTTTTTTATTGCTTTCATGTTTTAATTACTTTATTATTTTTGTAGCTGTTTTCCTACACTTGGGTTTAACTTTCAAACGGTTAAATGGAATTAACTGTGTCTTTTAAGAAACATATTTTGAAACTAGAAACAATTTTAAACATTAAAAATATTAGCGTCTCTCTACCCGCTTAGCCCTTAGACCAGTTTTGAGCTTTGATCTTTGTTTTTTACGTTAGAGACTTAAATTAATTAGGGGGGGGGGGGCAACTGGCGGCATGTGGGCGGAGCCAAAATTCATTGATTTTGGATCTAAAAACTAAAGAAACGTGCAAAAGTATTATATTTAGTTTCTCCCATACTGATTAAACTTGCAATCTCTTTACAACTGAAAATAAAGGAGTTTTTATCACACTGCACCACTATTTTTAACATCTGTTTCTTATGTAAAAAATTATGTTTTCACTCTATAGAGTGGGTAAGTTGGCATGAGATTTTCCCCCATTAGTAATTAATTCTGTTCTTGACACTATTATAGCCTAGGAGGGAAAGTAGAACTAGTGATGCCAGGCAGATAATCAATTTATTTAAACAATAGCATTCTTTAAATGGTGAAAAGTGGTAAATTCCATGAAAAAGTCAAATATACAAAAGAATTTCAAAGAGACGTAAAACTTTTATGTAGATTTTAATGATATATTATTCGTTAATATTGGGACAAGAATAACAGAGAAATTAATTATTTTCGTAATGCATGATCACATTCAATCATTTAAACGTTGTTTTATTCAACGTCAAAAGCCAAAGTATAAGTCTTCATTAAGCCAAAATCAACATAATACATGCATTAGCCAAGTCATTTATACAAAACTCAATATCCTTAAAGCTAAAAAACTATTTACAGAGAAAAAATATTATTCTTGTAGGCCTATTTACAAACTTCTTCCGCCAGCCATGAACTCTTGGACGCTGTAAAAGGAGTTTTCTGCCAACAAATACCTTAGTTGTCTTCTAAATTTACCGTGATTTTCCTCGGCCTTCAGTGATAAAGTTTAATACCGGAGTAAAAAAGTTGATTTTGAAAAAAAGTTGTGGAATATTTAGGGATTCTTAGGTTATGGTGATTTCGGAGGGGATAACTGTGATTTACTATGGAGTTAAATATAGGAATGTTGGAGTGAATGAATTATAAGGATTCTAAAATATAGATTGACAGGAAAGTGAGGATTTGAACATTTTTAAAGGATTCTTTGCATGAATACAGCATGTTTGAAGCCTGAACAGAAAATGGATTCGATGGTTTTCGTTGCCCCAGATAGGCACTGTATAGGACAGATAGGGATAGATAAGGCCATAATAAGCAGATAACAAAACTTCATTGTTTGCAGTTTTTTTTTTTTTTAGATTTCGGAGCATGAAGATGCCTGTACTTACTTTTTTTGACATCTGTTGAATGTGGCCATAAAAATTTTTATTTCTATCAAGGACCAGACCCAAAAACTTTACTTTCTCTGATGGATGGATAGTGGTGTCATCCAAAAGGAGACTGAAATTGTTCTCGCTTGAGCTTAAGAATCTATTTGATATTTGGAAATGAAGAAGTTGTGTTTTCTCCAGGTTAATGGATAAGGAATTTTTTTCATTGAACCACTG